>CM077171.1:10489905-11049905 GCA_039654105.1 Coreius guichenoti | reverse complement strand
AGGCCTGAGGGTGGATGGGGGCCTGCATTCGGAGGGGAGGCCGGGAGAGCCCATACTGCTGGGGAAACTGGCTATTTCCGTGGTGAGGGGGGAAGCCGGGATGCGGGGGGCCCATATGGAAGTTGAGGGCCCTCTGGGCCTGTGGGTCTTTGCGAATGAGGCGGCTGCTGGGGAAGCCCAAGTTGGACTGGGGCTCTGGACTCTTGTTATGCACCGATTCTGGCTCCCCCTGTAGAAAGTACAATCATTACCAACATGCGACTCTAATGGAGGGTGTAAAAGAGTAGGAGAACTAAAGTGTTTTGAGCATGCAGGGGATGAGTGAAGATAGATGGTCCATTTTACAAGTGTTCTTGTGGGAAGGCATAGTGGGTGGCTCCTTTGATTTATTTCAGATTAAACTGGGTTTGATAAATACGAAAAGGAAACGGGCGGATGGATGGTACCTGTTTTTCCTTCAGCTCGGGGCCTTTCCTCTCGGGTGTCAGCAGCCTACAATGCTCCGTTTTTCCATTAATGTCGATTTTCCCTAAAGAATAGCAACAAATCAGCACAATACAACCAAAAAAGCAGAGACTCACCAACAGCCATATACGATCTAACCTGAGAGTTCACCAAGCTAAAAAAACTTTCACAATGTAGTGTATAAAGGCAAGTGTAAAGGTAGAATGTGAACTGTCAGCCAATGCAAAGACATCTGACATGAAATATATTATTTTAAAAGGAATATTCTGCTTTGATTCCCACCCACAGTGCAAGTGCATTTCTAACCCATGACTTTGGTGTTGCTATTGGCATGCATCATTTGAGCTACCAGTCCTGTTAAAATGAAAGAGGCTAGTGTTGTGAGTTATACCATTCCCACTGGGCTCTTGAAGGAGATCTTTCTCAGAGGTGGGCTGCTGGTTCAGGCCCAAAGGAGATGGGTGACCGAACCCATACAGCACAGGTGAGGCACGACTGGCTGCTGGCCGCAGGTTGAGGTTGTATGCGGCCATGGCAGCCTGATGACTCATGATGCGAGGATCCATAGCAAAACGACTCTGATAGCCGGGCCAGGGCAACTGGTGAAGAGAAGGTGAGGTTGATACAAGTGTACAGGATGTTCAAGGAAACACATTTACGGTGGATAGATGTGGACCGCCAAATTCCAACCAACAGTAAAAAGAACATGAGAATGGGCTGAAATGTCTGGCCTCAAATCATGATGACAGATTATGACCCATGTTGAAGAGTAAGTAAAGTACGCCCAGTACTTACCGGAAGTGGCATGGGCATCACCATATTGCCCCCATAGACAGCGGGCACATAAAGGATGCTGGCTCCGGGGTCGATTCTTTGAACAGGGCTTGGTGATTTCCCGGAGGCTGGAGCTCCTGCTCCTGCTCCTGGTGGAGTAAAGGCCTGAATCGGGTTTCCCATCAACACAGCGGCACTGGGCTGAACTAAAGATACAAAAAATCAACCAAAACTGAGACTGAAGGAATCAAATGCTTTATCATATTTTACAATATTACATTAACACTCTTGGATGGCAAAGCACCGGAGCCTGACTCATCTCCGACAACACTTCTAACTGCTAAATTTGGTTTGATTATTGAGCAAAGTATGTGTATTGTGAATTCTATTGTATCATGATGTACTTTGTGACACCCAACCTTAGTAGAGCAGGAATTGCAACTAAGCAACCTGGAGAACACTAATGATGAAATAAAATACCTAAAAATCTTCTGTCCAATTCACACATTTGCTAAACCCTAAACCCATATTTTACTGTCCCCTACACTAAAAGAAAATTGTAATAACATAAAATGGTCATTTTGGCTATGGTTGTTTATGGTGTCAAAACCAAACATCTTGGCAAAAAAAAAAAAATGCAAATGTGTGACAGCACTAATCAATAATTCTAGTAAACACTTCTCCAAGTCTCATTAGTTCAGTGATTTAATTTAAATTCTCTATTCTCCATCTGTCGTTTTACAGCAATTTTTTAGCACTAATTTTTGATAAGAGATGAATGTACAGCATTCCCATAAAACATTTATTTTGTGCACTTGCAGATGGTAAGTTTGTAAATGAAGTTTAAATGAATTTTAATTGGTGAATCTCACTAAATCAAACAAGAACATGCCCAGGTCAAATTTCAACCCCAAAATCAGAAGAAAAAAAAAAAGAGTGAGAGAGAGAAAAAAGCTTTTAGTACAATTTTTAAAAGGCTCCAGGATCACTGCAACCCTACATAGGACAAGCTGTTTGAAAAATGGATGGATGGATGGATGGATGAATGTTCTTGACATGTTTTTGTGAGATTCACCCAATAATGATTTGTGGTGTGATCTAAAATCTCTAGTGTGAAACTTTACGCCCTGATACACACTTATCTGTACCAATTTCAGGGTCATCCCTGCTTCAGATAGAACCAGTGTGTTAAAAGCCCAACTCCTCCAGAATCATTACGCTACAACCACCCCCGAAATGTCCTCATGAGCGACCTGGCTCAAGTCATTTGCCCAGACACACACGGCAATCCAAGGGAGTAATTCAGAGAGAATTGGCACTGCCGCCACACATTATCTGTGTTTTGATTGGGCAAGAAGTGAGGCTGGAAGGAAGCTGGATCCATTTCACTGATCTCGTCTCTCTCTGACTCCTCTATTCTCCCTCTCTGTCTTCTCTTCCTGCCTCGACACTCACTCAAGCGGCACTCTACAAACTAATGACCTTGATTCGTACTGACAGCACTGTCACATCACACCAATAATATCCTCAAACGCTCCAATCAGAGGTCAAAAACCGTGAAAATATCTCCTTTGCGAGGGGCTGAAAGCTGCTGACCTCTCCGTCACATTCTCCAGGTAACTACTCAATGTGAATGTTAAACGGGTAAACTGAAGTGGCTACCGAAACACAGGTTTAACACTATAGTACGCTGAAAGACATTGTATGAATCGAGCGGTTTAAGTTCTCTGAAGAGACATCACTTTATATGATGAACAGATTTAATTTAGGTTTTTATTCACATGTATGAACGCACATACATAGAGCACATCAAATATCATAAACGGCAACTCACATTCGAGCTTCCGTTTACCATATTTGTAAAAAGCTGCTTAATTCATTCAGATTTCTTTTACAATCACTTTATGAACTTTTTGAAGCTTGAAAGTTTTGGCAGAATGAACTTTCAACGGAGAGACAGAAATCTCTTTCATTAAAAACAGTGCTTGACTCTTTTGGTCAAGATCTTGACCAAAAATGTATGCACCTCTTGATCGAAATAACATCAATTCCATCAAGAGGTGCATCAATTTTTGGTCAAGATCTTGTATTGACAATGCAAGAGTCCAGCACTCTGTAAAGTCTCCTCCAGCACATCCCAAAGACTTTCAATGAATTTTAGGTCTGGACTCAGAGGAGCCAATTCATGTGTGAAAATTATTCTTAATTCTTTCACAATTTGAGCCTGATGAATCTTGACATTGTCATCCTGGAATATGGCCATGATGTGTCTTCCTACATGGTTGTTTAAGTAATGAAAAGCTACACACTCCATCAATTAGGGTTGGAAGAACTGTTGCCAAACATATAACATGCAGGAAACATAATAATCACTGCAATAATGATCCAATCATAGACTCTAAAGTATTTGCCTATTTAAATCCAAACAGCAACTTTTTTTTTGGCCAGGCAGTGTATAAACTGGGGTGACCCCGAATAGTCGAAGATTCAATGTTTTGATAGGAGGAGCCTGATTCGACTACCAATTATGAAACGAGGATCATGCCATTTTGGCTATATGCTCAATGGCCCCTTTCACACATACAGTCATTACTGGTAAATTACCGGTAAATGATCATGTGTGAACAAAAATACCAGTAAATCAGTTCCGGCAATTTACCAGTTAGGTAAGTTGTAACATTAGCAGTAAATTACCGGTAATGTGCGCTGTGTGAAGATTACCGCTATTTGCACGTATGAAGTCAGAACGCGCTGACGTAAGAAGTCTGCTTTGGGCCAATCATAAGTTCTTATGGAGATATTATTACAGAAAACTTTTTAATAGTTTTTCTATTTAAATATGCACTAAATGATCATCTTTCACTGTTGCGCCACGTCTCGCAGCTTTTTCAGCGCGTCGCGCTCGAGACCCAGCCTCCTTTTCCATTCATCAGCGCTGCGGCTCTGCAGTGGATACTACTACACACGTCTTGTGTTTTTAAGAGCAAAAACGTGTTCTGTTTGATCGCCCCCCCTTATGCCTTTCACTCAGATGTCAACATATGTTGTCAAATTTAACAGATAGTGAAACTAAAGTGCTTCTCATGCGGGCGAATGAAGACAGCGCCGCAGAGTTTAAAGATGGCGGACGTCACAGAATTTACCGGTACATTTGATGTGTGAACGATCTCTTACCGGTAAAAAGCCAGAGCGCCATTGCTTGTGTGAACAGCATATTTGTGTATTTAAGTCATTCTAGTCTGATTTCACATAGAACTACAGGTTTTCATCGCACACAATTTTAAAAGACTCAAACGGACAGAGGCAGAGTGAAAGACTGGACTTTTTTCAGATCAGGTAGGGTACAAGTGACTTCAAAACATCTCAGCCGGTTCCAATTTGATTTTTGGATGCAGTGGACATGTTTAGCAAAAAAGACTGCCACTCCAGTTTAGCATTTATTGTTGTCTCTGCAGTTAAAAAGACAAAGTTGACAATTCTGGCTATACTTTCGTTATTTTAATAATTTCTTTATTTATTGATCACTCAGGGTTATCTAATTTAACTATTTGTGGCTTGTGTTTTGAATATACGTTCCCCTGCACTTTAGGCATTTTTATGTTTGATAGTTTTTCGGTGCGTCGATGTTGCGCTGTACTTAGAGCGTGCTCGCAAAGGCCATATAGCCAATTTAATTAAATTGCCGACATGGGAAACGCAAATCCTGTCTGCAGTGTGGCCTTTCCGCAGTTATTTATTTGTTATTTTTTAGGTTTATTAATTGTGTGATGTTCTGTACATCGTGGCTTTAAAATGTTATGAGGAATTGTTTTACGAATGTTTATCCCCCCCACACACACACAATTCGACTATCAGTCGACTATAGGCAAGACTTGACAATTCTGATTCGAGTATGTAAATTCTTAGTCGGGGACACCCCTAGTATACACACACACACAATTTAAAATATGTATATATTCATATGCTCACTACAACTATTATTTGAACTATTTTTTATATAATTATAACAAGATGTATTGAATCTTGGTAGTATTTATGTAATAATGGAGAACAATGCTTGCTTTGTCCCTTTGGGTGTGGTTTATTTGTTACCAACAATAAATGTGTTTGCAAAAAATATATAATTGCACACAAATTTACGTGTATTGATATGATTACGGTACTGTGACAACCGTACGCTGTAGCACTTCAGAGCTAGAGAACATGTAATGAGAACACTTCACCCAATTAAGTGGTGCCTTGAAAATGTGTGAAAATGTTCAAACCTTCAAGAACAAGACGTCAAAGAGAGAGACTTACCAAAGCCTTCAGGGGGGAAGGGTTCAGTGTGATTGGCCAGCTGTCCTTTCGCCTGTGGAGAAGAGGAAGAGGAGGGTTTGAGTGATTCAGTGCTAGAGGATGAAGGTGGATGTGTGGGGAAAGTGAGGGGGAAGGGGTCTTATCCCGTGTGCTTACAATAGTCACAGGGTCAGGGGGCCGTGCTTCCCCTTTCTGTGCCGACTGTCACCCTGTACCCGAGCATCGCCGTGAGGCAGCACTGATTTGTCAAAACGCTTACACCGGTTTACTTCCACATGGTCAGGCAAATCTCGTCTGAGATGTTCTTGATACAAGAGTCGTGGGGAGTTGGTTCCACGTGGGTGGAGTTTCAGTAAAATGAGGGCAGAGGGTGGTTTGAGGGGGCGGACTGGAGCGTACACAGATGATTTCCAAGAAAAACAGAGCACTAACTGGAAAGATAATCAGCGAATCGAGTGGAACAAACTCTTGTTCTTGGTGCCTGAATTACAGCACCGCAATGTTCAAGAAAAAACCCTTGCTTGTAATTTTATTGTGCTGCCAATGACTTCCGAATCAGAGTCCATTGGTGCGATTCGTTGGGAAAGCATGCCTTTTCAAAACAGATCAATGTCGTTGAGTGCATACAGAATGGCATACTGACAGAATCAATGGGCGATTCAGACATTGTGCTGGCCCGAGTCCTGGCAGCTCCGGGTTCAGCGCGTTTGCAGGAACCACCAATCACGCTAGTTATTTCAATAGCATGTGATGAGCTACTCTCTGTACAAAGCCTGTGAAATTATAGCACAGAAATGGGGACGCACCTGTCAAGAGATGGACGAAATCATTGGGGATGTCTATAATTTCCACACTCCAATCAAGATACATCAGCGATAACCATAACATGGTTATTTGGTTAAAAATGGGGTTCCCAGTCCCACGCATGGGCTTATTTATTCTGAACTGAGATTTATATTGTTTCTCTTACCGACCTTTTCCATTCAAGCTTTTTAGTTCAAAACAGGCCGTCACCATGGCAAAGTGGGGCTGATCATTGAAACAATCGCCTCAAACAGAAAGTGCCTTCGTTGTTGTGCTCTGTAAACAACTTCAATGCTCTGGCTAGTAAGAACTCCATGATCATCTGTGCTTTCTGTAAACATGACCACATGGTCTTGACTATGATCTGGTGACATCGTTATTACTGTGATAAGGATACAGGCTGGGAAACTGGGAAATTAGTAAGCAAAAACATAACAAGATTGTATATTTTTTTGTCAAAGTAATGGTGGTTGTACACTCCCACATTCGCCATCGATCAGACAATTCTGGGGGTCAGAAATTGGTTGGTCAGGACGATCCATTGACACTTATTCATAAGTTCAAAAGTAGCCATTACACACACACACACACATACATATACATATACACATATACATATACATATACATATACATATACATATATATATATATATATATATATATATATATATGTATGTCCGGTTGGATAGGTTTCGTGAGATTCACCAATAGGACACTCGCACTCTGAAGCCAGTAAGTCGAGCAGAACAAATACTTCTCTTTAGCTAGTCAGAATGATGAAGCAAATGAAAAACGAAGGGGGTGAGGAGAAACAGATACAAATTTGAGCTACAGGAAAAAAGGGGGAAGAGGAAGTCTCCTCACACATCTATTCTGGCATGTTTACCTTCCACCCCTTAGAGCAGGGGATTGATTGGCATATTATTCGTTTTGAGGGTGCGAGAGCTCACTTGCATTTAGACGGATGCTCGGCAGAACCAAACCCTTTTATTAATGTCAGCAGGGGAGATTGTGAATGACTCCACATCACACCACGTCATATCAAACCCTCCGCCGTGGACGCCACTGATCGTATACGAGCAGACCTTGTGACTGTCACGTCCTTCTTTCCATTCACGAGAGATGAACGGAGTTATAAAAGTGGCCCAATTGGCAGGAATTTCTTGTGAGGAGGCCTGAAATAGCTTTCAAAAGCCCAATTGTGGCATCCATTGTGTGAAATGGAAGGAGCGAAATCAAATCAAAGGCAAAACAGCTAGTGTTACAAAATGTCAGCATCTTTTTTTTTCTGATGAGAGTCTGGATTGTCCTGTACCTTGGGTGGGGAGTGCTGGTGCTTGCCGGGACCCTGGGGATGTTGCGAGCGCAGGGCACGAGGGATGAACTCTGGGGCCAGCGGGTTGAGCACATAGGTCTTTTTCAGCTCCAGGGCCTCCAGCTGGATCTTAATCTGTTCGAAGCTGATGCCGTGGAGACTGTGGTTCTCATGACAGATGGAGATGAAGGTCTCCCAGAACTTTCTGTGAAGGACCAAACAGATGCAGAGATTTTGAGTGAAGTCAGCACTACATTAAACAGGACTGAGATCTGATGTCCCTCACTGTACATGCACCAACACAAAACAAAAAACAAGATGGTTCAAGCTACAGCAGAAGTTCACAAACTTTCTGCTAGGAACCACTGCAAGAACAACATTTTTTAAAGTTAAAATATGAATAAAATTATACTTCAGAAGTACTGATATTGAAGTACTAATGCATTGACATGTCAACTAACTTCTATTAGCAGACTGTTGGGTTAGGTGTTAGAAGAATAAGTTGACATGTAGTTGCAAAGTCACTAATAGTCAGTAGAATGTCTGTTGGGGAGCATCAAAATAAAGTGTTAGCAGATCTTAAAGGTGCCGTATGTAATTTTGACAGCTAGTGTTTGAAATTGGTACTGCAGTCCAAATTCAAAAGATTGGAGGGAGTAGTTTCCCACGCCCCACTCCTCAGACTCGATGCTCACACGGGTTGCCAGATTGAGGACACGAAACAGGAGCACGTGAAATTGACAATGGAAGACGAGGAGACTCACACTAAGCTGATGAGCTGATTTACCTACGTTTTAATATGCTCCTGTTCATAGAGATTTTTAGTTGGATGCCGAGGCTTTTAAGGACGGGTAGAATCTGCGATCTCTGGTCCAGTTTGTTTGCTGGCTTCTGTGGCTGTAATACGCTGTGTTTTCCACCAACTGGCAACCCGGGGTGTCGAAATACTATTGGGTAAACTGGCAGTGGGCGGGATCACAAAGACCAATAGAAAAACAGACACTCTGACACGAAACGCACATTTCTAAGTAGAATAACTGCCTTTGTTTTTCAGAGAAATGAGTACGTGAACTTGGCACGTTTCCTAAATTTCTGCAAACATATTATGGTATTTAACTGCTTTATGCAGTTAAAAAAATTATAGCACCTTTAAGCCAGCCTAAGACAGTCTAATAATCTAATGATAGCTAGTTGACATGTAGTTGCAAAGTTACTTATAGTTAGTAGAATGTCTAAAGTGGACCATAAAAAACAAAAACAAAACATAAAATGGCACCTACAGAGTTTATACATGGTTTATATATTTCATTATATAAAATAAAGTATCTTGTTAACCAGTGTGGAAAAACATTTCATTTCCCAGAATATATTGCATGTGTTAAGCATATTTTAACTGCAATATTATTCCAATTCAATTTCCAAATCAATTCCTGTGAAATGTTTGAACCATTGCTTATCTACAGAGATTCCAAAGTGAAATTCATTTAAAATTATAATTTTCCCATTGACATTCATTACTAGAAGGTTTACACAAAATCCCACTGACAAGGCCATTATGTTATTTACACACTGAATTTTGATTGGTTCCCCTTGCACATATTTAACCAAATAACAGCATTTACTAAAGAAAGTATGGGGATTGTAGTTGATCCGTACGGACCAGGCACCACAGTTCTAAACGCACGTGATTCTCGAATTAATTGCAAAGTTTAACAATCATAGAGCAAAGGTTTATCATTTGCACGTGTTTTAGGTCCTGTCAGTTTAAACAGTTAAGTGATTTTAAACTATTCGAGCACAATTCCGTTCTCTTCCGCTTCTATTTGTGCTTGAACGGACACATACAAGAAAAATTAAGACAAAATGCCTGTCTCGGTGAGTATCCTCATAAACACAGTCGCTTATGGCTTACGTGAATGTAAACAATTGAGAAAGAAAACCGATGTGTATCATTAAATTGGATCTGTGCATTCTGTCTTAAAGTGACAGCAGCCTAATATACCTAGTCATTAATGTTAATCAAACAACGAAATACAAATAGAAAATCACTTTTGTTGCTTTAACAAAGATTAATTATATTTAATTTATACAGTGAAGACTATGCAGTTATTTTACATTTGATTATTCAATTTCTGTACCTGAATAATGTTAGACTTACCTGAAATACATAAAGTACTGTTCATTTCATTTGCATCTTTGTTCTATTGTATTTACCTATGCTTGTAATTTGTTTATTATTTTCTGTGCAGATGCACTGCCCTACAAAATCACCCCGATCATTCTCGAATGATTAAATCTTTACAAATAGAGCTATTCAAATCATCTGGTGAAATTGTTTTCAAATTGCAATATACATCACAGAAAAACAAAATATCACAATGTCAGTTTTTTTCCAATATCGTGCAGCCCTAGTGCACATCCATCTAACATGAAGACATGCTGAGTGTCATGACAATGCTCTGCTTCTGCATAACCATAACCTTTTCACATTATTCGTGACTATTTAGTATAGAACAATCAAAATCTAAATTAAACCCCATTCAAGCTCCAAAATAAGTCCAAAAACAATACTGCCTGTGACAAATACAGTGAATCAGAAACACTCATAAACATACAACACTTTCTAACACCAACACAGCCGCCCATAACTACATTAGTTATGCCCAATGGCTGTCAGTGGAGAATGATTATATGAAGTGGGATGGAGAGCAAGAGGGGAAACGGGGAGATTTTCAGTGGGTTTTAATTACAGCATTACCCAAGTGTTTGAGATACTACAAGCTACTCATCATTTAAAGTAGTTAAACTGCAGTTAAAAAGTAGTTATCGATACTACAAGCAAATGTAGTTTAATAGATTGAAGCTATTTGAGGAGGCAATATCTTATGATATAATATATAATTTAATCAGACCCACATTTTGTTTTCTAGCAATGGATGATTATCTGATTTAGGAAATTTTAACCACTAACTTGGACTAAATACTTAATATTTTATTTATTATGAGTCTAAGACATAATAACAATAAGCACTTTTTAATAAATGTCACTAATTTAAAAAAACAAACAATTATGACCCCACGCAGGGATGACTACGCTGAAATCATTTTTTTAAAAATAGGTTCATTTACATCAATTGTCTGAAAACTCAATCACTAGAATGAATTGGACTTTCCAATTCCACAGAAAAAAAGAACGAGAAAGAGAATTTGATTATTTCTTAAGCTCACTCAGTTTTAAGACTAGGCCTGTCGCGATAATTAAATAACCGTCTGATCGCTTTTATTCGGCATAAGTCATAGACAAAAAGAAATAGACAAGCACCAATATATTCAAAGTCATCTGAAGCCATTCCATAGGTTAATATGATGGACAGAAGAATATTTACATTGTTAAAAGTTCACAGAATCTTGTCTTCCCTGAACTGCGGGCAGTGTTGCCAAGTCCGCGGTTTTCCCGCGAATTGGGCTACTTTAACACTGTTGCTGCTGGCTGTTTTTCATGTCCGTTGGTTGAAGCGACCCCAATAATGTGATATTTAGCCCCGGGAATCCGAATTTTAGCAGGGGAACCCCGCCCCCCCAAAAAATGCAGATTTTACCCCCGGCCGCTGTTTTGAAGCGTTTCATATTATCATGGTTTTGTGCACTGAAAGATTATTAAAAGCTTATTTTGTTCTGTTGTATCTATCATATCTTGTTGCCCCATGAAAAAGCTGCACAATACATTTAAAATAAGCAATTTTTAATCTTATATTATTTGTGTGTATATATTCTTTACATTCATATATAAATATAAAAATTGTTGAATTAATGTATCTATGTATGTTTTTATTAACATGTTTAGATTTTATAAATTGCAACAAAGATTTTCTCAAGAATTACTTTTTGCTGCTGAATTATGCACTCGCTTAGTTTAATAATTTTTTCCTGTCATATAAGCTTATGATTATATATTTTTTATTAATTTGTTGTTTTTCTCTATAATGAAGTAGTGTGTATTTAGTGGATTCTGGATTTTGTTTAACAAAAAAGTGACCAGTAGTTCATATGTATATGAATGATACATTTATGGCCTTTTCTGTGATTGGCCAGTTTGTTGTGATTGTTTCAGTTATTTACTGAATTTAATAAATTACTTTAATATTTAAAGGTGTTAACTGTAATCTTACGCTGCAAAATGATAAGATCACAAAGGATTAAATTCATCACAATTATTTAATGAATGATGAAACACAAAAATGTATGACAAAGCCCTAAAACAGACAATTAATCGGCATAACCGCAATTATTTTTTAGACAATTAATCGCAAGCCAAATTTCATAATCGTGACCGCCCCATTTAAGACTGTGTGCATATGACTTTTAAACCAAAGATGTAGGCCTGGTTTCACAGACAGGGCTTAGATTAAGCCAGGATTAGACCTTAGTTCAATTAAGACATTTCAGTATCTTAGAAAAAAAAAAAAAAAAACATTACTAATGTGCATCTTGAGACAAAACAATGCCACTGACATATTTTAAGATATGTCAGTGCAAGTTGCTTTCAGTCAAAACTGTTTAAACTTGCATTTTAGTCTGGGACTAGCTTAAGCATCGACTATGAAACTGTTTTTTTGTTTGCTGCTATTTGCTTGTAGCCTAGCTCGTTGCTGGAAAAACTATAGCATTTTGAAAACAGCTGAGTTAGTAGCATCACTACTTTTAGCTAGTTACTAGGGATGCACCTATGTATCAGCCAATAATCGGTATCGGGCATTGAAAGCAATTATTTTCACGATCGGCCATGACAGCTGATGATCAGGGCCGATTATATCCTGTCAATAAAAAGGGGGTGGAAAAATGTGTCCGAATGCAGGGCTGTCAAAGTTAACGTGACAATAACGTATTAAAAAATTAGCAACGTTAAAACAGGCTCTATTTGACCCTATGAATCACCCGTAGTTCAAGCCAGGGTTGCCAGGTCTGTGGTTTTTACCTACACCACACACTATTTGTAGTGCGTCTCCCATCCAATAATCGGAAAGAGCTTTGTGCTTGTCACTTCTGATAAGAAACAAAGTCTCAGCTTTGAAATTCTGTCCATTTTATTAAAAAATTCTAACAATAAATGGCGTTTGACGCTCTTGAATGTGACGTGACAGATCGCTGTAGCGCCTCAGTTCGCCTCCGAGTCTTTTCTTACTCTCTAATACAAGTTATAACATGCATGAACATCAAAAGGTATGTTGAGATACAGTACAACTTACCAAAATGAATTATGTAATCGCTCAATTAGTGTTTCAAAGATGTCAATAAAACAGCTTGTCACGTAACAGCTTGTCATGATGACAAGTGTTTATGAAAACTACCTTATGTTCAATTGAATTGCATACAAACGTTTTTATTTGAGAGTAATTATTTTATCTGAAAACAAATAGCAGTTGAATATAATACTTTGGGCTCTATTGTTTTAACCTATAATATATAAATACTATTAATATATAATAGTAATGTACCAAATGAGAGGGTTCCCTATATAGTTTACAGCATTAGTTGGAAGAGATATTTTTCCCCTTAACACTCTGGGGCTGTTTGGTCATTTTTGACTGAAAAATTTTACTTTTTTTTTTTTTTTTAAAGATTTTTTTTTTTTTTTTTTACTTCATCAGACTGGTACGAAACTTTGTCAAGGTTTTGGCACTTGCTATGTGAACACACACAAAAATTTTTTTAAAAAGAAATCTCATCTAGTGGAAATGTTTGGTAATGTTTGGACAATAATGTCTTACTGAAAGCTCATTTTTTTGAGATATCAACCTCAAATTTGCAACACAGCTTGTTTAGATTTATGGCTATGGTTTTCTCACAGTTTTAGAGTAAAACATGTTTTGGAAAATACTTTTTTAAAATAATTTTCTTTAAAAAGAGACCAAACTCAAGTCTGTGCTCCAAAGCATTAAAGATTTATGACAGTTTAAGTTGGAAATGTCAGTTTCAGGTCCATGCTAAAAAAGTGAATAAATGGATTATAACTACTGCATAAATAAAAGATTCATTAGTAATCCAGTATGTAAAACAAGGCACACAACTGGAACTCTTGGAAAACAAAATGAGACGGTGCTCATATTCAGACTGGAGTTAGTGACTCGGCCAAGAGTGAAAACAATAGAGATTGTGCACCACTGCACATCAACTTATTGAGTTACAAATGAATCAAAAATCACACGAGCAGGGTAACACAATGTAAGAACCAAATCTGATCTCACGGGTGACTGGTAAAGCCACACTGACACATGGAAGGCAGAAATATGACTGATTCTCTCTCTAATAGCCATATTTCACCTCGGACGAGGGAATTCACAATCCTGACTCCAGCGACAGCAATCTCAGACCTCCACTGTGACTCAGAGCTGGAGAAATTCGATGCGTCACTGTGTAATTTTGCGGCTGGTCACTCCTGCCTCTCAAAGCGGCAGATGAGAGATCTTGTAACATTTTAAGCTGTAAGAATTTGGTCAGTTTAAGGTTGAAAAGATGCTTGGAGATAAAGCACAGGTTGGGATGCTTGTGTCACGGTAAAGACAGATAGTGGTCGACCGATTTCAATTTAAGGCCGTGGTAATTCTAGTGGGGTTTTTTTTTTTAAGAGGGAGCCGTGAGGAGGCGAAATTTATTGCCTGTGAATATGATTCAACATTTCTGAAATGTGGATTCAAGACCTCACGCTTTTTTTTTTTTTAAGTTGAAGACAGACAAAGTGGCAAACTTTTTAAGCAATAAACGCTTACTTACATTCAGGTCATTTTTGTTTCTATCTAAACACCATCTGGATTTAGCTGGAGCCAATATAACAATTGTTCATAATATAAATAAAACAATTTAAGGAGTCTATGATATGCACCTTTCATGATATTTAATCAATTTAACCAAAAGATGGATTTTGGAACTAACTGCTGGAATTTTTTGAATCTGCTGAACTGGTTATCAGCCAATTCCAATATCTCAAAATGGCAAAATACTAGCAATATTAAAGTCCCTGCAAAGGCAATTCTGAGATTTGTTTCTAAACACATTATATATGTTAGAAATGTATTGCTGAAACACGTTACAAAGACTGTGAACTGTGTAGTACTGAATTGTGAAGTTAGACCGTTAAACAGTTTTTCACCATTGCTGTGTTCAGGATTTTTTGGGCGGGGCTAAAATGGTGGCTCGATGACGCACTGGAGCCACTGCGCCCGGCCCCTCCCCTAACACAATCATAACTGTTGATGACGCACTGGAGCCACTGAGCCCGGCCCCTCCCCTAACACGATCATAACTGTTGATGACGCACTGGAGCCACTGAGCATATGGCTCCTCCCCCAACACTATCATAACTGTTGATGACGCACTGGAGCCACTGAGCATATGGCTCCTCCCCCAACACTATCATAACTGTTGATGACGCACTGGAACCAATGAGCATATGGCCCCTCCCCCAACACTATCATAACTGTTGATGACGCACTGGAGCCAATGAGCATATGGCCCCTCCCCCAACACTATCATAACTGTTGATGACGCACTGGAGCCACTGAGCCCGGCCCCTTCCCTAACACGATCATAACTGTTGATGACGCACTGGAGCCAATGAGCATATGGCCCCTCCCCCAACACTATCATAACTGTTGATGACGCACTGTAGCCACTGAGCATATGGCCCCTCCCCCAACACGATCATAACTGTTGATGACGCACTGGAGCCACTGAGCATATGGCTCCTACCCCAACACTATCATAACTGTTGATGACGCACTGTAGCCACTGAGCATATGGCCCCTCCCCCAACACTACCATAACTGCTGATGACGCACTGGAGCCACTGAGCATATGGCTCCTCCCCCAACACTATCATAACTGTTGATGACGCACTGTAGCCACTGAGCATATGGCCCCTCCCCCAACACTACCATAACTGTTGATGACGCACTGGAGCCACTGAGCATACGGCCCCTCCCCCAACACTACCATAACTGTTGATGACGCACTGGAGCCACTGAGCATACGGCCCCTCCCCCAACACTACCATAACTGTTGATGACGCACTGGAGCCACTGAGCATACGGCTCCTCCCCCAACACTACCATAACTGTTGATGACGCACTGGAGCCACTGAGCATACGGCCCCTCCCCCAACACAACTGTTGATGACGAACTGGAGCCACTGAGCATATGGCCCCTCCCCCAACACTATCATAACTGTTGATGATGCACTGGAGCCACTGAGCATATGGCCCCTCCCCCAACACTATCATAACTGTTGATGACGCACTGGAGCCACTGAGCATATGGCTCCTCCCCCAACACTATCATAACTGTTGATGACGCACTGGAGCCACTGAGCCCGGCCCCTCCCCTAACACTATCATAACTGTTGATGACGCATTGGAGCCACTGAGCATATGGCTCCTCCCCCAACACTATCATAACTGTTGATGACGCATTGGAGCCACTGAGCATATGGCTCCTCCCCCAACACTATCATAACTGTTGATGACGCACTGGAGCCACTGAGCCCGGCCCCTCCCCTAACACTATCATAACTGTTGATGATGCACTGGAGCCACTGAGCATATGGCTCCTCCCCCAACACTATCATAACTGTTGATGACGCACTGGAGCCACTGAGCCCGGCCCCTCCCCTAACACTATCATAACTGTTGATGACGCATTGGAGCCACTGAGCATATGGCTCCTCCCCCAACACTATCATAACTGTTGATGACGCATTGGAGCCACTGAGCATATGGCTCCTCCCCCAACACTATCATAACTGTTGATGACGCATTGGAGCCACTGAGCATATGGCCCCTCCCCCAACACTATCATAACTGTTGATGACGCACTGGAGCCACTGAGCATATGGCCCCTCCCCCAGCACTATCATAACTGTTGATGACGCACTGGAGCCACTGAGCATATGGCTCCTCCCCCAACACTATCATAACTGTTGATGACGCACTGGAGCCACTGAGCATACGGCCCCTCCCCCAACACTACCATAACTGTTGATGACGCACTGGAGCCACTGAGCATACGGCCCCTCCCCCAACACTACCATAACTGTTGATGACGCACTGGAGCCACTGAGCATACGGCTCCTCCCCCAACACTACCATAACTGTTGATGACGCACTGGAGCCACTGAGCATACGGCCCCTCCCCCAACACAACTGTTGATGACGAACTGGAGCCACTGAGCATATGGCCCCTCCCCCAACACTATCATAACTGTTGATGATGCACTGGAGCCACTGAGCATATGGCCCCTCCCCCAACACTATCATAACTGTTGATGACGCACTGGAGCCACTGAGCATATGGCTCCTCCCCCAACACTATCATAACTGTTGATGACGCACTGGAGCCACTGAGCCCGGCCCCTCCCCTAACACTATCATAACTGTTGATGACGCATTGGAGCCACTGAGCATATGGCTCCTCCCCCAACACTATCATAACTGTTGATGACGCATTGGAGCCACTGAGCATATGGCTCCTCCCCCAACACTATCATAACTGTTGATGACGCACTGGAGCCACTGAGCCCGGCCCCTCCCCTAACACTATCATAACTGTTGATGATGCACTGGAGCCACTGAGCATATGGCTCCTCCCCCAACACTATCATAACTGTTGATGACGCACTGGAGCCACTGAGCCCGGCCCCTCCCCTAACACTATCATAACTGTTGATGACGCATTGGAGCCACTGAGCATATGGCTCCTCCCCCAACACTATCATAACTGTTGATGACGCATTGGAGCCACTGAGCATATGGCTCCTCCCCCAACACTATCATAACTGTTGATGACGCATTGGAGCCACTGAGCATATGGCCCCTCCCCCAACACTATCATAACTGTTGATGACGCACTGGAGCCACTGAGCATATGGCCCCTCCCCCAGCACTATCATAACTGTTGATGACGCACTGGAGCCACTGAGCATATGGCTCCTCCCCCAACACTATCATAACTGTTGATGACGCACTGGAGCCACTGAGCCCGGCCCCTCCCCTAACACTATCATAACTGTTGATGACGCACTGGAGCCACTGAGCATATGGCCCCTCCCCCAGCACTATCATAACTGTCATGGTTTCGGCACTGACAGCGGACACACCCCCCAGCGTTTGAGAGCAGAGAATGCTGCTTATTTTTTCAAGATTTTGATAAGCTATTTTATTTACTTGGCGGATTTTCTCAAGGATAACAAATCTGTTAACTAATTATGTAAACTATGGGAGTCAGTTGTAGTAGTCTACTAGGCTACATTAGCCTACTATAATATTGAAGGTAAAAATCTGATTTGTATACAAACACTTAAATTACACTTTTTTTTGTTTTAATAATAATAAAGTTATATGAAATATAAACATTTAAATGGTGGCTGTCATAAAAACATGCCAGATTTATTTAAACATGCATTAAATATTGAAGAACATTACAAATTATAATGAATATGTAATATGGTGCATATATTTATCAAAATGCTCCTCTCTAGAGTTAATTTTTCTAGCTGACTAACGAGTTTATGGACACTGGATATGGTTTTTCTGAGGTAAATGTGACGTTACATGACATTGTTTATGAGCTGTTTTATTGACTGATTGAGTGATTCCATGTGACATGATATGGATTTCAGTAAGTTGTACTCTATCTTTGAACACACTTTCAGATGCTCATTAATGTTTATTTCGCGCTGTAACTGGTATTAAGGCGGAAGAGAAGATCAGTTCATGTGCGCTTCTCTTGAGCTGAGCTGCGGCAGAGCGATCTCACGCCACAGCGCCAAAACGGTATTTATGTTTTTGAATTTCGTAATAAAATGGACGTAATTTGAAATCTGAGACTTTGTTTCATATCAATAGTAACAAAGCACAACGATTATTGCGATGTATTGGATGGGAGGCGCTACAATGTTCCGTTCATTCATCAACTGAAAACAGGATAAACGAATCGATTCTTGGGATTTAAGAATCGATATCGGTTCATAAAAATGAGAATCGATTAAAATCGAGAAATCGATATTTTTTACCCAGCCGCCATTATTATTAGTGTTGGGAATCAAAAATCGATACTGAACGGAGTTCTCTTCCTCGTGTTTTTGCACTTGAAGTTGAATGGACAAATACACACAAAAATATGTCAAAATATCCTCAAAAACAGAGTCAGTTATGTCTTAAGTGAACGAAAAACAGTAAGCATGTGTAACAGTATACTGGATCCGTGCAGCTCTTAAAGTGACAGCAGCATAATATTCCTGCTACTGTCTCTATAACAACATTAATCAAACAACAAAAGACAGAGCTGTTCTTGACTGAATAACTTTTATAAATATATTTGTAATGTACATTTTATTCATAAAGTGCAGTTATTTTACATTTGATAAAATTATTTTTCTGTACCCGAATGCCCGAAAATCTTAAAACACTGTTTATTTCAATCATATCTTTGTTCAGTTGTATTTATTTGTGCGATTGCTATTTTTTTTATTTGTTCTTTTTTAATTACTGAGTGTTTACTTGTCTTTAATAAAGCTTGAAATTTATATTAGTCTTGTGTAAGTGTTATTTATCCTGTTGATTTTTTGTTCATGGTATTCAGCCACAATGAAATGTTTTGCAATAAGACTTAGAATAAATGTTAATGATTTCTACGTTTTTTTTTTTTTTTTTTACCTTATTGGAATCGAAATTAGGAATCGATAAGCAGAATTGTTAAAATTCAAACGATACCTAACCCTAAGTATTACTTAATCTTCAAGCACCCTAACTGATGACTAGTATTAATCTTGCATAAAGTTTAAGGGTTGATGAACTTGACAACTCTGCTGTCAGTTTACTGCACAAACCTCCAAGAAAACAATCCAAACAGAAATGTATTAATCAGAATATACTTCACCATCCCTGATGGGAAATCTGTCTTGATCTCAGCAGTGCTACACACTTTCACATCTTCCAATGTCACACACAACAACACAGGCAATATCAGCACCAGACAGTTTGAGACTTCAAGTTGAATTAGTGTTTGCAATACATGGCAACTCCGCAAGCAATAGTTTGTGCCCCCTCCTCCACAGACAGCAGAACTCATTTCAGATAATATGATGAGGCCTTGAGGAAGCGGAACTGATTGAACTAATCAGGAGCTTGATGAGGAGTTGACAAGTTGAACGTACAGTGACAGACTGAATTAGATGCAAAACAGCTTGTAGACAGTGGATTTGTTATACAACAGCCAGCTAGAACTGCAGCAAACAAATATTTATCTGTCATAGGTGTATAAGGGAATCTCACCTGTCAAGAAACCATTTGGGACAGAAAATATATAAATTAAATAAAACGAAGAAGAAACTATATTTTGCTATAAAATGAAGCATATATATTTTTTTAAACTATAAAGATCTTCCTATTGTGACATTTTCACGAGAATAAAGCACATTTGACCACCAAATTCTCATTATCGTAATGCAATTTTTTTTTGTAGTTTTCATTCATGTAATAAAAAAAAAAAGAAATGTTATAAAAGGTAATACGTTTTTGGTATCACTTTACAATAAGGTTTCATTTGTCAGCATGAACTACATTAGTTAAGGTGAACTAACTGAACAATACTTCTACAGCAATTAATAATCTTTGTTAATGTTGTTTTGACATTTAATACATTTTTTTAAATCAATTCTTATTGTAAAGCGCTACCGTTTTTTTTTTTTTTAAAGGTGCACTGTGTAAATTTTAGCAGCATCTAGTGGTGAGGTTGTGAATTGCAACTGCCCACCACTCACCCCTCCTTTTCCGAGCACATAGAGAAGCTACGGTGGCTGACACCGGACAAAGATGTCGTCGTCTGAGACAGCAGAGAGTGACTAGCGCTCTGTAGAGCAGTTTGTCCGTTTAGGGCTACTCTAGAAACATGGCGGTGCAAAATGGTGACTTCGCTGTCGGACCCACGGTGTATGTAGATAGAAATGGCTTATTTTTAGGTAATAAAAACATAACGGTTCATTATGTAAGGTCTTTATACACCACTGAAAACATAGTTATGTATATTATACTGCATTTCTGCCAATAGATCCTCATAAATACTACACACTGCACCTTTAAATAATAAATTAAAACATTTATATACCTCATGGTTGTATTCAGTGTTAATTTTGTTGACGAATAATTTTCTTAATTTGTCAAGAACATTTTTTCACTGACCAAAACTATAACTAAATAAAACGATATATACCTAAATAAAACGATAACTAAATAAAATCACGTTTTAAATGACAAAAACTATGATGCAAATCTATTGACATTTTCGTCAACGAACAAAAACAAGAAGAAAATGTTAGGGAGGCACGATTTGGGAAGAGATCCAGTCAGGGTACATGTGCACATTTGACTTGTAGGACAATGGTTGGCATTCAAATGCTGCATGTCTCATAAAACATAAAAAAATGTAAACATGTGGGAGAAAGAGCAGGCATATGGTATAAGACGCGAAAGAGAGCTCAATTCAGTCCAGTTTTCTGTGCGCACACAGAAAGCTGCGTCTCAGATGTCAGCGCATGAGTACTGAATTGAGCTCTCTTCCGCATCTTTTTCATGCTTGAACAGACAAATGCACACAAAATTATATTAAAATGTCAGTTTTGGCGAGTATTTACGTAAACACAGTCGGTTATGTCTTAAGTGAACGTAAATATTGGATGTGTATCAGTGTATTGGATCCATGCATTCGCCTTAAAGTGACAGCAGCCTAATAAACCTTCTGCTGTCCGTCATTCATGTTAAAGGGGTCATGAACTGGCTTTTTACATTTTTTATACTGTTGTCTGAGGTCAACTTATGATGTTCACGTGGTTTTTACATTCAAAAACATCATAATGACTAAGTAATAGGTTATTTTCTACCCTGGTTTTGAGCCTAGCTCCTGGAACGCTCGGTTTTTATGGGCGTGCCGCATTGAAGACTTGGAAGTAAACGCCCACTGCTATGATTGGATAACAGTTTTGCATATTATAATGAGCTTCGACTCCATCAGTACATGTGGGAATTGTTTTGAAAACGGCAACCGGAATGATTCGCCCACAGCAGGGCTCGGAATATGTCTTTATCAAACAAACACAATGATTTATCTCACAATTATTTATTTTTTATTACTTGGCCCACCCGATTGGTGGATATAACCGCGAACCGCATCACTAACACACACACACACACACACACACACACACACACACACACACACACACACACACACACACACACACACACACACACACACACACACACACACACACACACACACACACACACACACACACACACACACAAGCATCTGCAAAACTTCACAGACAAATCAGCAGCATGTTCAAAACTTCCCAGATTGTATTTTTCTTTCAAATATCAAGTCAAGAGAGTGAACAACGCACATCAAGAAAGGAATGTTATTTCACTATTTAAGATAGCCCGTCGGGCAGGCCGTGATACATTTTGGTAGCCCGACTTGAAAACACACAGCCCCAGGACGTCAGGTTTTGCGAGCCCTGGCCCATACATGTTCGAGTCTGATAATGGATCGCAGGACAATGAACCAACAACACCTCAAATACAAAGAATACTCCAGCCTGTAACAGCGTGGAAGTTATGTTTAGTTAGACACGTACAGATAATAAGTTCTGAGTACACATTCTAAGTACCATTTCTGTCAGATCCAGCACACAGCATCGTTTTTTAATCTCATTCTGTCTGAAAATCCAGTCTCGTTTACAAACGAATCCACAGTGAAATGAAGCGAACAAACGTGCAATGTCTTCCCCACGTGAGCTGGATCTTCATTAAAAATAAAGTTCAACCATGCATTCCTAATATTGGAATCCGACTGAAGTTTATGCTGCGTTTATTGCAGTTCGATCCGGTTTAGCTCCACGCACGTAGGCCTATGTTATTTATCTATGTCGGGCACGAGTCGGTGGGCGGGGCTACAGAATGAGAAGTTCGTCTTGAGGCGGCGTTTTTTACTGCACTCTGACGTCACAGGGACGCACATTCACAGATCGATCGTTTGCTGAGCCAGCTGTCAATAAAAGCTTTTCTTTAATTAACAAGAAGTTTTCAGCTCTGAAACTTACAGGATATTCTTATATTACCATGACCTTTTATATATCAAAAGCTCACGGGAAAGTTGATTTCTCAAATTATGACCCCTTTAAATCAAACAACAAAATAAAAAATAAAATAAAATAAAAAATATCACTCAATGCTCTTGACTGAATAACCTTAATACCTTTAATAAGGATTAAACTAATTTATACAAATAAACATGTCTCCTTGAAAGAATGAAGAATGCATGCAAGTTGTTATAAAGAATGCATATCATTCATTAAAAAGACCATGTTCTTGTTTCTTTATGAGAAGTGGCTTTATTTAATTTTAAGATAAAGACACGTCACGACAGTTAAATCTGTGTCTGTATTGCATGTTCAAACCTTAAGATCACTCATATTAAGACGTTAATAGATGTTTTCTCCAGGAGTATATAATGAGTTTAACTAAACACATTAGATTTTAGTCGACTAAAACTAAAACAATTTGGATGACTAAAATACGACTAAAACTAAACAGTTTTTAGTCAAATGACTATGACTAAAACCAAATTAAAAGACTGCTATCAAAATTAACACATTGTATTTTGTAATGCTGATTTTAAAAATGTAATCTGTAAAATATAATTAGATAGTTTTTTTTTAATTTTGGGGTAAAACATCAACATGTTTTCATGAGATTAACCCATATACTCTATATTTCAGATGGGAAAAATAAAGATTCTTTGAAACAATCATTGAAGCACTTTAGCTGGATTGGTCATCACAGGTCATGTCACGAGGTTTACGCTTCGATTATTGAAGTCTGTTAAACTCTACTCTGAGCTTGCTGAATGGACAGCACAGAGTCTTCACCACAGACACAGATTTAATTGCCAGGCCTTTCGGCTTGACATTTACTGCGGCCGGTCTCTACCGATTGGTTCATGTGAGCCTGTCTCCATGGCGACAGTGGAGCTGCAACTAGGGAGGATAGAGCCGGAGGAGCCGAGGGTTGCCAGCGAAGTGACAGATCTCTGAGGGAGTGTCAACACACCCAAATAAACATACACAAACACACACACATACAGAATGCTTAACCCTGACTGATAGTAATACACATGGTCATATTCATGACACAAGAGCCAAAACACAAGAGGTCAAAAGGTCACAGGCACAGGGGATTGTTACTTTCCCACTAGCTACATTACACATGCAAGAGAGCAGTGAATGCAGTGATGTTCCTTTGCTATTAGGGCTAGATTTAAATTTAAAAAATAATAATAATAATAAAAAAAAAAAAATTAAAAAAAAATGTATTCTGATGACCAATCACAACAGACTGGGCCATCTGACCAATCAGAGCAGAGCAGACCAATCACAACAGACTGGGCCATCTGACCAATCAGAGCAGAGTAGACCAATCACAACAGACTGGGCCATCTGACCAATCAGAGCAGAGAACACCAATCACAACAGACTGGGCCATCTGACCAATCAGAGCAGAGAACACCAATCACAACAGACTGGGCCATCTGACCAATCAGAGCAGACAACACCAATCACAACAGACTGGGTCATCTGACCAATCAGAGCAGAGTAGAACAATCACAACAGACTGGGCCATCTGACCAATCAGAGCAGAGTAGAACAATCACAACAGACTGGGCCATCTGACCAATCAGAGCAGAGTAGACCAATCACAACAGACTGGGTCATCTGACCAATCAGAGCAGAGTAGACCAATCACGACAGACTGGGCCATCTGACCAATCAGAGCAGAGAACACCAATCACAACAGACTTGGCCATCTGACCAATCAGAGCAGAGTAGACCAATCACAACAGACTGGGTCATCTGACCAATCAGAGCAGAGTAGACCAGTCACAACAGACTGGGTCATCTGACCAATCAGAGCAGAGTAGACCAATCACAACAGACTGGGTCATCTGACCAATCAGAGCAGAGTAGACCAATCACAACAGACTGGGTCATCTGACCAATCAGAGCAGAGTAGACCAATCACAACAGACTGGGTCATCTGACCAATCAGAGCAGAGTAGACCAATCACAACAGACTGGGTCATCTGACCAATCAGAGCAGAGGACGCTCTCAGAAAGAAGGAATTCAGAGAAACTGAATCCTTTATCAAACTGTTTCAGACACTGCGAGAAAACAGCAGATGCTGCAATGTATATTAGGAGAAAATTAAAGCTTTTTTTTTTTTTTTTTACCTTGGATGCATGTAAACCTATTGTAGGAGACTCCAAAACAAAATTAGGAACCTTTAATATAGCATAATAGTGGCACTTTAAAAATAGCATGTGGAACAGTAGTTGATATGGTAGTTACATTGCTGTCATTATGTTGCATGTATGACCTCACATGACATCACTGTGTTGTGTTTTAATTTTTCTGGATTTATGATTTAATACAAATGAATCGTCCAAAAACGGCGGTAA
This sequence comes from Coreius guichenoti, assembly GCA_039654105.1. Classification (NCBI taxonomy): domain Eukaryota; kingdom Metazoa; phylum Chordata; class Actinopteri; order Cypriniformes; family Gobionidae; genus Coreius; species Coreius guichenoti. Next base: position 11,024,683 of record CM077171.1, on the reverse strand, counting down.
TCAAATGAAGGCAAAAAAATAATACTTTAAATCAATCTTTTAAAATTAGATCTCATTATTTAATCTTTATATTATATCTATTATAACCCTACTTTTGATGTATTCATCTAAAATTTGCCAAGTTCCATGACATTCCACATTATACAGTAAATTCTGTTTTTATGACTGGATTCTGCGATTCCGTCACACAGAAATCACAGGGCCCTACTCATAATTAGGGTTGGGCTCTGTGGCCTTTTGTCCACAGAAATGTGTTATTCACTACTGTCAAGTGACGAGACTGGCAGATCATTTCTGTGCACAGAACGCAGATATGATTAATTGATAATCAAATTCGTTGTTGATTATCATTATCGGTTAGCTGTTGCAGATCTACACGCATACACTCAAACAACAGTGCACTGAAGCCGGGACGGCAAACACGGCTTCACACCGTCCTCCTAACAGAACCCTGAAAAGAGGTGCCAAATGATTTGATATCCCTTCTGTAGAGACACTGTCTGAAGCGTCCGTGCGTGAGAAGTGTGTTAGTCCAAGCTGACAACGGTGAAGAGCATGATGGGAAGGCAGAGGGACAGCTCTTCCTTTGAGGACTCTGACTACACAGGTACTCACCATAACCAGACAGCAGTGAGCCACTGTCTGCCCTGCTTACACATCCAAACAGGCTTACCCACAAAACACAAAGCCCTGTTCACATCACAAAGTCCCAAAACATTCAGATGATTGTGCAATGAATCTTCTTTTAGGTCGATTCTTTTATTGTAGAAACAAACCATATTGATCATTCACAAAATGCGCTATTGGTCAAAAGTTTGGAATGAATAAGATTTCTAAGTCTCTTATGCGCACCAAGACTAAATTTATACAATAAAAACAGCAATACTGCAAAATATTATTATGATATAAAATAACCGTTTTCTATTTTGATACATTTTAAAATGTAATTTATTCCTGTGATGGTAAAGATGAATATTCAGCATCATTACTCCAGTCTTCAGTGTCACATGATCCTTTACAAATCATTCAAATATGATGATTTGATGCTCAAGAAACATTTATGATTATTATCAATGTTGAAAACAGTTGTGTAGCTCATATTTTTGAGCAAACATTCAAAAGTTTGGGGTAAGAAAGTTAACAAGTTTCAATTAACACTAAAAAAAAAAAAATCATACTTTTATACAGAGAGAGGAGGATGCATAAAACGGATCAAAAGTGACAGTAGAGACATTTATGTTACAAAAAATTATATTTAAAATAAATGTTGTTCTTTTAAACCTTCTATACAGCAAAGCATGAAAAAAAGTGATTTCCACAAAAATATTAAGCAGCAAAAATTTAAACTCTTATATAATATTATTATAAATATTTGGATTTCTGAAGGATCATGTGACACTGAAGACTGGAGTCAGACTAGTGATCATAATAGACTTCTTTCAAAAACATTAAAACAAAAAAAACAAACTACATTTTTTCCAAATTATTCATAACTTTTGACCAGTAATGTAAATAGAATAAATAAATAAACAAACAGGCCTTAACTTCAACAAACGAAGTGGTTACGCCGTTTAAAAAGTGTCCGATTACCTGCAGCGTCCCACTGAGCAGAGCGCGATGGGGTCTCCCACCACGGCCACCAGGGACTGCGCTCGAGTGATGGCGGTGTTCAGCAGCTTGTAGTTGGACAGGAAGCCGTAGTCCAGGTCTTCAGTGGAGTCCTCCACCAGCTGCTCCTTCCTCTTGATGGCCGTCTGCTTGTGTTTGCAGGTGTGACGGGTGCGGACGGTGCTCAGGAACAGCACCCGGAACTGCTTACCTATGGAGAGGAGGAGATACGTAGAGTATGCTTTAACAATACTGTTGCTAACCAAGCTAGCTAAAGACATTCAATCAAAAGTCAACATGAAACCGAGTCGATGGAACTGAATACAGCCATTTATGTCGCAATTGTCGTGTCGTTTTACATGATCAATGATTAGCTTTTCATCAACTCACGAACCCCCTGCATTAAGTGTTGCCAACTACAGTGGGGAGAACAAGTATTTGATACACTGCCGATTTTGCAGGTTTGCCCACTTACAAAGCATGTAGAAGTCTATAATTTTTTTCATAGGTACTCTTCAACTGTGAGTGACAGAATCTAAAACAAAAATCCAGAAAATCACATTGTATGATTTTTAAGTAATTAATTTGCATTTTATTGCATGACATAAGTATTTGATACATCAGAAAAGCAGAACTTAATATTTGGTACAGAAACCTTTGTTTGCAATTACAGCGATCATACGTTTCCTGTAGTTCTTGACCAGGTTTGCACACACTGCAGCAGGGATTTTGGCCCACTCCTCCATACAGACCTTCTCCAGATCCTTCAGGTTTCGGGGCTGTCGCTGGGCAATACGGACTTTCAGCTCCCTCCAAAGATTTTCTATTGGGTTCAGGTCTGGAGACTGGCTAGGCCACTCCAGGACCTTGAGATGCTTCTTACGGAGCCACTCCTTAGTTGCCCTGGCTGTGTGTTTCAGGTCGTTGTCATGCTGGAAGACCCAGCCACGACCCATCTTCAATGCTCTTACTGAGGGAAGGAGGTTGTTGGCCAAGATCTCGCGATACATGGCCCCATCCATCCTCCCCTCAATACGGTGCAGTCGTCCTGTCCCCTTTGCAGAAAAGCATCCCCAAAGAATGATGTTTCCACCTCCATGCTCCACGGTTGGGATGGTGTTCTTGGGGTTGTACTCATCCTTCTTCTTCCTCCAAACACGGCGAGTGAAGTTTAGACCAAAAAGCTCTATTTTTGTCTCATCAGACCACATGACCTTCTCCCATTCCTCCTCTGGATCATCCAGATGGTCATTGGCAAACTTCAGACGGGCCTGGACATGCGCTGGCTTGAGCAGGGGGACCTTGCGTGCGCTGCAGGATTTTAATCCATGAAGGCGTAATGTGTTACTAATGGTTTTCTTTGAGACTGTGGTCCCAGCTCTCTTCAGGTCATTGACCAGGTCCTGCCGTGTAGTTCTGGTCTGATCCCTCATCTCCCTCATGATCACTGATGGCCCACGAGGTGAGATCTTGCATGGTGCCCCAGACCGAGGGAGATTGAGCGTCATCTTGAACTTCTTCCATTTTCTAATAATTGCGCCAACAGTTGTTGCCTTCTCACCAAGCTGCTTGCCTATTGTCCTGTAGCCCATCCCAGCCTTGTGCAGGTCTACAATTTTATCCCTGATGTCCTTACACAGCTCTCTGGTCTTGGCCATTGTGGAGAGGTTGGAGTCTGTTTGATTGAGTGTGTGGACAGGTGTCTTTTATACAGGTAACGAGTTCAAACAGGTGCAGTTAATACAGGTAATGAGTGGAGAACAGGAGGGCTTCTTTAAGAAAAACTAACAGGTCTGTGAGAGCTGGAATTCTTACTGGTTGGTAGGTGATCAAATATTTATGTCATGCAATAAAATGCAAATTAATTATTTAAAAATCATACAATGTGATTTTCTGGATTTTTGTTTTAGATTCCGTCTCTCACAGTTGAAGAGTACCTATGATAAAAATTACAGACTTCTACATGCTTTGTAAGTGGGAAAACCTGCAAAATTGGCAGTGTATCAAATACTTGTTCTCCCCACTGTATTTTCAATGGAAAGTAGCTGAAGCCTGCTCAAAAAGTCACTAAGGCCCTGTTTACACCTGGTATTAAGATGTGTTTTGGTCGATCGGATCACAAGTAGACGAGGAGACACATTGCCGTTTACACCTGGTGTTTTAATCCGTCTCTTTTGTCCACTTTCGTCCTGATTTCTTCGCGGGGAGAGTAAATGTATGGGTTATTTCAGATCTTTCAATCTAATGGACGAAATAAGCTCACGCAACGTACATATGAACGCACCGAAGACCACAGAAAAACATACTGAGAGCATCAGATTTCGTTTCTGCTCTGATAGTCGCAAGACCAGCCGAACGCTGCGAGTGTGTGTTAGAAATCAGGAATGGTGAGAGAACATTGTGCTTGATACGTTTTTCATCATCAAACCAAACTTGGGTCTCCAGCCGACAAAGTTTAAATCCCGTCTAGCTAGCGCGCTTCCCATAATGTTTACGCATTAGATCAGTAGGTGGAGAGTAGGCGGTCTTTTGTGTCTGTTTGAACGCTACGAAAGCAATCCGGTCGAATGTGTTTTTGACTACCTCTGGAAGCTCAAAACGCTTTAGACCCCGTTTACACCTATATTTAGCACCGTCAACTCGTGATCCGCTCAACCAAAACACATCTTAAAGGGATTGTTCACCCAGAAATGAAAATTAGCCCATGATTTACTAAACCTCAAGCCATCCTAGGTGTATATGACATTCTTCTTTCAGACGAATACAATCGGAGTTGTATTAAAAAATGTCCTGGCTCTTCCAAGCTTTATAATGGCAGTGAAGGGGGGTTTCGTTTTTGAAGTCCATAAAAGTGCATCTATCCATCCAGGGCTCTACGCCAACATTTTTCTTTAAGAGCACTTTCTGATCAATAACTTTCCCATTACAGCGATATTTGCCCCTTTAAATTAATTTCCAGGGGCATTTTTACCATTATAAGAGCAGTTTTAAAAAAAAATATTATTAAATGTATGCATCATCTTTTGTCAATTTCTTGAATTAAAATAGAAAATTTGTTTTTAAATGTTAATTACTAGTTAATTGTTAGAACAATAAGGCACAATCAGACTGTTACCAATCAAATGAAATCAGCATCAAAAGATCCATCTTTGCACTGCAGAAGTAGCACAGAAGCTCCATCTGAAGTGGTATCTATACACATTTACACAGACTGTTTATTGCAGCTCATGGGTAAATAATGTATGAATGTTTTAAACAAGTTTTTGAATTTAGAACTTTTGATATTTAGTTTGATATTTAAAAAAAAAAAAAAAAAAAAAAGTCTATGCAAAGTGTAAATATGAAAATAAATCTGCCAGTAGGTGGCGGCAAGTCTTAATGAGTGAGTCATTCATTCAATCGTTCAAAACGCAGATTCATTCAGGAGTCACTGTTGCTTGGTGATGCTCACGATTTTCACAAAATAAACCGTATTGTGGCTAAAACGTTGTTACTTAATATAAACTTGTTTATTGGACTTTTGTACAAGATTTACTTGTGTGATATTGCTTAAAGCTGCAGTCCGTAACTTTTGGCACTCTAGCGCTTAATAAACAGAACTGCATGCGTGTTGCGGAAGAACACTGTAGCTGGAGCTACTTCTCTCTGTTCATGTCTATGACGAGTCACGCAGGTACTGTGCTACTCCGCAGCGGTGCGACCCGAACCGGACTAAAATAGTCCGAATATAAACACTTATTATGTGATTCAGGATAAGACAAAAACACAGTTTGGAAAATGGGTTCATGATTTACTCGCTCATTATATAAATTTAGTAAGTTTTGAACAAAAAAAAGTTATGGACTGCAGCTTTAACTATATATCATGTAGGCTACGATAAAGATTAAAAATCAAGAACTTATACAGGGGCTTTTTTTTATTATTAATTTTTGGTGGCATTTTTGCCCCAAGCCCCCGTTAATTTCCAACCTTGTTTATGATAATCCAAATGTAGTATTTCCAGTTAATTTGGCTGCAAAGAATGGCTGCGTCACACTTGTTTCACCTTGTACACAATCTTTGAAGTAGCCTAGTCCGTCGCACACGTCTTTTGCACTTACTCTGCTGACTGGAGGCATGAAAAGCAGCCGATCGCAGTACGAAACGTAAGTGTTGATCAGTGTTGATGCACTTTGGGAGTTGTACTTTTTATTCCGATTGTATTATACATCTATTCATGAAAATTGATCGGGTCACTCGCACCGGTGCGCCTAAATATTTTTTCACAGTAGCATGCAGTAATTTTCAGTCGCAAATGCGACCAAAATGGTCGCAGTGTAGAGCCCTGCCATCATAAAAGTGCTCCACACGGCTCCGGGGAGTTAATAAAGGCCTTCTGAAGTGAAGTGATGCGTTTGTGTAAAACTTTATAGACTAAAATAACTAACATCCGGCGGACAGCCGTACACAAGTCGATTTATGGCGAAAGAGTAACCCCTGACACGATGTATAGGAGCATCTTTGACGCCTCTCGTGGATAGTGCTGGGCAACAAACTCAAGCCCCTCTTCTCTTATATCGAAATCCTCCGACATTTCTCTTTAAAAATTCTCGTTTTAGACTCTAATTCATGACCGGTGTTTTGTTTTGCTCTATCCTCTGCGCTTCTGCATTCGTCAATACGCATGCGTCAAGGGTTCAAGGGTCAAGGGTTACTCTTTTGCTGTAAAACGATGCGTACGGCGGTCCGCCAGAAGTTAGTTATTTTAGTCTATAAAGTTTTAAATATGGATATTTTTCTCACACAAACACATCACATCGCTTTAGAAGGCCTTTATTAACCCCCCGGAGACGTGTGGATTACTTTTATGATGGATAGATGCACTTTTATGGACTTCAAAAATGAAACAACCATTCACTGCCATTATAAAGCTTGGAAGAGCCAGGACATTTTTTTATATAACTCTGATTGTATTCGTCTGAAAGATGAATGTCATATACACCTAGGATGACTTGAGGGTGAGTAAATCATGGGCTAATTTTCATTTTTGGGTGAACTAACCCTTTAATACCAGGTGTAAACAGCCTAAATGTCGGTAGATGCGCCGACTGTTGGCACTTCACATCTGTTTTCTCTCCTAATCCGTGCTCTCATACTGTTTTTAATATAATATATAGCAGAATACCCAATAAAGCTGCTCTCAGTTTCCATATTTTCTGTAAGAAAATGGAATGAGTATGATATAGTGACTGACTACATGTTAACCAGCAATCCAGAAAGTCACTAGATTTGTCACTAGTCGCTTTTTAAAAAAAAAAAAGTCGCTAATCCAGTGACGAATTCGCTAAGTCAGCAACTCTGCCTGTAGCTCCCTCATAAACCACCATTTGGGAAACCCTGTTGTACACCAATGAACAACTTACAACAGTAAGACTTGGAACGAAGGTGCTTTAAGAAAATAGGTTTAAATTTTACTTCATGTTGACCCTGGAAAACTCGAAAGCCATGAACATACAATAGAGGCATTCAGAGGAAATTAACGTCACTATAATAACAGAAGATCTCTTATAGCAACCTATGAATTATGACAAATGCAGAACTTGCAGTGACTTCTCTTTTTTGGTGCCCAGCTCAGATTGGCAGCCAGGCAGAACATGAATCGGGTAATGATCACTTAAGATCTCTGTGCCAAACAAGCACCTGAGTTGCAGGAATTTCTCCATCCATTAAAAAGGTGATTTCAACGCAACAGGCTGAATCAAACGGCATCAATTATGCACAAACCAATCTGGCTTTTCAAATGAAATCTGCAGGACACCAGCTCTTTTCCCAGACACCAAACACACATTTGGCAGGCTAAATTGCTGTCTTGTAAACTTTTTCTCTCTGCCACCCTTCTGTGCTGACACATGGGGTCTGGTTTAAAACCTAGTGATCTTCTTCCAGGGGCAGCATTTGAAAGCAGCACAGGCAAAAGATGTTCCAATAGTTGGGTACCTTAATTATGCTGAAAATACCTCACTTTGACAAATTTGTGAGGTAGCATCAAATATTTCCTTTCAGGAAAGCAATCTTTTTCACTGGTCGGTGAAAACATAAATCCAAGAGGGTAAACTATCAGGGCCACATGATTAATCATTTTTAATCATGATCATGATTTCTGCTTCTCTTGATTAATTAAGCATAATCATCTGCTGTTTATTTATCATGAATTTTTTTTTTTTCTCCATTTGACATTTCCATTATCTTGCATTGGCAACAAGCCTCCACGGCCTCTTATGATTGGGGTTGCCAGATGTCAAGAGTTTAAATCCCCTTAATATGGATACATTTTCTGCCCAGTGTTTTACTTAATCTTCCCAAAATGTATGTTGGAGTTTAACAATCTTCACTGCAATATTCTGCTCATATAAAAGAGTAATTCAGCCAGTTTATGTTCCTTCACGAGGCCGCTTGTGCTTGTACTGTGACTAAATCTGCAAGCAAACCTTCTAGTGACGAACTGTAATAAATCCAAACAAGAATCTGTGTGACAATACAAAGTCTTTTTTGCTGTTGTTTTAAAGGGGTCATGAATTGAGAAATCAACTTTTCCTTGAGCTATATAAGAGGTCATCATACTATAAGAATATCCTGTAAGTTTCAGAACTGAAAACTTTCTTGTTAGTCCAAAAACAGATTTTATTGTAACCAAGCCCAGCAAACGACTCGTTGTGGAATGTGCCTATAATAGATAGGTGAAAGACCGCCTCTAAAGAAGAAAATCAACGCCTAATTTATCATCGCAACTTTGGCCCCACCCACTGGCGTGTTAGTGAGATGACGAGGAGAGAAGAGCGAAACAGGATCACTGGACTAAAAAAATAACATCCTATGCTCCTAATGCTAAGAATGTGGTTGTTTATTTTCAACAATGTGAATGTCACTGTGGATTCTTTGGTAAATCAGTTGCAATTTCGGCGCAGGCTTTGCAAACAGAATTTTTACGATATGGACTCGACAGTAATGCCACAACATGTAAGTAACCGTGTTATTTCTAATGCCTGATCTGTGATCAGCGATTTCTGATATGTAATGATTCATGTACAGTCAGATGTTCTTTGTCTATGTGTCAGTAAATCAGTAAATCAAACCTAATACTAACAATTCTAACACATCGGCCAATCAGAAAATCTTATCGGCCGCTGCCGATATTTAAAAAATGCCAAATATCGGCCTCAGCGATATATCGGTCGACCACTAGTTATGATGAAAGCATTCGTTAGTGTGCAGAAATTGTGTTGCAATGACTCTGAGGTGCAAATTCGCATCATGTGAAGACGTGTGACCAGTAGAAAACCGATATGTCGGCCAATCGATACGTCAGCCATTTTGAGTGTATTACAATTTGTTATATGTTTTTTTTTTAAAAAAAGACACTGCAGAGCATGACGTCATATCACGACCGAAAGTGCTCAAAGTCTAGTGTGACCGCGGCTTAAATATGCATGCGCATGATGTCACAGTTTCGCATTTTTGTTGTTTACATGGAAACGATAACGGCATTGTTTTCAAAAGTTTGCACTCTGAATCCTGTTTTCAAAATTTTCCCTTTTCAGGCCCCCAAAATATCATTATCATGTAAATGAATGGCCAAACGCATAAAAAGATTTCCGTTTTTAGTTGAAAACAGTGCCATGTAAATGGCCCCTTAGTTTCTTTAGGCCTTCCAAAAAGGACAGTCTGTTCTGATTTAACAGCCTTCCCCCGCCTGTTGTGATTGGTTAACTGCTTAGAGCGTGTCAGAAATGTAACAGCCCTTACCCTAATCAAAGGCTTTTTGAGGCACTGTAAATACTACTATAACTACACTCTGGTGTCCGTTTTGCCGAAGCAGTTTAAGTCTGTGTAATCATGTTTTGCCCTTGCATTGTTTTGACCTTCAACATAGTGAAACTCTTTCTGGACTTACAACTACCTTTGTTTGAAGGTGAGCCAAAGCAGCATTTCATGGAAATAATTACAGGACTACAAACCAGGTTTTGTGTTTTAACTTTGTGCTTTGTAACTTTGAAGATCGTTTACATGCACAAATAGCTATATTATACACTAAAGGAAAGGTGTAATAAAAAAAACATAATAGGTTTCACCAATTCTCTTAATGCCCTATAACCATGTAAACTAATTAAATAGCATGCAATAGCATGGAAAGTAGCTAGTTTTGGTTGCAAATCTTGCATGCTACCATGATTTTCTGCAAGAAACAATGTAATTTGGGCCATTTGAACATATTAAAATACACTTTAGATCTGGTATGAGCATCTTTCACTCACCCTGGACATTGAGCACTCTCTCCACGCTGACCTCTGGCATCCTCTTTTTGCGGAGTTCAGCTCTGATTCGGAAGACCTGGTCGGCGTAGGGCGAGACCACACCGATACTCCCCTCGTCCAGCTTCCCCCAGGCCACCGGCCACTTCTTCCTCATCTCCTCCACCCGCTCAACTATCTCAAACACCTGCACAGGGACAACAGAGCATTCCCAATGGATTCTCAATGATAATGGTCCAATACACCCATACATCTAGTCAATCTGATATTAGGCCTGTTCGCACCAAATCTGGCACAGTGAAAACTATATGTAACGAATAAAACAACAACAACTTGTTAAAGCTAAAGTTAGGGTTACCTCAGCGTTGTTGTAGTAAGCCGTGCTGTTCTTCTCTTGAACGTCTTCTCCGCGGGCAGTGAAGAAGGTCAAAGGGTAGAAGTCCTTATGGGGCGGCTGCTTCCCGCTGGCCATCAGTTTGCCCTCGTAGAAGAGCTCAGACGTATAGCTGCAGTCAGCCAGAATACACAGTCAGCACAGACTACGCTAAAAAAGCCATTCAGCTCCACATTAAACTATCAAGACCTCAAACTCCAAATATGAAGCAAAAACACTAGATGATTTCAAATGCTGACAAATGTATTTATCATTGCAATGGGTTTAACAACACTCTGTAAATATGCCACAATTATGCATTGGTTGAATTGGATATTACTCACTCAAACGTTCAACAGCACAATATATATGCAGATTATATGCAAAATGATTCGATAAAAATCATGCAAATTTCAGTGTTGAAGACACTCGTATCCATTTTAAATGAACAATTTGACACCAAAGCTCTCCAATCAAGGACGTTTTAGTCATTATTATGACTTCTCAAAAGTGAGAAGCACTGGGAGGCATCGGGAAACAGGCGATCAGCGAATGCCTGAACACATCTAAAACAGACTGGCACTCAATTTACAACGCCTCAGCGCTGGTGTCAACATGGCTCCCGCATGGTGTTCCATCTTTGGCTACCATCTTTTTCTGTTTTATCAGATTTCAATCTCAAAACACACAGCTGAGACTTAACAGCATGTGTGTTACTTTTGGCATTGACTGTACCGTCTGAGTGTGTGTATGTGGCTATAGAACTCAATTTATGCATGCAATGCCTTGTCTGTCCATGAGGAAAATATATTATCTCATATTATATTTAAAACTTGGATTGAAACTGATCCCAAGGAGGGTTATGTTTGGATATATTTACATAAAAGAATATAGCAGTGGGATTCAAAGTCCACACTAAAAATCTGTAATTCAATATATATTTTAAACATGGAAATATAGCTTAGCACTTCAAAAGAAAAAGTAAAACCAATAAAAGTTACATGAAATAAGAAATATGATTCTGCACTATTTCTAGGGCATTATTCAAATAAGCACATTTGTGACATTGATAATAGATGATATTTGTTGCTTTAATGAATAAATGTCAAAAGTACTCATTTTCACAAGGGAAATTAAACTGGGAAATACTCCTTTAGATTTGTCAAGTTTATGATGTTTTATTATCATATCCAGCTTCTTCCAACACAAACATTATTCAGCCCTTTTGGGTGAATTTTTATGGTCAACCAATTTTAAACCAACCAATTTCTTGTGCCTGACGAAGACCTGTTGGTTGAAACGTTGCAATAAATTGGAGCAGTTATATCAGTATGCGGACATCACATTTGTTTTTGCTTTAGTTATTTCTTTTGTCCTGCACCTGAGCCCTGTTTGGGTTTGAGGATGTGCACCTTTGTATTTTCAACCAATTTTAAAACCTACTACAATACAGATTTGCTATTGACAATAGGGGCTTTCGCACCTGAGGAACCTTTTCATAGTTCCTAAAACTATTGGTACCCGGATTTTGGCGCGTTCGCACCGCAGGAACTAGGAACGATTTTAGTTCTAGGAACTCCTTTTGGGGGAACTTATTTAGCTTCTACTTCAGAGCAGTCTACTGCACAATAGGAACTACCAGTGATGTTGTATGCTGATTGGCCGAACGCACGCGAAACACCAGCACCCGCCAGTTTTAAAAAGCTGTGTACACACACAGATCATATATAGCCTATATATTTACTCCAGAAACTAACTCTACTAACACAGAAAACAGTGATAGATGGACCTCTCAACCTTTACGCCAAGGAGAAAATCCAACGTGACTTTGAGGGGACCAAGCGAAACATGATTATGTAGTTCTGCTCAGCTAGCGACGTTGGACATCAACCACACAGCAAACGCTAATACTTTTTCATATACTGTCTACTTCCTTTGTATAACAGTTCTATCGTATAGGGTAAGACTGTTAAACAGATCGTAAACTAATGAAGACGGAGAATGTGAGAATGTGGCGTTGTCAGAGCCTTCAAAATAAATGTCCGCCACGCCGTCAAAATAAAAGTCACAACAAGAAGCGCAGCTTAGATCACTTTAGAGTTCCATCACTTACTCCGCATATAAGCTTAATAAAGCCTGAACCTCGCCGTCGGTCAATCGGCCTTATTTTTTAAACGTCATTGTTGATTTGAATAGCGAACAACTCTTACTGCACGCACCACAACAGACTTTTAAAAATGGTGGTTGAAATAAAATGCTGCATGATCTCAACCAATCAGCATGTTCAGCACCCAAGTCCCACCCCCAAAAGTTCCTGAACTTTGAAAAAGTACTACCTCCCCTTTTTGAGGAGGAAATTTTTACCTGGAACTTCATTTAGACCCTGGTCCCTGCGGTCGAAACACACCGAGTACTACCTCAAAGTCCCTAGTTCCTGGGGTGGAAACGTGGCTTAAGAAAATGGCCCTAGGGGAACTTTTAGTTTTCGGGGTTATAGGAACTTTTAGTTCCTATAACGAAGTTCTTATAACTAACCGGTGCAAAAGCCCCTGATAACATCACCAAGAAAATCCAGCTAATTTAGCCTTAAATTTCCACTATGCTCCAACCTGTGAGACAGGGTGAATATATTTAATAAGGCAATATTGTATTTCTGGTGTTATTTTGGTATGATGAAATTTTGGTATTACCAAATTTGCTAATTTAATGTATTTTTTGTCTAGATTCAATACATTAAATGATGAATATGCACAAATTCAAATGTACGGCCTTGGACATCAAGAAATATGGGAAGCATTTTCTCCATTTTAAAAGTTGATGAGTCGATATATTTTGCTCTCCCAACCATGCACGACTATTTGGTTGGTTGCTTTTTAACATCTAAATTTAGCATTTCTTTATACCTGCAGTCTGTGACCTTATGAGAATTGACATGAGCTTACGTCCTAGTAGATTAGAACCTCTGATTCATATCATACATATAATGCACCGATCAGGCATAATATTGTGTTTTTGTTTGTCCCCCTTTTGCTGCCAAAACAGCCCTGACCCGTCACGGAGTCCACCAGACCCATGAAGGTGTGCTGTGGTATCTGGCACCAAGATGTTAGCAGCAGATCCTTTAAGTCCTGTAAGTTGCGAGTTGGGGCCTCCATGGACCGGACTTTTTTGATCAGCACATCCCACAGATGCGCGCCTGGATTGAAATCTGGGGAATTTGGAGGCCAAGTCAACACCTCAAACTCGTTGTTGTGCTCCTCAAACCATTCCTGAACCATTTTTGCTTTGTGGCAGGGCACATTATCCTGCTGGAAGAGGCCACAGCCACCAGGGAATACCGTTTCCACGAAAGGGTGTACATGGTCTGCAACAATGCTTAGGTTTGCTTTCGGCGGTGGACAGGGGTCAGCATGGGCACCCTGACTGGTCTGCGGTTATGCAGCCTGCCTTCGCTCCCCACGTGCATCAATGAGCCTTGGCCGCCCATGACCCTGTCGCCGGTTCACCACTGTTCCTTCCTCTGACCACTTTTGATAGACACTGACCACTGCAGACCGGGAACACCCCACAAGAGCTGCAGTTTTGGAGATGCTCTGACCCAGTCGTCTAGCCATCACAATTTGGCCCTTGTCAAACTCGCTCAAATCCTTACGCTTGCCCATTTTTCCTGCTTCTAACACATCAACTTTGAGGACAAAATGTTCACTTGCTGCCTAATATAATAATCAGTGTTATTCAGTTCACCTGTCAGTGGTCAATGTTATACCTGATCAGTGTATATATCTAAATAGAAACCAACCCAAACATTAAATGGAGAAAGACAGAAGCAGAAATGGAGAGAAACAAATGTAACAGGGAGAGACTATGAGCGAGAGAGAATCTGTTGAAATATGTAATTATCTCGGCAACAACACAGCCCTAATGTTTTGTGTGTTTGCATGTCTGCCTCTCCTCAGGAAGAGTGGTGTGAAAAAGTTCACACCTACTTGATGATTGCCTCATGGGAGCGGTAGTTTTCGCACAGCATGATCCTGCAGGGGTACTCGGATGGGTAATGCTCGTACAGCCGGTCCAGCAGAGACACGTGCAGATTCCTCTCCCGCGCAAACTCGCTGTACACAAACGGACTGAGCTGCAAGGGGACAGGACACCTCAGAGTCACGCTTACATGCGTTACACTACACACACACCCACACATACACACACACACAAGATCAGCAGCCTTTGGGTTCACTAACCTCAAGCCAGATGTAATGTGTCTTGATTTTAATTTCTGGATTAACTATTTCTTGAATCTAGTCGTTGAATGATGTATTGGCATTTTGACATGGTTGGCATCAACTGATAAAAAAGGCTTTTCTTGCGATCTTAATGTGTACAAATTTTAAATATTTCATCTAACAGGTAGGAAATATCCAGAAATTGAATCAAACACTTCATTGTCTTTACTGCATATTTTATAAATTAAATATAGATACATTTTTTATTAAAGCTACAAAAGTTATCCAGTTAAGAGCAGTGAGTGATTTCCTCTTCGCCTTTTATTCTTTGATTAACATTAATGACAGACGTCAGCAGGTTTATTAGGCTGCTGTCACTTTAAGAGCTGACGCACATTACCCGGATCTGACACACACCCTATTTTCTCACAACTATGTTTATTTAAGACTTTATTTAACTAATTTAAGACCGTGCTTACGAGGACACTCAACTTTTGGCATAAATGTGTGTGGTTTTTGTCTGTTCAAGCGCTAAAGAATGCGGCGCTGGCATGCGCCTGAAGCGGCTTTCTGTACGCACGAATCCTGTGTGTGTCACAAGCAGGAGATTCACATACGTGCGCCGGTGTCTTGTTGCACTTGAACGATTTAAATGCATTTGCATGAATAAGAGCGTGATCATATAATGTAACGCTAGCCAAAGTATGACGGAAAAAAACTGATGATGCGTTAATTGCGTTAAACATTTTTAATGCGTTAAACGGGAAAAATTTAATTGCATGCGTTAACACGTTCATTTTGACAGCCCTGATTTTATGTTTTAGTAATTTTATGTGCTTAGGGCTAGGGTTGTCTTTTTATTAGTTTTTCTTGTTTTAAATATTGCTATATAGCTTTAATTCATTTTTATTTCAGTTTTAGATTTATCAATTTTAGTACTTAAACTTTTTTTAAACATTTCTAATTTTCATTTAAGTACATTTTCCTTTATTTTATTTCCTATTTTTTATATTCTATTTATTATTATTATTATTATAATATTTTTATTAGTAGTATATTTTTAGCATGTTTTTAATTGTTTTAATTTTATTACATATTTTACATTTTTTCAGCTATATTTTTATTAGTTTTAGCTAACCACAACAACACTGCTTCAGAGAATATATTTTTTGTTTTAGGAAATAATTTGTAAAAAAAATAAACGTATTCTGTTTTGTGTCCATCTATTCTGCAATCGATCACTGTGTTCTCTAGATATCAGCAACCCTTACTAGTCAACTACTACTAAAGAAATGACTGTCCATTCCTAACCAATAGATTTGAGGCCACATGAGAGGAGGTACAGGTGGGGTATGAGATGAATTTTTAATGCAGCAGGAAGTGAGGGTGGCTGATGAGGTTTCTATCTAAGTGGCATTTAATTAGAGGCCCATTGGTTCCACTCGGGCTGAGGCGGTTCTTCACGGGCACCGGCCGCGCTGGAGTCAGATACTGACGTGACCCTGTCTGCAGAATGACAGCAGCGAGCAGAGACAGGATGTGACAGCAGCACAGAGAGCCTGTTGACCTGATCTCTGGGTTGAGCTCAGTCAAAGCCTTTTTATACACCAAGACTATGCACTCCTATTATTTATGAATGGGAGAAAGTGCAATGCGCAATATGGCGGAATAAATCCCGCTTCTTAATAAAAGAGCAAATTACCAATTGGTAAAGTCATCACATGACTGCAGCTAGAAACAGTCAGTGTCAGACCAAGCGGCAAACTTCCTTTCTCTCTCTTAAAGCCAACACGGAAAGGACTTAAACTGCAATTCATCGACTGGCCTCTAGAGACAGGCTCCAAAAGGGAGTCAGATCTGTGTCTCCCCCATGTTAAAATGCCCAACTTTACAGCAGAAAAAAATAAGTTTACAGCCCGGTACAAAAAGTGGTAAAAGCTAATTTTGTCCTTCATGACAACTGTGAGGGGGGTGAATTTTTTTATAACTCATCCGTTTAAATTTCATTAAGCCTTAAAGTTCTGTGTAATTAAGGGCGTGGCCACTTGAGTGACAGGTGGATTGCCGCTGCTGTCACTACTAGCCGTTTGTCTATAATGCCTATTTTCGGTTATCCGAGTGACGCGCGGTGACGCACTGCCAAGATGTCGACGGCCAGCTTCGCCCACTTTGGGCTTCAAAAATGCTCTTCAGAAACCTACGGGTGTCGTCATGGACACTACGTCCATTGTTTTATACAGTCTATGTCTGAGACGCGCGCTTATGACTGCACACTGGCTGGTCCAGCCTGAAAAATGCATTTTTTTGTCATGATTTGAGTGTTAAAAAAACTATTCATGAGACAGTTGGTGTCAGATTTTATTGGTGATTTCAAATTTTCAAATTTCATCTTAAGCTTGGGCAAACAGCTTTGGAGAATTTGATGTTTCCCCATTCAAAGTGATAGGAGCTGCACTTGCATGACTGAAATAGCTGCCCAAAGATGGCCGCCGAGTGAAACGGCTTGCTTTAAAGGGACTTTGGCTCAGCGTTAATTAGCAGAAATATTTTAATCTAGGCCAAGTTGTGGTGTTGTAGTCAGTTTAGTCAAAATTCTTACAGTCTGTTTGGCAATTGTAGGGCCCTTAGAAATGTTTTATTTGTTCCCAAATTCTTTTCTTTCCGATGTAATATTTCTGGATTATGTTCTTTCCAGTTAAATTTGTGGATTTTTTTTCCCATTTCAATTTTTTTCTGGATTACGATTTAAAGCGTAAATTAAATTTTTAGTAATCCAGAAGTCAAATTAATTAAAATTATCAAATGTACACGATTTAACAACTTATACGTTTAACAAAAAATTTATTTTTAAGGCCCTTATGAAATTTGTTATTTTTTCCCCAAATTCAGTTTTTTTATTAAACTCTTTTCCCACCAGCGTTTTTGAAAAAAGAAAAGAAAAAGGAGTTGTTTGCAAGTGATGTATTACTGAAGCAAACAGAGTCACTTTTAACTGAACATAGACTTTAGTAAACCTAATTCTCTGGTTTCTTCTTTTTAAATTACATAAAGCGCCTTTGGAATATTGTCATTCTCAGTGCTGATGTCATCACTCAGGTACCTGCATATGGTCTCCTGCCAGTACGACTCGGGTGCTATTAGCGGCCAACGCCAATGGCATGATGGTCTCGCACTCCATGGCTTGGGCTGCCTCGTCCAACAGGATGTGTGTGAAGATCCCTTTGGAAACACGCACACGGGAATTAAATATTAATTACATGGAGCTTCACAGGAGAAGGCATTAATAATAGATAACACACACACACACACACACACACACAAGCAGCCATTAACACAAAAGAATCTAGCATCCAGCAGAGGTTGTGCACACGCCATCTCATGGGAACAGATGTATAGTTTTTTAGTGCAGACGTGCGTGTGTGTGTGATTGACGGATAACTCTCAGATCTGTCAGGCTGTAATAAATGTATTTACTGTCACTTTTTCATCTAATGTTTGCTTGCTGAAGAAAACTACTCTTTTTTTTTTTCCAAAACATTCTTACTGAACCCAAACTTTTGGATTGTAGTATAAATATCAGCATTATATTTGCCCTGTAGATATCAGAAAAGGATTTGTTTTAGCAAAAAAATATCTTGGTGAATATTTATACGTTTTACTATATAATGGTGATTAAATATAGTTCCGAGAGTTCAATTAACGACAGACTGTGGAAAATTGGTTGTATAAGACAAATCTAATTGGCCCCAAGGGCTGTTTGGCTGAAATGATGGTTCTCCTCTGAAATCAACCTCCCTATTAAGTCAAATATATATCTCTCAATAGGCTTATTTGGACTATAAGATATACAAACCCAAAATATTTGTGTCACTGGAGGGAATAAGCTTCCACCTCTCAAAACACATTAGCACAATGCCAGAAATCAGCAGTAATGACTTCAAATGAACAGATAAGAAAAGAGTGGAGACGAATGAAAAAGAAACAGAAAAAGAAAAGACGACCGCATTGGGTGTTAATGATGCTGAGTGTGTCAGACAGGCGAGCCGGGTCTCTTAGCAACAGATGATCCTGTGCGCCACAGACACATAGGAGGAAATTAGCCTCTCCTAATAAACTGTTGCGGACACCGCTGCATCGCTCCAGCAGGAGGGGTTTAATGCAGCCACGTCCAGCTGTGACGCGCTTCTGTTATGTCTTTCTGTTTTAATCCGATGTGTGCAGATATGAAAACTAGCTGCAAGCAATGTCTTTAGCATGCCGAGAGTATGAGGGACGAAAGCAAGAAACGCTGAAGATTTGCTGTGTGTGTGTGTGTGTGTGTGTGCTCACCTGGCTCCAGGTCAAGCTGGCAGAGGTACTGGGATGTGCTGAGTGTGACCACAACTACACGGTGGCGCTCTACATCCTGTCGCGTGGGCATCTGGAAGGTGAAGTACGCTCCGGAGATCAGGCAGTACTGCTGCACCACCGGGTGGACCGTCTTCACCCAGCGGTTCCTGAAGTAAACCCTGAACAAACACAAAGTCTAACATTAAAGACATCCATTATGTCTTGATTCTGATTCTGGGCTCTACTAGAATAGGTTCTTGCTTGAAAGTTATTTTCCCATATTTTACATTGTTGCAGCACCTCAGTAACACTCTGTTTAGTTCCTGTCTCTGTGAAGCCCCTCCTTCTGAAAAGCACAATTTGCTCTGATTGGTCAGCTGGACCAGTGTGTTGTGATTGATCAAGCACTTCGAGTGTGCTTGGAAAATGTCCTGCCTCTTACTCTACTCTAACACGAGTTTCAATACACTACTAACTAACTCAACCTGGCCCCGCCCTTTTATTTAACGTATGCCTTGGAGTTCAGAAACATTGACACGGATACAAAGAATAACTCCCTTTGTAACTTTGCAGACCTTTTATGCTCAAACATCAACATTACACACTAAAGACAGTCGAACATGTAAAAAAGCAGAATAAGTCCTCTTTAAAGGGATAGCTCACCCAAAAATGAACATTCGGTCCATAGAGAGATTTCGGTCCATACATTGAAAGTCCATTCTACCAAAACTTTCTTCAAAAAGCTCAAAGACATTGTGAAAGAAATCCATTTGAATCTTCAGTCTTCTGAAGAGACTCGATCGCTTTATATGATAAACAGATTTAATTTATTAAAAAAACTTTGACATATAAACGATAATCGACGCACACACATAGAGCACATCAAATATGGTAAATGGAAGCTCAAACATACTTGAAGTGAAACTGGCAATAACCCAAAACACCATAGCAACTGCATAGCAATGCCCTGGCAACCACCCACACCACCACAGCAAGCACAACTTATATGTTCTTTATAAAATGCAAACATCTAGCAGTTAATATATTTCCCATCCATGCAGCCCTGGTTACCTCAGCAAAAAAGTTGTTTCTGAGGCGAAGAAAGTTATTACATTTTGATGTAAGATAAAGAAACCAAACATTTTTATTAGAACAGCATGCACTGATAAACTGTGCACAATAAGACCAGGGTAATTCATCGACAAATTCATATCATTTTGTCTTTACAGGCCAAAATGCAAGATCCCAAATCAGAGACAACGGAGTAACAGACTCGTGTGGGTGGTGTGCCAAAGGAACCTTGAACTATGAGAAAAACAAGATTTTAAAATAATCTGGATGACTAACATCATCAAAATTGCATAACACATTTCCTTCCATGACGTGCAGTTTTCAGATCTTTCAAGTGAAACCTAGATGCCAAGTATTGCGTCCAATCACCATTTAGAAAGTCATCCCTGTACCTCATTCTTTAGTTAGTAGTCACACATTAGGGATGTAAAAAATACCAGTACTTCAGTACCAAGTCAATACTTTTATTAAGTCATTTTTATTTCCACTGTAGTAATTTTAGTACAATTGAATGTTTAAAGTTTTTTTTATTTTTTTATTTCAGCTTTATTTCAATTAATTAATTTTTAATACTTTTAGTTTTAGATACTCCAGCAACAACAAAACTGGAGAATGTCACGCAGCCAAAATGTCAGAAATTGTCAGTAGCGGTGTTCAGCCTTACATGTTGGAACAGGATTCGGACACTTGACGGAGGTTACAACTTTTAGAATGCAACTGTACATTTCTGAACGGTTAGTGGATAAATTTACGTAGTTGTTGAGGAGTTAAGTTGAACTCACTGACTAGCATGTACCGTCATGTTAATCTAAAAATCTTTCAGAAACAACTTTTGTGCAAATCCAGCGTAGAATTGACCATGAAGCAGTCTGGCGTAAAATGATTTGCGCAAATACATAACACTTTAACAACTTTCTTCGGTACATTTCCTGCATAAATGAAATTCAATCACTGTGTCCTCAGTGGCTCAGATGCCAGAGTCAGTGGAGAGTCTTATGTTCGTTGGTACAGGAAACAGAAATGGCGGACTTGCTGCAGCTCACTCAGGGCGGGATCGATGCTAATAGGGCAGATTGTCACCATTTATGGGCAGGGCTTTCCCCTCCTCGTGTGTAAGTGTACACAAGTGGAACCGCTTTTTTGGAGACTGTTTATGATTTATGGTGATTATAAAAAATTTGGGTGGATTTTTACCATTATAAGCTGGTTATTTACACACATCTGTGTTAAAACACCTTATTAAAAAACTTTAACAACAACAACACTGGCTTTTCTACAGTACGTTCCACAGTCAAACTAACTAAACTATGCCAGAAATATTGATGTGTGGCTATTGTGAAAACTACAAGACACTCTTCAGAAAGAGAGTTTTTCACAGATTTAAACTATAAATATTGAACTATATTAAACTATATAACTTGAAATGTATACTATATTTATAATGAAAAGTTGGTATGAGTGTTACCTGAGAGGTCGTGCGTGTGGATTGCCAGCCTCCACGTAAGGATGAAGGTAATCTTTAATGTACAGATCTGCTGCGCTGTTTGAATGTGTACAGATCAGAACCCTGGAAGAAAGAGAAAACAACCATCATTAGCACTCTTTGAGACAAAGCTGCTTTAATCAGTACAAAAACCAGCTAAATGTCTTAAGTTCAATTCCCTCTTTTCTTCCAGACTATTTTCTCATGATTAGCAAGGAATGTTTCAGGATCGATACAAGTTAGGCTTTATTGACAACATCTGTGCAGTGCTGTTTTCACCACAGGAAATTTCGATTCGTCACTCAAAACACACACAAAAATGGTTTCCACTTACAATGGAAGTCTATGGGGCAAGACATTCTGGAGGAAGTAAAAAATGTCCACAGACAAAGTTAGTAAGCAATTATATCACACTAGTCTCATGTTAACAAGTATAAAAAGTGGACATGAACTGAGAAATCTAATTTTCCTTGAGCTTTTGACATATAAGAGGTCATCATACTATAAGAATATCCTGTAAGTTTTAGAACTGAAAACTTTCTTGTTAGTCCAAAACAGCTTTTATTGGAAACAAGCCCAGCAAACGAATTGTTGTGGAATGTGCCTATCTATAACAGATCGCTGAAAGACCGCCTCTGCAGAAGAAAATCAACGCCTAATTCAACATTGCAGCTTTGGCCCCGCCTACTGGTGTGTTAGTGAGATGACGAGGAGGGAAGAGATACAGGATCACTGGACTACAAATAATTACCTTCTAACATAGTTTTTTTTTTTTCTAACAATGTGAATGTCTCAGTTGAGCATTATTTATTTGTATTTGGTACATTTCACTGTGGATTCTTTGGTAAATCAATCGCAATTTCGGCGCAAGCTTTGCAAACAGACTTTTACGATATGGACTCGACAGTAATGCTACATGCAAGTTACTGTGTTATTTCTAATGCCTGATCTGTGACAGTGATTTATGATATGTAATGATTCATGTACAGTCAGATGTTCTATGTCTATGTGTCAGTAAATCAAACAAGTGACTAAACGGTCAACTTCACATTGTTTCTCTTAGTACGATGAAAATAACCTGTTATTTAAACTGATTAAATTATATAAAGTGATCAAAGAACGCTCCCTTTGCAATCGTTGGAGCTGTCAATCAAACTCTTGCCCAAACTCCCATAATAATCAACAAATCTCTTATTTACATTGTGTTTGCACTGTTGGTTATGATGAAAGCATCCATTAGTGTGCAGAAATTGAGTTGCAATGACGAGATCACTGCATTCATGTGCTCAACATGTCTGTGATCGGCTACAATGATCATCACTGCAACTTTTCATGCCACGATATAAATATAATGCTATAATCAACACTTTTCACGATTAGTTAACCTTGAGAGCTGTAATAGTAAAAACATACTAAGAGTTTTCGAGAGAGCTCCACATGTAATCCAAGCTATTTCATAAGCAAAGATGTCACAGCAGTGGGTGTTTACACTGAAGTCTCACAGCAGACACGCCCCTTCAAACAGAGCGTTCAGAGCAGAGGGCTAAAATCAGGGTAGGAAAAATGCCTTTTATTTCTAAACTATGCCATTTTTCATGTAAAACTCATTAACATTACAAGTGCACCCCAGGAAACATTATAAAACAATAAAACATGTAGTTCATAACCCCTTTAAAGTTTAAGCCTAGTGGTTATAGTTTTAAAGAATTGTGTTTTTTAAAGTTTATCATGGTGTAATGTTTTGCCCCATAGATTTCCATTGTTTCTTGCTTTGTTTTTACTGTGGGATAAGTGGAAATGATTCCCTGAGGTAAATTCATTTAAGGCTGACCCTGCAAAATGTGTTTTCCTGCTCACCGTGTCTCAGGCTGCTTGAGGATGTGTTTGACAGCCTGGGCCAGCGTGAAGGTCTTGCCCGTGCCATAGGGTCCGATGATGAGCACCGGCGGAAGGTTGATGGAGAGGGGGGTGGTGATGGCCAGAATAGCCTCCTTCTGCTTGGCATTCAGACGGGGATCCAGCTGCTCATCCCACTGCCTGTGGCACCGGAGGAAGAACTTACACGGGCTACAAACGCACGAATGCGCCCTGCCAATGCAGCTGCCACTCACAGAGATGTCTGTGAGTGAACTAGAGCTGCTGGACAAGCAGATATTATTCATGTCCTGTGTCATTTTAGGAACAAAAGACTTTTTATCTCACAACTCAAGCAAATTCTGATATAAATGTTAACTGTTGCAAGAAATAAACTCAGAATTGTGAGATATAATCTCAGACTTGCAAGAAACAAATTCAGAATTCCAAAATGTCAACTCGCTATAGTTAGAAATTAATTCAGAATTACAAGATGTTAATTCGCTATTGCGAGAAATAAACTTAGAATTGCGAGAAATAAACTCAGAATTGCGATAAATAGGCTAAACTTAGAATTGCAAGAAATAAACTCAGAACTGCGATAAATAGGCTAAACTCAGAATTGCAAGAAATAAACTCAGAACTGCGATAAATAGGCTAAACACAGAATTACAAGAAATAAACTCAGAATTGCGATAAATAGGCTAAACACAGAATTACAAGAAATAAACTCAGAATTGCAAAAAATAAACTCAGAATTGCAAGAAATAAACTCAGAATTCTGAGAAAAAGGATAGAATTGTGAGAAACTCAGACTTGCAAGAAATAAACTCAGAATTTTGAGAAAAAAAAAGTTAGAATTGCAAGATATAAATTAGAATCGGGAGAAATAATATCAAAATAAATGGAGCAATTACAATTTAGGAATTGGGGGTAGGGTTATGGGAAAGAAGTCAGACTTGCGAGATATAAACTCAGAATTGCAAGAATTCTGAATTATGGGAAAAAAGTCAGAATTGCGATATGTAAATTCAGAATGGCGAGATATGAACTATAAGAAAAAAGTCAGAATTGCAAGATATAACCTAAGAATTGCGGTATATACATTTTTATTTTATTTTTTATTATTCAGTGGCAGACACAAACTTCCATAAAAGAGTGCAAATCACTCAACTTATAAAGCCAATGGAGTCTTAGTTGGATGAGGAACTAGGAGGGGTGTGTGTGTGTATAGTCACTCATTTGGGTCTTTGCGTGTGCTCGTACCTGTTGGGACTCCAGGGTATTGTGGGAGTGAGGCTGACATCTGGAAACAGGATACTGTTATCTCTGATGCGATCCAGAGCGTAGTGCATCTCACACAGAGGAAGTCTGTTCAACTGAAACTGCAGCTCCACCTTGCATCCAAACACACACAAACACACCTGCTGTTCAAACAGACTCTGCCGAGACGTTCTGTATTTATTTGCACTCTTTTTTTTTAGCAGCGCCTGCCATGTGCTACAGACAGCACACCTCAAACAGACAACTGAAAATGCCTTTTACAGAAATGAACAATCCCTTATAGGACTTTCTGGCCCATTTACATACACAGCAATTATAATTATAATCCATTATCATTGCACTTGGCTTGTTTCAAAACCCATGTAATGTTCTGGGACAATTTTACAATCATTTAAGGAACAGTGTCAAATGATCATACATGGCAACAAAAGCCCAGCCCACACAGGGATTCCACGAGACAAAAGGATTCAACACTAAATACAGTGAATGTGTAATGCTGGAGGGAACAGTGATAAATGGGATCTGTTAGATGGAGTAAAAAGGGTAAATTAGGCCAAATCTTGCTCTTTGTAGGGCAGCCTGCTTCTTGGTGACAGCATCTCTGGGGTTTCTGCCATCTCAGCTCAATTTACAACGGTAAATGGCATAAACACATCTTAAACTAATTCCCTTACATACACTATATTGCCAAAAGTATTGGGACGCCCCTCCAAATCATTGAATTCAGGTGTTCCAATCACTTCCATGGCCACAGGTGTATAAAATCAAGCACCTAGGCATGCAGACGCTTCTACAAACATTTGTGAAAGAATGGGTCGCTCTCAGGAGCTCAGTGAATTCAAGCATGGTACCGTGATAGGTTGCCACCTCTACAATAAGTCCATTCGTGAAATTTCCTCACTACTTAATATTCCACTGTCAACTGTTAGTGGTATTATAACAAAGTGGAAGCAATTGGGAACAACAGCAACTCAGCCACGAAGTGGTAGGCCACGTAAAATCACAGAGCGGGGTCAGCGCATGCTGAGGCACACAGTGCGCAGAAGTCGGCAACTACAGACCTCCAAAGTTCGTGTGGCCTTCAGATTAGCTCATGAACAGTGCGTAGAGAGCTTCATGGAATGGGTTTCCATGGCCGAGCAGCTGCATCCAAGCCTTACATCCCCAAGTGCAATGCAAAGCGTCGGATGCAGTGGTGTAAAGCACGCCGCCACTGAACTCTAGAGCAGTGGAGACGTGTTCTCTGGAGTGACGAATCACGCTTCTCTGTCTGGCAATCCGATGGACGAGTCTTGGTTTGGCGGTTGCCAGGAGCAGGAGCTAACCCTTGTGCCAAGTGTAAAGTTTGGTGGAGGGGGGATTATGGTGTGGGGTTGTTTTTCAGGGGTTGGGCTTGGCCCCTTAGTTCCAGTGAAATGAACTCTTAATGCTTCAGCATACCAAGACATTTTGGACAATTTCATGCTCCCAACTTTGTGGGAACAGTTTGGGGATGGCCCCTTCCTGTTCCAACATGACTGCGCACCAGTGCACAAAGCACGGTCCATAAAGACATGGATGAGCGAGTTTGGTGTGGAGGAACTTGACTGGCCTGACCTCAACCCGATAAAACACCTTTGGGATGAATTAGAGCGGAGACTGCGAGCCAGGCCTTCATGTCCAACATCAGTGCCTGACCTCACAAATCCCATAAACACACTCCTAAACCTTGTGGAAAGCCTTCCCAGAAGAGTTGAAGCTGTTATAGCTGCAAAGGGTGGGCCAACTCCATATTAAACCCTACGGATTAAGAATGGGATGTCATTAAAGTTCATGTGCATGTAACAAGCAGGCGTCCCAAAACTTCTGGCAATATAGTATATAGCATCTCTGGCACATCTCTCTATGACATGATAACTGAGACTAGGGTGAGCGATACTGACAAAAAAAAAAAATATATATATTTTCTAGGATTTTATCGATACTGACAATTAGACGATATTTTGCTGAATGTGTTTATTGTGTTGGTACCTTGGCAGGTTTAGGACTGCCGTGGACAACTGACTCCTAACGTTTTTGATATTCCTCATATTCTGTGTGGTGGTCAGTTCACAGCAGTGACAGAAATCATCTTTTCCAATAAGTTTGTGGTCCTAATTGAATGATGTTATAATATACCTGTAGCTCCTGATCCGCCACCAGTCCCAGCTCATCACAGCAGTCCTTACAGATCCGCAGGAAGATGTAGTCTTTTGTTTTTTCTTCAATCAGGGCCTCGTAGACGCGTTCCTTGGCTCCAGCTGTCTGGTTCTGACCCATCCGCTCCTTGAAGACAGGCAGCAGCAGCACAGAGTTGACCTTTGTCATGACTAGCCGCCCAGCCAGCGTATCTTCAGAGAGCGTCTCGGTCAGCTTGAAGCGTGCAAACAGCTGTCCGTTCTGAGCGTACTTAGCGCCGCCAGAAATGCCAGTCAACATAAAGCTTGTGACCAGCTGCAGGTTAACCTTGATGTTGAACCTATGAAGAAAGGCAGCACGTTTAGGAAGGCACCATTTCCTATTTTTGGGATAACCGTTCACCAGTTACTATGTATCACTGTGCAGCACTTATAGAGTCCAACTACTGACCTTACATGTCAAGAACTATAAGGAAGAATAATACATCAATAATTAAATCACAATATTTAACAAAATCTAATGTAAAACCCCTACACGTTCCATCTTCCATTTAACTTCCACAAACAATGCTCACTTGCTTTTTCAAACAAGACCACCAATGACCTCTAGTGGTAACAAATTGGAATTACCATAAAGACCATTGAATAATATTTCAGAATTCTGCCTTAATAAAAAAACTACACAATTTGATGCAAATTTCCAGGAATCAGTGTGCAAAGCTTTTATCACCCCTTCAAAACAAAGCATTTACAAATGACCCGCCTGTAGATCTGACAAAGTTTGAAAGGTTTATTGCATGAAATCTTTAAAATAAAAACGTGTTAGTATCATGTAAACAAGTTGTCCTTCAGAAGAACGATAAATACCACAATTTTTTTCTTTAAATGCTTCATTAATGCATGATGGTCTATTATTGTGCTATTATCAATATCATATTTACCCACACCAACAATACACATTATAATGATAATGATAATGATATCGGAGTAAAGAGGTCAGGGGAACGTTCTGGGATCGTTAGAATAATGTTCTACAAACCAAAAACTAACATTCTATTTCCGTTAAGAAAACTTTCCTGGCTAACCAAAAACAAACCTTTAAAAAAAAGAACATTCTGGGAACCAAAAACTAACCTTAAAAACAATGTTATGGGAACGTTAGAATAACGTTAGGGGAATGTTAGAATAACGCTATTGTAATGTTAGAATAACACTACAAACCAAAAACTAACGTTCTATTTCAGTAAAAAAAAAAAAAAAAAAAAAAACACCTTTCCTGACTAACCTAAAACAAACCTTAAAAAAAAAAGAACATTCTGGGAACCAAAAACTAACGTTCTACAAACCAAACCAGTTATTTAATTAAACAACTGGTACTTTTGGATGCTTTTGTATCCATGTCAAACCACAAAGATGCATGCAGGTCTATTATTGCACTATTATCAACTTCATATTTACCCACCCCAACATTACACATTATAATGATATCGGAGTAAAGAGGTTCTGGGAACGTTAGAATAACGTTCTACAAACCAAAAACTAACATTTTATTTACGTTAAGAAAACTTTCCTGGCTAACCAAAAACTAACCTTAAAAACAATGTTAGGGGAATGTTAGAATAACGCTATGGTAATGTTAGATAACATTAGAATAACACAAACCAAAAACTAACGTTCTATTTCAGTGAAAAAAAATAAAACTTTCCTGACTAACCTAAAACAAACCTTAAAAAGAATGTTATGGGGACGTTAGAATAACGGGACTAATGGGACTAATGTTAGAATAATGTTCTACAAACCAAAAGCTAACGTTCTATTTCTGTTAAGAAAACTTTCCTGGCTAACCAAAAAAAAAACAACACTTTAAAAAAAAAAAAAGGAACGTTCTGGGAACCAAAAACTAACATTATGGCATCTCATGTATATACCACTCATTTTTTTCTGAGTTTCATTAAAGGTGCACTATGTAACTTTTCCGTCCGCTAGAGGTCGCCTATTCAAAACAAAGGCGTAGCTTGATGACGCCAAGTTTGAGCGCAGAATCTTGGGACATGTGGTCTTCACCTCACAGCCGGTGGAAAAGAATCGGGATAGGACTCGGGCAGAAATCATGTTCATGGATGCGATTATTAACGTTACTGTAGTATGAAGCAGAGCAGGACTGAGTGTTGTGGGAGCTGAGCAAGGCCGCTGGAGCGATTGTTAATAAGATAAACGCAACACACGCCTCGCGAGCAGCGGGACTTTTATTATGCCACAGTCGCCGGCGCCATTTCCACTTTTCCGGTCATGAGTATGAGGTAACGCAGCTCTGTTTATCATATTAGATACATTTGAGTGTGTTGAAAATGATGTTATGACGTTACTCTGTGCGTTCGCTCGGTGGCTGCTATGACACTTGTTGCACACTGCAGTAAGAGTAAAGCGTTTCTGCAAAATAAAACCAGAAACCGAGGGTAACGCAGATATGACGCCATTGACTCCCTCACCCCTGCTCAGACGTCCCGGTTCCTTGGTTAAAATCGCAATTTTCTCACAATTTACAAATAGTTGGAAACATTTGGGATATTGTAAGTACTCAACTGAACAAAATATATAACACTGGCCTAGTGGTTTTTGGATATTTTACTGCAAAAATCCTACATATTGCACCTTTAAATAACTGCTACTTTTGGATGCTTTTGTATCCATGTCAAACCACAAAGATGCATGCAGGTCTATTATTGTGCTATTATCAACTTCATATTTACCCACCCCAACATTTCACATTATAAAAGCGAACTAAGACTGGTTGATGTCAGTTAGAGAGCCACTTTCTGTCTAAGAAGGCAGTTCCTGTGGACCAGACTTGATGGCCTACTCACTTGCTGACTTCTTTGTACTGAGCGATCTCCTCAATGTAGAGCAGGTCGTGCAGGCGGGGCTGGTAATTGTCTCTGGTGAGGGTTTTGTCCAGCACGGACTGGGTGAAGAGCTGGTCGGCAGAGAGAGGGATCTGATAGCGGGTCAGTAGACTGCGCTCTAGATCCATGTTCTCATTGGGGACAAACTCCACAATGGTTTTGCATGACGAGTCCCAGCGCTTAGCCGTCATCAGGAGCTGCTGCCGAGCCTGCATCAAGTGCTCCAGATCTGTGGGATTATGGGTAGTAGCTAATGATAAATTACTGATCTAGGGTGCAACTTGACAATATATTGATATGTATGCAGTTAGGATCTTTAGGAAGATGTACATTTCAAAACCAAGACGCAAAATAATCTAGAATAATGTATATCGTTAGAGGGATAGAATAAAAGTCTGTCATTATTTACACATCCTCAAGCCTTAATATCCCAGGAGAGGAGATAATTAGTAGAAAGAAAATTAGCAAAAATGACTTACTTTCTGTATAGCTTCAATGAAGTTACATTATAGTTGAATATAATACAATTTCAAAGTCTGGGGTCAGTAAGAGTAAGACAAAAATACAGTAACAGTTATATTGTGAAATATTATTACAATTTAAAATAACTTTTCTATGTAAATATATTGTAAAATGTCATTTATTCCTGTGATCAAAGCTGAATTTTATCATCACTACTCACATGATCCTTCAGAAATCATTCTAATATGCTGATTTGATGCTCAAACATTTATTACATTTATTATTATCAATGCTATCAATATTTTTTGCGGAAACAAAGAGAAAGTTCAAAAGAAAAGCATCGTTTTTAAAAAAGCATTTGTAATGTAAGTCTTTAATGTCACTTTTGATCAATTTAATGCATCCTTGCTGAGTATTACTTCCTTTAAAACACACACACACACACACACACACACACACACACACACACACAAACTTATTGACCTCAAACTTTTGAATGGTAGTCTATATTTAGATATTATTGCAAAGTAAATGTATTTATTTGGTTGTTTTGTGCCCCGTCAGCATCTAAGGTTATTTTCATGGCAAGATCAGGGTCAAATCAAAGAAAAATAAGTAAACAAATTTAAAAGGAGATATCTAAGAGATAGACAAACAAGATAAAATGTACACTGTATACTAAAATGTTAATAAATATTTATTTTGTAAAAATCTCAAATTACAAATGACCTTTTTAGATAAATAAATAAATTAATTATATATATATATATTCATTCTACAAAAAAATATCAGAATATTTTGGTTGGTTTGTTAGCATAGGATAGTTTTGTTTCAGGGTTCTTTCCTTTACTGAAAAAAAAAAAAAAAAAAAAAAAACAGATTTCTGCAGGAAAACCCCTTCCTGGTGCTTTTTGGGTTATTTTTGAAGCGTTAAAAAAAAAAAAAACAGCAGCATGGACAATCTCTCTAAAATTTCCTTTAGTGTTCAACAGAAGAAGAAAAAAAAGTCATACATGCTTGGAACCACATCTCTCCATTCCCTTCCCAATTCTTTAAAGGCACAGTATGTAAGTTTCGGCACTATAGGTCGCTTATTGAAAACAATAACAAAGGCATAGCTTGACGCCGTGAATGAGTGTGGGATTTGTCGTCTTCACCGCCACAGCCGATGGAAAGCAATCCGACGGGACTCAGGCAAAAATCATGTTTATGGATGAGCGCATATATTAAAGTTGTATTAACGTTACTGTGTTATGAAGCAGGGCGGGCCGAGAGCCTGTGACATTTTACCATGCTGTTTTTATTAGGCTTTTATGCCGCAGTCAGCCGCTGACGCTCCTTTCTTTTTGTTGTTTATTTTATGATATAAAGTTATGTTTAACATTTACCTCCTTCAAGTTCTGAACATGAACTTTGTTACAGTTACGTTTGACCACTTACATTTACATTATTTGATAGCAAGTGCTGAATTACTGTTTTATATTGAATTATATTATTATAGTGTTATAATGTTACTCTGTGAGTTTGCTCGGTGGCTGTATAAGACACTTGATGCACATTGCAGTAAGCTAGATCGATATTACAACATCATATTAATGAATTAATTTTAAAATATATTTTATGGTGGAGAAACTGCTGTATTACAAATAAAAAGCTCTTTCTGATTGTTAGCCACTTGACAGAATAGTGTCGTCTCTGAGGTACAAACATGGTGCTCGCGAAACAAGAGAACAAGAGATTTAAACAATAAGACTAGCCGTGTTGAGCTATAGAACAATGATTAGTTTTCTGTTGATGAATGTCTCCAAACAGTTGCTCACCTGTCTAATAAAACACATCATATATTAAAGCATCTTTGGTGTTTACATGGTTTCTATGGAAGTAAAACAGGAAATTGAGTGTAACACGGATATGGCGTCATTGATAGACGACGCACGGACCATGTCCTGGTTAAAATTGCTGACTTCTCTGGATTTAAACATTCTTGGAAACATTTGGGATAATGTAAGTATACAAGTCAACAAAATATATAACATTATTCTAGTGTTTTTTGGACATTTTAATCCAAAAATCTTACATATTGTGCCTTTAACAAGTCATTTTGAAGTATTTTTCCGCTGTCCTACCTTCGATGGAGGCGGCGTCCACCATCACTCGCTGCATGAGCACGGGTTCAGAGCCAAAGTCAAAAACCACGGTTTGTCGGAAGGTTCCGAAGATCTCTGTACTAAAGGAGACCACCACAGTGTAAAGGCAGTGGTCCATGCCGTTCTGCACCAGGCCGGCTACGCTCCACTCCTGGCAGCCGCCCTCAGACACCTCCTGAGGCACCTGGGCAGACGCGTCCCCGGCCGAGACCGCCGTGATGGAGAAATGTGGCCGGTTGGCGTCGTAAAGCAGAGCGATGCGGTGTAGCGTGCGGACCGGCTGTTTGGGACAAAACAAAGCCCTGTTTGCATCGGCCAAGAGATTCAAATCCTTTTTCAAGAACACTAACAAATTTTACGGTTTCAAAGTCATGATGCAGCATCCATTTTAATTACATATGCAGGAAACAAAGAAAAAAAAAGATGGGATAACACTATTTATCATTATTTGCCATTATCAGGGTATCTGCAGGGTTTAAAAAATGTAAGGCTTTTTAAGACCTTTTTAAATACCTACAAAAATAAAATTAATACCTTGTCAATGTTTATGATAACATCCTAAACCATGAAATGATTTAAACATGCAGTACTCAAATGCATTTAATTAAATTATAGCCTTTTGAATTTTAACTATCACATTATTAAATTGTGATTCCTGGTTTTCCGTCCTCAAATTTTGAAAGACAAAAAGACCTCTTGAAATAATAATTAAGACTATTACTATAACATTTTACTCTTTCCCCGTCAGCGGTTTTGAAAAGTTGCCAGCCACCTCCAGCATTTTTGATTATTTTCACAAAAATGTCATGGCCTCCAGAATATTTTGTTGTATGAATATCTGAACATGCAACATATCAAAAGAAAGAACGGAACCCCTGCTTTAAAACAAAAAAACTAGCTTCAAGCATTCTTATTTATCAACACTTGAATATGGGTAAGTTTCATAAAAAAGCGACATTGACAAAAACACGATTTTCTCAGCTTTTTGCTACAAAGACTACGCCTGGATCTGATTCAGAACGATGATCACAACACAGATGGAGTAGATGGAGTCCATCAACACCCCCAAAGCTTCACAGTCCTGTAGCTCGTCCTGGGTCGACATTTCATTCAGTAACATTAAGCAGTTTTAAATTTATATGCTGTTTAATGTTGATGATCGCGTTATTTTACATGTGCATCAGCTTACGTATGATATTGCATGTTTCTGCTGCTTCTTTTCCTGTGTTTTGATCAGGAGATTCTGTACCCTTTTAGAAGATGTGTAATAGCGGCCCCCAACCGTATAACAGTGGAAACACGGAAAGATTCCGTCAATGGCAGGGAAAGAGTTAAGATATTTAAGATTTTTATGACCCTTAAATTTGATAAAGCTAAATTTAAGACCTGTATTATTGCTGAAACCTTTATTACATTAACAAGCATTTTTCTATAGTAAATAGTGTAAATCGATTTTGCCTTGACTCCACACTCTGTGGCTTGTGGGAACAAAAAAAAAAAAAAAAAAAAAAAAAAAAAAAAAAAAAAGTGCTAGAATGTCCAAACCTTGCAGAAGAGCGTGAATGTCCAGGAGTGAGATGATATCTTGCTGTTGACGGTAATTGAGAGATCGGAGCTGTGCTCCACCGTAACTCCATCCACACAGTCATTCATCTGTACAACACCACAAACCATCAAATCAATAGACAAGCAGGAACATCTGGGATGGCTCGCATATAACCGCTTCTGACTCTATTGACTGTATAGGGCCACAGTATGTAAATACATGTATATATACTATGCTCTGGTGTCGTCAATGATTCCAGAGGAGTTGCCTGGAAGTGAATTCAGTAACTTTAGAGCAGTGATGCACCAATTTTTTTTTTTTACAAAAACACCAAAACTGAAATTAAAGTTTACCAAGAGCCGAAAGCAAAAATAAAGTTTATTTAATAATTAATTAATTAAATCACATTAACTTTTTAATGAGTTTAATTAGTTGTTAAAATATAAACATTTAAACAGTGACTGTAATAAAGAATTCATGACAGATTTATTCTAACATACATTAAAATGGTGATTAAAGCTAGCGCTCTGTAGAGCAGTTTGTCCGTTTAGGGCTACTGTAGAAACATGGCGGCACAAAATGGCGACTTCACTGTAAGGTGACCCGCAGTGTATGAAGATAGAAATGGCTCATTCTAAGGTAATAAAAACATAACGGTTCATTATGTAAGGTCTTTATACATCACTGAAAACATAGTTATGTATAATATATTGCATTCTGTTAATAGATCCTCATAAATACTATACACTGCACCTTTAGGTAACAGTGCATATTTTTAGCAAAATTCTCCTCTCTAGAGTTATTTTTTTCTACCCAATTAATGAATTTATGGACATTGAATGGCTTTTTTGAGGTAAATGTAATGTTATGTGACATTGTTTACAAGCTGTTTTATTGGCGTCACTGACTAAGTGATTACATTATACATTTCATTAAGCTGCTCTGTTTCTTTCAACACCTTCTGATGTTCATTCAAGTTTATTTGGTGCTATAACTAGTAGTAAAGAGGAAGAGATGATCGGTTCTCTTAGCTGTCATGCTAAATTAAAGAGCAAGAAAATTACATTTGTTTAATTCATGGGTGTCCAAAGTCGGTCCTGGAGGGCCACTGTCCTGAAGAGTTTAGCTCCAACTTGCCTCAACACACCTGCCTGGAAGTTTCTAGTATGCCTAATAAGACTGTTTATTGCCTAATATGCCTAATTAGCTGGTACAGGTGTGTTTAATTGGGGTTGGATCTAAACTCTGCAGGACAGTGGCCCTCCAGGAGCAGGATTGGACACCCCTGGTTTAATTAATCATAGCAACTTTTTAATATTATAATTCGTTGTTAAAATATAAACTTTTAAATGGTGGCTGTAATAAAAAAAATGACAGATTTAGTCAAATGTACATTAAATAATGTAGACAACAGGCTAAGTAAAAATATAATGAATATGTAATATAATATAGTGCATATATTTAGCAAAATGCTCTTCTCTATAGTTATTTTTTTCTAGCTGACTATCGAGTTTATGGACATTGAATGGCTTTCCAGAGGTAAATGTGACACGTAAAAAAAACTTAATGAAAGGTAATATAACAAGACATTCTTTACAAGCAGTTTTTTCTGCAGTTGAAACACTGATTGAGTGATTACATGAGATAATACATTTCAGTCATACTTATTATGAATACTGGATAGTAGTAGTGGTTGAATGACTTCAGATTTTTTAAAGTCGACATTTATGTGATGAGAGTAGAGTCGACGTCGACTAGTTGCTGATGACGTCATTAATGAACAAATACAGTGCATCCGGGAAGTATTCACAGCGCTTCACTTTTTCCACATTTTGTTATGTTACAGCCTTATTCCAAAATGGATTAAATTCATGATTTTTTTTCCTCAGTTCTACAAACAATACCCCATAATGACAACGTGAAAGAAGTTTGTTTGAAATCTTTGCAAATTTATTAAAAATAAAAAACGAAAAAAAAAAAAATCACATGTACATAAGTATTCACAGCCTTTGCTCAATACTTTGTTGAAGCACCTTTGGCACCTTTACAGCCTCAAGTCTTTTTGAGTATGATACTACAAGCTTGGCACACCTATTTTTGGGCAGTTTCTCCCATTCTTCTTTGCAGGACCTCTCAAGTTCCATCAGGTTGGATGGGGAGCGTCGGTGCACAGCCATTTTCAGATCTCTCCAGAGATGTTCAATCGGGTTCAAGTCTGGGCTCTGGCTGGGCCACTCAAGGACATTCACAGAGTTGTCCCGTAGCCACTCCTTTGTTATCTTGGCTGTGTGCTTAGGGTCGTTGTCCTGTTGGAAGATGAACCTTCACCCCAGTCTGAGGTCCAGAGTGCTCTGCAGCAGGTTTTCATCAAGGATGTCTCTGTACATTGCTGCATTCATCTTTCCCTCGATCCTGACTAGTCTCCCAGTTCCTGCCGCTGAAAAACATCCCCACAGCATGATGCTGCCACCACCATGCTTCACTGTAGGGATGGTATTGGCCAGGTGATGAGCGGTGCCTGGTTTCCTCCAGACATGACGCTTGCCATTCAGGCCAAAGAGTTCAATCTTTGTTTCATCAGATCAGAGAATTTTGTTTCTCATGGTCTGAGAGTCCTTCAGGTGCCTTTTGGCAAACTCCAGGCGGGCTGTCATGTGTCGTCTGGCCACTCTACCGATACAATCCTGTCTCTGAGGTCTACAGACAATTCCTTGGACTTCATGGCTTGGTTTGTGCTCTGACATGCACTGTTAACTGTGGGACCTTATATAGACAGGTGTGTGCCTTTCCAAATCATGTCCAATCAACTAAATTTACCACAGGTGGACTCCAATCAAGTTGTAGAAACATCTCAAGGATGATCAGTGGAAACAGGATGCACCTGAGCTCAATTTTGAGTGTCATGGCAAAGGCTGTGAATACTTATGTACGTGTGATTTTTTAGTTTTTTATTTTTAATAAATTTGCAAAGAATTAAAAAAAAAAAACGTCTTTCACGTTGTCATTATGGGGTATTGTTTGTAGAATTGAGGAAAAAATATATGAATTTAATCCATTTTGGAATAAGGCTGTAACATAACAAAATGTGGAAAAAGTGAAGCGCTGTGAATACTTTCCGGATGCACTGTAAGCCTGAACCTTGAGCTGAGACGCGAACACAGGTTTTCTTGTGCACAGGACAGCTATGGCATATGACACAGCGCTGCCCACAAGGTTACTGCTCCTACATAACAGCTTTTTATTATCATTTCTTTTGTCTTTGGGTCATTATATTTCTCACAGATTTCTGCTCGTTCTAAATCAGATACAGATAAAGTAGCACAGTAAGATTAAATTTATATGAATGCATTATTGAGAGCGCTTGTGTGTGAATTAATTCTACATTGCAGTCTTTCTACTAATAGTGAAGCTGTGAGTTTTAGTTACTAATAAATATATTCTAGAACTTTTCAGTTTCTAAGCTATTTTATTGATAAATCACAGAACAGTGTTGACAATACATTTCTGCGCTACTGAATGATTGCGTGTGCGGCGCGATCTCTGCGCGATGTGCGAGCTATGTGTGTGCACATTAGTTTAAAATGCCGATTAACTTACGTGTACAATAAGCAGTTTAAAACATGCATTCTCCCGATCAATTTTGAGCATCCAGATGGTATAATCAAACATGTCTTGTGGAGCGCTCTGAGTGAATCTATTCGTCATTTTAACTGTTGGAAATGGAGTGTGCGTGTCAGGAAATGGCTTATCCTGTAGCGCCCTCTATAGGCCATGACCAGCGACTAGTCGATGGCAGTAATGGCAGAACATTAAAGTCGACTAGTCAATTAGTCTGCGCAACCCCTAGATAGTAGGCGCACTATGAACAATGTTTAACTGAAGTTTTGTTCAGGCATCAACTGAAAACGAAAAATCTTGATTCATCTATTAA
This sequence comes from Coreius guichenoti, assembly GCA_039654105.1. Taxonomy (NCBI): domain Eukaryota; kingdom Metazoa; phylum Chordata; class Actinopteri; order Cypriniformes; family Gobionidae; genus Coreius; species Coreius guichenoti. Next base: position 10,987,028 of record CM077171.1, on the reverse strand, counting down.
AAACGACAAATCAATAAAACAAAAACTCATTCAAATATTTTCGTTTGCCGACATTTCGGTGCATCACTACTTGAGAGTACTGGTTGTAGATTACTAAAGGGAAACAAAACCCCTCTCTAGTGAACTGTCGAGATATTCTGTCAAGAGGACTGTACCACTCTCTCCGGCGTGAGGGAGTTGATCCATTTCTCAATGAGCGCCTCCATGTAGTTCTCTGTGAAGTGCTTGCCCTCCTGCTGTTGTTTGAGGCGGATGAGTCGAGAGGCGTAGCGCCGTTGCCATTCTGTCAGCTCCTCCTGAGAGTGAGCCGAGGTGCACTGAGCTCCGTACCGACACAGACCCTGCTCTAAAAACCTGATAAAATACCAACACACCACATTATAAATCAATCGATCTGATCACCTGGACAAGGAAATTATATAGAAAATCGAAATACAATAAAATCACACAAATTATGGTACTATAAAAGTTTCTAGATTAATATGTTAGTAAAAATCCCCAAAAAAATCATGACTTACAAATCACTATGAAATTAAGTTAGGTTAATTTGACATTACTATTCTGTTATTTTTAGCGTCAGCCGCACTAAAATCAGTACTATTTGCTGACAGGACTAGTGTACCTTTTACACAACGTGTATTCCTCACTACTAGTGACCCCACGAGGAGGAGGACGAAACTGCCAGCCTTCCTGAACATCTGTCCAAACAAAGAAAGACAGAAAGAGAAAAAGAAAGACAGATAGCATGTCAGTGCAAACTCCAAGCTCACAGAAGAGCTAGAATATCAGAGATGAAATGGATCCTGGATGTATTGTGAAACTGAAGGGGAACTCACCCTCGTCATTGTCCTCAGTCAACTCTGGCACCATTTTACTCCTCACAGCCTGCAATTGAGACAGAGCTTGTGATTCATGCGCAAAAAAACACACACTATGGCCTAACATGTCTCTTAGTCATGCACAAAAGCTGGGGTAAGAGCTACTAGTACTATGGATTATGAAAGTCATTTGAAGTCAAGGGTGACCCATGTGCGAAATGCGAGTGTCACTGACTGACTGCACATAATTCCTTTAGAATGGGGAATTTAAGACAATCATAGTAAGTCAAACTGACCTCTATTTCTGAGAGGAGCCTCTTCAGTCTTGTCATGTCTTTCGTCATGATCCCGTTCTATGACAACCAAAATGCTTTAGTAAATTTCAGCTATTTAAAAGCAAAAAGTTTACAATTTAAATGTGAAGTTAACATCACAACTGTAAAACTCTGAACAAGCTTACAGAGTTCTTAAATTTGAGAGCAGAATTGTAAAGTTTAGAGGGAAATTGAAGTTTCAAAGCAAATTATAAGATCAAAACTGTAAATCTTTACAGAGCACCTAAAGTTTACAGCACAACGGTACATTTCAGAGCAAAATGGTAAATCTCACAGAGCACTTAAAGTTGAGAGCAAATTTGAAGTTCACAACGCAATTGTAAAACCGTAAAGCTTACAGAGGACCTAAAGTTGAGAGCAAAATTGAAGTTTACAGTGCAACAGTAAAGTTTACAGCACAATGGTACAATTAGGGACAAAACTGTCTGGCTTACAGAGCACCTAAAGTTGAGAGCAAAATTGTAGTTTGTAATGTTTACAAAGCAACAGTAAAGTTGAGAACAAAATTGTCAATTTTACAGTGCAATTGTAAAGCTTGTAACTGTAAAACTGTCAAGCTTACAGAGCACCTAATGTTGAGAGCAAAATTGTAGTTTGTAATGTTTACAAAGGAACTGTAAAGTTGAGAGCAAAATTGTGAATTTTACAGTGCAATTGTAAAACTGTAAAGCCAGAGAACGCCTAAAGTTGAGAACAATATTGTAAAGTTTAGAGCAAAATTGTGAATTTTACAGTACAATTTTAAAACTGTAAAGCCAGAGAACGCCTAAAGTTGAGAACAATATTGTGAAGTTTAGAGCAAAATTAAAGTTTACAGTGCACTTGCAAGCATGCACAATTGTAAAACTGTAAAGCTTATAGAACACCTAAAGTTGAGAGCACATTTGAAGTTTACAATGCAACTGCACATTTTAGAGCAAACCTGTAAAGTTTACAGAGCACCTAATGTTGAGCAAAATTGTAGTTTACAGTGAAATTGTAAAGTTTACAACTATAAATCTAAGAGCAAAATTGAAGTTTACAGTGCAACTGTACATTTTAGAGCAAACCTGTAAAGTTTACAGAGCACCTAAAGTTGAGCAAAATTGTAGTTTACAGTGAAACCGTAAAGTTTACAAATGTAAAGTTGAGAGCTAAATTGTGAATTTTATAGAAAAATATAAAATTTCATACATTCAAATTAACTTTATACAAATTAAAGACGATACAAGCTTTTACAAGCCTGATTTAAATGAGAAATACATTTCATGATGTCAATTTGCAACACAATACATCAGTCATTTGGAAAGGAATTCTGGGTTGGTTTACCAGTGGTTCTCCATAGAGTGCTTTAGAGAGAACGCTGCACACTTCCTGTAAGCTTCCATCCAGCAGCATACTCTGAAGCCCTGCCCTGAAACTGCCATCTCCCTTCCCCAGCTCCTCAGCAAACACTACATGAACAAACACACTCAAGTGATCAAACCAGCCCACACACAAACCAGACATCCCACAATCCTGATCTGTCTTGTGAGAGGAATGGTTCTACATAAGAGCCTTTTATCAAATTTCACAGGTACCACAACTTTAATACTACATACTATTTGACAGTTTTGTATTGTTTTCTTTTTTTTTTTTAAATACGTTATTTATTTAAACTTCTACAATTCAATATACTTCAATAAATTTATTTTTTGGTATCTTACTGTGCTTGCAGTCTTCATCAGCCTGATCGTAATCCTTCTGTTGAATAAAAAAAAAAAAAAAAAGCAAATCGTTTACTTTTACTCCTTCCTAATCAAAACATGCTCAGGGGTGCAAAACTAATAATAATAAAAATAAGAAATTATAGTGAAAAGTATGGGTACTGTGAAAGTTACACATTAATTTATAGTTCACCCAAAAATGAAAATTACCCCATGATTTACTCACCCTCAAGCCATCCTAGATCTATATGACATTCTTCTTTCAGACGAATACAATCAGAGTTATATTAAAAAATATCCTGGCTCTTCCAAGCTTTATAATGGGAGTGAATGGGAGGCCAAAACTGAAGCCCAAAAAAGTGTATCCATCCATTATCGTAAGTTAAATACGGAAGGCGGTCCGCCGGAAGCTAGATATTTACTTTATAAATTGTTAAATATGGATATTTCTCTTACAAAAACCCATCAATTCGCTTCAGAAGGCCTTTATTAACCCCCAGAGCCGTATAGATTACTTTTATAATGGATGGATACACTTTTTTGGGCTTCAATTTTAGGCTGCCATTCACTGCCATTATAAAGCTTGGAAGAGCCAGGATATTTTTTTAATATAACTCTGATTGTAAAAAAAAAAAAAAAAAAACTTAAACTTATTTAAAGCTTTAGCTTAACCTGATACTAACTAGAACAGAAATACAACATTATAAAAACTATATAGATGTTTTTAAAAAACAAACAAAACTAGTGAATTGAGCTCTTTTGTGTATTTTTGCGCTTGAACGGTCAAAAGCACAATTATGTCAAAATGTCAGTTTTGATATGTATTCAAGTAACAGTCGGTTATGTAATGCTTAAATGCTCAATTAATGCATTACAATTTAACTAAACATTAGATTTTAGTCAACTAAATCTACTGTAGATTCAGGTGACTAAAATATGACTAAAACTAAATGGCATTTTAGTCAAAAGACTATGACTAAAACTAAATAAAAATTTGCTGTCAAAATTAACACTGTTCAGAACACACTAAATGTCAAACTGAAACCTTTCACCTGAAACAATAAATTCAGCACACACTGGTTTTATAGTTGTTTGACAGACTGAAAACAGTGTCAAGCTAAATCTTCTAAGATGGTTATATCTTTTAATTAAGAAATACTGCAGGTCAAAGATACAGGGCAGGAAATTAACACACATTACCAGCCAAACGGGGATATTATTTTAAAGTGGTCAGGTTTTTTTGTTGTTGTTATTGAGTAAGTCTGATTGGTGGTATGGGTATGTCCTGATCTTCAGTGCTGCTATGTCACTTACACACTCAGAATAGTCATAGATGCCTCAAAACATAAAAAGTAGGATTTTTTTCCCCCTTAGAAACAAAACTCAAAGTATTCAAAATTTCCCCAAACATGTCAGTAATGTACTTTACACACCTGTATGCTAGTATGGATCCAAACCAAAGCATTACGGTATTACTCACACAAACAATACTATTTGATTTTTATGTTTTAGGTTAATAAATAACAAATTTCCATGCAAAGCCGAGCCCACTGTCATAAATCCACTTCAAGACACAAACACTGGAAAACAACATGGATGTGCTTCTGTGTCGTGCAGTCTCACCAGCTGGAGTCGTGCTGCTATGCGGTAGAGCAGGGCACGCTTTCGGAGGAGGGCCGTGCTGGGGGTCAGGGTCCGGGGCCCCATGGCCAGCAGGGCCTCTGTGCTGTGGGTCACTGCTGCCTCATACTCCTGCCTCACTAATGATCCAATGGCCTCGTCACATGACTTCTGTGGCCTCCTGTCCTCCATGACTCTGGGACAGAGTTTCTGTCATGAGAGATACAAGGGGTTAAACGCCTCAAAATCGCCAAATGTGAGCAGCAAACCTCTGTGCCTGGACGTTTGCTTTTGCAGTTATACAGCAGCCCCATAGAGCATCTGGACACATAAGTCATACTTAAAAGCCACTATGAAATCAAAATTGACAACTCATTTTTTTTTTTTTTTTTAGGGACTACTGCAGTGATTTATATGTTCACTTTATTTTTTGTTTAATTCATGTGCCTCATAATCTTGAATCAAAATAACTTCCCCTCCCTCTTGCAGCTCATCTCTTCTCTGATGATGTGTTTACTGGCGTGAGGGCGGGGCAACCTGTCACTCACATGAGATCCACCAATAGCAAAACAACACCCATCTAATCAGTTCCACATGGACAAAATCAAGCCCCGCCCCACATTTATTCTTGCTCGAGAAGCCGTTTCTCTCGGATATACGTCATTATAGGAAAGAAAAGACTAAATCGCAACTTCTGTTTCATGCTGACTTTAAAAATGCAACCTTCTACAACGCGACTAAATCACACGCGACTAAATCTTCACTCTGGGCGACTAAATATCTTTGTTGTATTTTCCTGTCAAAATAATGAAGTTAATTTGGAATTATTCATCTTTTAAGAACAAGCAGAAGATATGCGGTTTCTTCGGTAGTGGGCGGGACTAATGCACAAACTGCAATCTCATTGGCTGGGACTCATCTATTACCCGTCACTGTTTTGATTTCAGCAACGCTGACAACCTGATTATTATTCATGAACCCAGCAGCTCATCAATCTTTAGTGCATTGTATTTTGTTATTAGTAGTAGAATTAGTAGTAGTAGTATTATTATCTTTTAGTAATAATTACTATCAGGGCTTGACATTTACACCTGCGAACCAGCCAAATGCGGGTGTATTTCAGCAGTGGCGTGTAACGCAGTCACTCCTACTAGACACTTTGGCGGGTTGAATTTTATACAGTGTTGGGGAGTAACTAGTTACATGTAATGGAGTTACGTAATTTAATTACAAAATTAATGTAACTAATCCGTTACAGTGAAAAAATGTGTAATTAAATTAGTTACTTATGAAAATGTTAATGGTTACAAAGGGGGTTACATCTGAATATTTTCTGTAAAAAGCTAGGATATGTTGAATAATATTAATTTTTTCTTTGCCTGTTTTTGATGTGCACGATGTCTCCTGCCATTTAGTAAGCTATTCTGATCAATACACATCGCCGCTGAAAGCTTTAGGCTACAACCTGTCTAAGAGTTGCCACCATGGCGAGTGATAAAAATGCATTCCAGTATTGGAAATTTAAAAATCATTTCATGTAGAAATCAGAAAAGGGCACAAATATAACAGTTCAGTGCAAATATGTTGACCAACTACTAAAATGCTATCGACATTGAAGGTTTCAATGTCCAACCTGAGGAAGCATCTCCTATGATGAATGTTAACCTGAAGCGCCACCTAGTGGACAAATCTCTCTATTAGTTTGTCCCGTTTTGACTTGCAAAATAGAGCTATTTAACTACGCAGTGATTGGTCATTGATTCTAAACAATATTTTAGGTGGTATATATTTATATTTAAAATAAATAAATAAATAAATAAATACATACAATACCATGCATGTTATGACAGCTACACTGGGGGCGTCTGTTTGGGTTGCCAGTGAGTCTATTCTTGCTTCTGTTAGTGAGAAATCAATATTAGGCCTTATATGGTATAATGTTTTCTCTTCACACACACACACAGTGGTAAAAAGAATAGTATGCAGATTTTTACACATTTTTTTATATCAGTAAGAAAAAAAAAACATGTTTTTACTACAGTATAATGATCTAGAACTGTGTTTTCTCTTAACCCTTAAAGACCTAGAACATTTTTGGGGCGCCTGACTTGCCTCTTCTTTTCTTTGTTTTTCTCACCCATTCTAGCAGTTAGTGCATTAAGTGCCATATATCATTTTAAACAGGAGAACCTGAAGTTTCCATCTAGCTGAAGTCCCAATTTTACATTTATTTAGTCTGAGAATGGATTAAATTAATAGAATTTTAAGAAAAACAGCAGGAAAAATGTGGTGTTTTTACTGTGAACTCAAACAGAACTTCATGAAGTTTGGATTTTTTCCTTTAGAAAGTTAGACTTGGTTGTTTTAGACTTCCAGATGAAATTTTGTCTACATGTAACAATCCCTCAGCAAGTTATAGCCATTTATTATAATATTATTCTAGGCGTTTCTGAGTGAAAACAGGTGTATTTTATTTACTGACAATGTAGATGTGTCCAAAAAAAGTTCAGGGAGTAAACAGAAAGATTGTTATATAATAACAGAACAATGAAGCACACATTTTTCTTCAGAGAAACATATTATCATTTGAACATGAACAACAATTTTGATGACGCATCCACGCTCACTACGGAGCCTCTGAATGATCAACTGCGATAAAAGCTGAGATTCTCCTCTTTACGGTGCATTTTACAGCATACAGATTGGATTAGCGGTTTAAAAGTTATTAAACATTTTAGAAAGATAGTCTTTAAGGGTTAAATATAACCATCTGTTTTTTAGAGGTTAAATGTTTGAAAATGATAAACTGCTAAAAACGATAAACCGTTGAAAACATTCGTTAGAAATTTAGAAAAGTAATCGAAAAGTAATCAAAAAGTAATCAAATGTAATCAGTTACATTATTAAAGTAATTGAAATAGTTACACTACTTATTACATTTTAAATAGGGTAACTCGTAATCTGTAACCTTACATTTCCAAAGTAACCTTCCCAACACTAATTTTATATAATATATACATTTTTCAATTGTAGTCTCTTAAAAATCATCTGAAATAATAAACTAAGTGCAATGTAGTGTTGTCAAAAATATTGTTTTTCGACAAGTCTTCAGTGTCACATGATCCTTCAGAAATCATTCTAATGTCATGATTTGCTGCTCAAGAAACATTTATGATTATCAATGTTGAAAGCAGTTGTCTAAAACATTTTTTTTAGGATTCTTTGATGAATAGAAAATTCAAAAGAACAGTATTTATCTGAAAAGCTTTTGCAACATTGTACTACCATTTAAAAGTTTTGGGTCGGTTTTTGGTAAAGAAATTAAAGAAATTAATACATTTATTCATCAAGGATGCATTAAATTGATCAAGTGACAGTATAGACATTTATAATGTTGCAAAAGCTTTATATTTCAGATAAATGCTGTTCTTTTGAACTTTCTATTCATTAAATAATCCTGAAAAAACATTGATAATTTCTTGAGCATCAAATCATCATATGAGAATGATTTCTGAAGGATCATGTGACACTGAAGACTGGAGTAATGATGCAGAAAATTCAGCTTTGATCACAGAAATACATAGCATTTTAAAATAGTCAAATAGAAAAAAAGTTATTTTAAATTGTAAAAATATTTCACAATATTACTGTTTTTGCTGTATTTTGGATCAAATAAATGCAGCCTTGGTGAGCAGAAGACACTTCTTTAAAAACATACATATATATTATATATATATATATATATATATATATATATATATATGTGTGTGTGTGTGTGTATGTATGTATGTGTGTGTGTGTGTGTGTGTGTATTATATATATGTGTGTGTGTGTGTGTGTGTGTATGTATGTGTGTGTGTGTGTGTATTATATATATGTGTGTGTGTGTATATTATAGTACATATAGTCTAAATCTGTCTGAAATCTGAATCTACATTTTCACTTCACTGGACTTCATTATTTTTGCTCATTGTCTTTGAATCAGCTGTTTTGATGATTTTTAGTGGATAGAAAAATCACATTAACATATCAACATCAGGATCAACTAACGCTTGACAACCACAAAGTTTCACAGTACTTTTTGTCTTGGAGTTTGGAATTAAGTGGTCAGTCGAGATTTTAAAAATTATGATTATGATTATAGAAACGACTATAAAAACAGTTGAGACACATGCAAGTATGTCTATCCGAAGAACTGAAACTTGAGAAATGTGCAGAGATGCACAAAATTGCATTAAAATACACATTTCCACACCGGTTGCGCTGGTTTGTGCTAATGCTATTGTAGTGTGGAGTCATTTTTCCTTTTCTGTAATAATTAGGTCACAGCTGTAACGTCCATCTGGGCTGAGTTAGCGGAGGCTGCTGGGAACGCTTTTTCCACATTGTTTTTTTTAGGGGTGGGGTTTGTGCGAACACTTCAAAAAATTATATTCTAAGCAACTAAAGCAAAATCCAACTCATGAAGCTACATATGTCCTGGATCTCATGACCATCATATGAGTAGATGCCAGCAACAGTTCGGCCACCACAATACTTTGGTTATGGCTCGACCTTTCATTACACTATCAAATAAAATAACAGTAAATAAAATAAAGCTTCAAAATACTATGGTAGTAGTACATTTCGTGTTTTTTTTTTTTTAGATATGTACAATGGTAGGATAATTTTTTTTTACCATTAAAAAAATAAAGTGTACCAGTGTAAATGATTTTGTAACCATTCTGCACCATGGTATTTATCCAAGTACCATAGTATTACCATCTGACACCATCACTGTACAATGATGATCAGGATTTGGGGGCCGATCACAATCACTGGAAGCAGTATTGGCTGATATTATCACCGATACCGATCACAAAAATAAATAATACTACTCTCAACAACAATGTATTTTAAGTATTAAAAAAAAAATTAAGAGATGAGAGAGCATCATGAATTGACAACTCTTTATTTATTGACAAGCAACATGTGCAACATATTCCATTCCCTCTCTTAGAGGTGATTAGGAACAGTTTAGAGCTTAACAAATATAGCATTTCTGTGAAATAATAAAAATAAAAAAACAGAACAGTCTTTATCAACAGAAATGTAAAACAACACTGCATAGTCTTCAGTGTATAAATTAAATATAGATTAATCCTACTAAAGATCTTAAAGATCTAAAGACTTTTCTTGTTTGATTAACAATAATGACACAGACGGCAGCAGGAATATTAGGCTGCTGTCACTTTAAGACCGACTGCACGGATCCAATATAGTGTTACACACAGGGCTTGAAGCTTACTTTTTTCCCAAGAAGCACCTGTGAGGAGCACCTGTTTTCCCAAGGAGCACTTCTTTCACCTCCATTTAGAAACTTTAGGGGTGCAACTAACTATTTCTGCATATATATATATAAATAAATAACACACTGTAATAAACAGATTTTGCAGCATACTAGTGTTATTTTGGCATTACTGAGATACTATTATAGTTATTAATATTTAGAATTCAATTTAAATTTTTACATTTTCTGCTTTCATTTTCATTTTAGTTGAAAGTAATTTTAAACAAATGTGTATAGTTTTTAATGAATGTTTATTTCAGTTTTAGTTTGGTACATCAGATTAATTGACTAAATGAAAATAAGAAAAGTTTAAGGTTTTTAGTAAAAATCTATATATTTAATAATATGGTGTCAAAAAATGTTCTTAGTCTTTCCTTCCTGTGATGGGGCATCCCAGACAGAAGCTACAATAGTTTACTTTAAATTAAATGGAAATTAAATTTAATACAGTTTGTGTAACCAAATAATAACCGGGGTGTAAATTGGACGCACTGCGTGACATTTATTCATAAACGAGCCCGAAATGCACTGGGACCATCGCGGCTTAATCAGGGCTCCAGACTGCGACCAAAATACATATGCAACCATTTTGAGAATGTGCGAGTTAAAATTTGACATGGTCACATTGTTCATGCACTCAATCGGTGTAGTGACCAATTTGGAGCAGACATCACAGTTACGTCACTTGCAGCTGCGTGCACATAGTGGTGGCAGAAAAACAGCGTAACAAGTGGAGGAAAATGGGCAAAATCCACAGAATGAGAGAAAAATGTTGTGTTGTGCCTTTGTATGTCAGAATCGGAAATACAAAAAATACAGTCTTCATTTTTATAGAATTCCGTCGTTGAAGACACTTTGAAGCTAAACACAGACTGGACTGATGAAACCTGCAATGACTAGTCTAATACTAAAGCATGAATTTGATGTAAACAGCAAGTCTACATAATATTCACCTATGCAGTTCATTGGGGAAATACAGTCAAACCAAAAATTATTCAGACACCAGATATAATATTTTACTAGTGGGTGCAGGACACAATAGTTCATTTATGTAAGTGAGGATAGCAAAATAAAGTAAACTGTGACATATTATACCCCAAAATTCTTCATACAGTTTTTGGTTTGACTGTACATACATAGCAGTTACAGCATGAAATAATATTTAAACCTCTAACATTTTACACAGATAACTTTTAAACATAGCCTACAACATTTTTATCTCACAATTCTTGACTCTTTTTCTTGCATTTGCATGTTTATATCTCCCTGTTCGGACTTTAAAACTCGCAATTGTGAGTTTATATCACAATTCTGAGGGGAAAAAAGTCAGAATTGCAGGACATAAACTCGCAATTCTGAAGAAAAAAGACAGAATAACAAGTATATCTCACAATTCTCTTTATCCTTCTAAGAATTGAGATATAAACTCGGATTTGTGAGAAAAAAAGTCAGAATTGTGAGATATAAACTCGAAATGAACTTTTTAGTCTTTTATTCCGTGGCTTCCACAGATTGCTACTGCAGAACTGTCATTTTCTGCCACCAGGTAGGCTCCGGCCACAAAAAAACATTGCTGATTGCAAACACAAAATGGGTCTATTAGGCACTAGGGTTTTATTAGACACTAACGAAGACGACGGAGAATGTGAGCGCTGGCGCTGGCGCTGCCGCTCTCAGCGCCGCCTGTCAAAATAAAAGTCCCGCTTCCAACACATCGCCCTATCAGAAAAACGTATAGGCCGATGCCAATATTTTAAAATGTATAATTGTACAGCTGTGAAGACAGTAAAAATATAATTCGATAATAAAAATATAAACATTAAAAAAATAAAAAAAAAAATAAAAAAAAACATACATGCAGGGTTTTTCCTGCATTGAAAATTTTTTGGCGGCCACCAAAACGATTTTTTGTCCTGCCAAAGCCTCATTTGATCAGTTATTGTGATTTATGAGTGATATACATGACTGAGCTTGTTGAGAGCAGAAAGACCCTCGCTCGCGCACTCTGTCTTCAAACTAAGCACTGTCTTTGCTCCTTCTCCCTTGCATATATTAATCAAATCAACTGAATTGACACAATGGTAAAAGGTCAGAAGACGGTGTATTCTGATAATTTTTTCCCTGAATTACCGCTGGGTGTGAATTGTAACGTTGCCTTTTCTCTGACAAGCGTTTCGCACGTGCAGCTGATAAGCCATACTTTCAATAAACGAAAAAAATCCTATCCAGTTATGAAGCATTTTCTGTGTTGACAAATCTTTCGCGATGTTCTGACAGCCAGGATTCGCACACAACGCGTCCACTGATGTCCAATTCGCGACCTAATGACTCATTTGAACCGATTCATTTTAATCACTGGTTAAAACAATCCGTCCAACACTGAACTCATGAATCGGTTTATAATCATCCACCTCTGAGTCTGAAATGAACACAAGTGTGCTCACCCCATTTAGCAAGAGTGGTTAGTAAGAATTAGCCTTAATAATCCACAGTATTTTCAGGTTATTTATATCGACAATGGGTAGTAAATAACCTATAAAATCATTTAGTTTAGACTGGAGTGAGGTGAAACCAGAACAAAGCAAGTTGTTTGTTAGGTAGCTGCTAATTTTTGTTAATTAACTTTTTAATATTGATATGATTATCTACCAAAATAATTATCAGTAAACAGTGTAAAAAATGAGGAACAAAAGAAACAAGCATCAAGGTAAGAGATCATCCATAATATGAGTTAGGCCTATCAAAATAAGCAAATAAGCAAAAATCACAAACAGTTATATTTATTTTAAATGTATTGTCAGTATCGCGCTTGCAGGGTACTTTTTACTGTGTGTGTGGATGACCATGTCTGTCAGACACCACCGAAGACCATTTTTGACCCTGGAAAAACCCTGACATGGTGTTTTTTTTTTTTTGTTTTTTTTTTGTACGGTTTTCATTTGATAGTTAAAAGATTAAAACATTTTGCCAACATGAGATCTTGTGTCACTGTCAGTCTTTTCACATCAGTGTAAAACTAGGCTATACAGATTAAGACAAACTATTCATCAGCATGCATTGATTGATCATTCTGCCCTAAAATTCTATTTTAGCTTTACACCATTGAACGTATACAGCAATTTTTTTATTTTACTTTTCTTTTTTTCTAATAATGTAGCCTGGGGACTGTGCTGCTAATAAACTGCACATTTATAAACGTTTAAAGGCACAATATGTAAGATTTCTGGATTAAAATATCCAAAAACCACTAGAACAATGTTATATATTTTGTTGACTTGTGTACTTGCATTATCCCAAATGTTTCCAAGAATGTTTAAATCCAGAGAAATAAGCAATTTTAACATGCGTCGCCTATCAATTACTAGGGCTGGACCAGAATATTCGAATATTTGTTCGGTGGGTTGGTATTCGATTTTCAATTTTGGGATTTGAATATTCTTTTTTTTCCCCCTTCTCGCAAACCCGGCATCCCCCTCGAAACGGTTCTCATTCACGCTTGAATATGTTTACAATACAAAATCTGGCGAAATACAATACTACTAATTTTTTTTTTTTTTTTTTTTACAATTATCTTAGCCGTTTTTAATAGGATGGACAGTTGAATAGGAACCCAACCTCGTTATACTTAATAAATATATTTGCTGGTTCTTAGCGTTCCCTGCAACGGAGTATTCTCTGTCTAGAGATCACAACTGCATGAGCTTATATGGAAGAAGCGCATGCCTGAGCTTGGATTTTGGGTTAAGCTGCGTTGGTTTCACATTGTGGAAAACAGAATAATAGAATCAAAATGTATTAGCCTTATTAGCCCATTAGGGATGTGATGGTGAGAAAATTTTCCCTCACTGTCACATTACAGTGCTTGTGCGACCATGCGCATTTTAGGTTTAGAATTAGCGCCAATTTCGGGGGCGGGTTGCTTGAATGGTGGGTTCATTAGCCTATTATTCTTAATGAGAAACACAACAACAAAACGCTACAAATGACAAACTCCCTTAAAAAGGCGCTTTTACATTTCAGGTTGTTGAAATCAAATCTTCCGCGATCATCTTGTCATTCAGCTCCTCTCGTGATGAATGAAATCTGTCTCCTGCTGCTGGTCTGCCACTCTCGTTCGGCTCACGCTGCACGTTCAGTTTTTAATTGTAGTTAATCTGTTCTCTAACTGAACTAAATGATTTTTACTACTATAAAATATCAAAATGACGGTGGGGGCGGTGCCGCGGTGGGCAAGTGATGTAACCGGTGTTATGCCTGAACACTAACACCGACTATCGCAGGAAAGCCTATTACCCGTTATTATCAATCTAAATGAATCTACTGCGAAATATAGGAGCTTGTTACTGGGACGTAACAGACCTGTGTGTTTTGTATCACTAGTGCAGTGTCCGTTCTCGGAGCATATAAGCCTTGTCCGCGTGAGGCGCGCCGCTTCTCCAGATTCCTGCCTTTATTAGAGAGAAGAATATGTTCAACCCCCTGCCTCCGAAGCTTCGAATATTCGGTGTTGATTACTACCGAAGCTTCGAAGCTCAAAAAATGGCATTCGGACCAGCCCTATCAATTACCCTCGATTTCCAGTTGTTTTTTTATTTATTTTTTATTTTCTAGAAACCATGGAAACACCAAAGACGCTTTAATATATTATGTGTTTTATTAGACAGTGTGCAACAAGTGTCTCGTAGCCGCCGAGCGAACGCACAGAGAAGCATTATAACATAACTTTCAACACACTCAAATAATGTGTCTAATATAATAAAACAGCGCTGCGTACGCATGACCGGAAAAAGCGGAAGCGTCTGCGGCATAATAAAAGCTCCGCAAAATCCAGGCGTCATCAAGCTACGCCTTTGTTTTGATTAAGTGACCAAAAATTACATATTGTGCTTTTAAAGGATTAGGTCACTTCAAAATGAAAATTTCCAGATATTTTACTCACCCCCATCTCATCCAAGATGTTCATGTATGTCTTTCTTCAGTTGAAAAGAAATTAAGTTTGAGGAAAACATTCCAGGATTTTTCTCCACATAATGGACTTTGATGGCAACCAACGGTTGAAGGTCCAAATCAATGCAGTTTCAAAGGGCTTCAGAGGCTCTGCACGATCCCAGACGAGGAATAGGGTCTTATCTAGCGAAACCATCGTCATTTTAAAAAAAAAAAAAAAAGTATATACTTTTTAATGGACTATGTCATCACATCGGAAAGGTCAGACGGAAGTACCGCCCCAAGCAAACGTGCGAAGACTAATACAAACGCCCTTTACCAAAGAAAAGTCCATCTCCAACTTCAAAATAGTCATTGTATATCATTTTACCTTTTTTTTTTTTTTTGCTAAAGGGCATTTGTATTAGTCTTCGCATGTGCGCTTTGTAAACACAGGGGCGGTACTTCCGCCTACATCTAGCGTGACCTTTCCGACATGATTACATAAGTAGCACACCGCAGAGCAGCACAAGATGAGCAATTTAGGTAAAAAAAAAAAAAATATACACTTTTTTTTTTTTTTTTTTTTTTTAAATTGAAAATGACCCTATTCCTCGTCTGGGATCGTGCAGAGCCTCTGAAGCCCTTTGAAACTGCATTGATTTGGACCTTCAACCGTTGGTTGCCACTGAAGTCCATTATGTGGAGAAAAATCCTGGAATGTTTTCCTCAAAAAACGTTATTTCTTTTCGACTTAAAAACATACATGAACATCTTGGATGAGATGGGGGTGAGTAAATTATCAGGAAATTTTCATTTTGAAGTGAACTAATCCTTTAACCATTGAAGGATGAAAATTGTATATCTTGAAACATATTATATAAATTTGATATCAAGTGTTCATGAATTACTAATGTGTTATACATTAAATATATATACATTAAATAAATATATAAATAAATACATATACATATATATATATATTTTTTTTTTTTATGTGGCATAAATGTCTGCAAAAGCCATTGGATCCTGCAAGTTGTAAATAAAGTTTGTGGCATGGCTGCTTAAAGCAAAACTGAAGAAAATATTAATACAGTACGTTACCATGTAACATGATATAAACAACTGCATTGTTGTTGATATTTGCATAATGTCCAATTTTTATGTATAACACACACCCTGTCCAGAGTCTCTCACTTACACACACATTAGGATGGGACTGTCAGATATCACACACACAATAAGCAAACCAACATCTAATTAAGCACGAGCACACCAAACAAGGCAACAGAGCCTCAGTAAAATATATAAACACTCTATATTTGGATTCCGGGTCAGTTAATAATAGATGTCCCGTCTGAGTGTGTGGCCGCGTCTCAAAAGCTATCGAGCTGCCTACCCAGACAACATCGAGGCATCACAGACGCGTTCCGGACGTACAGTTCCAACGTTCGGTCCATATGTTTGACCAGTTCGATTAGAACGCGCGAATCGAACGTTCAAAATCCCGTTTCCGATTCCAAAACGTGATGTCTAGGAAGGCAGCGCGCTAGGTTTTGAAACACAGCCACTGTGTCCGTCCAGAAAGAACAACAACAACTGCGTGTGTGCCGCCACATCAACGCGAATACTCGCAATCAGCCCGAGCGTGCGATGTATGATCAAACGACGCTGATGATCATTATTGATCACTTCTAAATAAGAGAGAAAGATTATAATACGTGTGTGTGGTCTGCGATGATCGCTGCTCTCATGGCCTTGAGTTACAGCCGCCCCCGGACACACAGACACAAAACACACATTCACATTAACCTGCAACATTTACAAAACAATCAGCCCTAAATCTCACTCATATACACCCTGCTCTGATGCGTCTGTCCGTGTGTGTGTGTGAGTGTGATGATCAAGTGAACATCGCAGTTACACGCGAACATCTTTAGCTGCTAGTCAGAGTAGCGCAGCTGCGACCAGGCCTTGTCATCATCACATTAATCGTACGAACGAGCGCCGCGATTCCTCGCGTTCTGACGCGCGTGACACACGAGCCGACAGCCGCCTGTTGATGGCGGGATCGACGGCGGACAGAGCCGAGGAGGGTGAATGGCGCACGGCAGGAAGGTGTTGAAGGAAGTCTGCACTTACCTAGCTTTACTTTCTACGCCATCTTGGATCCACTTGTCAGCTGTCGCAGTGCATTATGGGTCAAATATTTCTGCGCACCGCTTCCTGCCACCGCTTACTCTTACCAGTGCAAAACACACACACACTGCAGGACACTCGTGGGTTTTTTTTTTATACTACATTTTTGATTTATACTTTTTTTAATAAAAATTCAAATTGTTCAAACTATTTATAAATGTACATTTGTAAATATGATTCTAAAGCAGTTTTTCAACAGCCTACCTTAACACTCCCAGTGAGCTTGATGAAGGAGACTATCTCAAAGAGAAACTCCATTGAAGCCAGGCATATAACATAAATAAAACTATACAAACGTGACCTTTTGTTTTCACAAAACTATATCCATATTTAGTCGCAGTTCTGTAAAAACATAAAAACAAAATCTATAAAAAAATAAATAAATTCAAAATTGCTTTATTGGCATGGATGTAAACAATAGAATATTGCCAAAGCGTGGAATATATGAACATAAAATAATAATAAAAACATCAAAATAATAGAAGAAAATAGTATAACATAACTTAAACTTAAATAAACAGTGTAACAAATTAGAACATGTGTGAACATTTGATACCACAGTGTTTTACAGTTTTTCTCAGTCGCTTTGGTACATTTCTCAGATCACAACTGAAATTCTCAAAACTACTTGTTCAACCTCCACATCATCAAGTCACTTGTGCACATCATAAAAATTTTTTGGGAACAAATTGCAAATGCGTTGGTACAGTCATGCAATTGATTATGTGCAATTGTCTGCTGTTTCCTACATTATCAATTGCTTATCTCATGTTTATCAAAATGTATTATACTGGTTCTCATTGAATAGTCTGACCCCTCAAAACATATAGCCATTAGTTCCTTGCATAAGTCATTCAATGCAAAATGGTTAAACTAGTTGTCATAATGCATTGTGTATTATATCATTGTCTGATTACATACCTCTTCTGTTCTACAAACGTTTGAATGATTATGGTGTGGGGTTGTTTTTCAGGGGTTGGGCTTGGCCCCTTAGTTCCAGTGAAAGGAACTCTTAATGCTTCAGCATACCAAGACATTTTGGACAATTTCATGCTCCCAACTTTGTGGGAACAGTTTGGGGATGGCCCCTTCCTGTTCCAACATGACTGCGCACCAGTGCACAAAGCACGGTCCATAAAGACATGGATGAGCGAGTTTGGTGTGGAGGAACTTGACTGGCCTGCACAGAGTCCTGACCTCAACCCGATAGAACACCTTTGGGATGAATTAGAGCGGAGACTGTGAGCCAGACCTTCTCGTCCAACATCAGTGCCTGACCTCACAAATGCACTACTAGAAGAATGGTCAAAAATTCCCATAAACACACTCCTAAACCTTGTGGAAAGCCTTCCCAGAAGAGTTAAAGTTGCAAAGGGTGGGCCAACTCCATATTAAACCCTATGGTTTAAGAATGGGATGTCATTAAAGTTCATGTGCATGTAAAGGCAGGCGTCCCAAAACTTTTGGTGTATTTGTGACAGTGAAGGAGGAAGTGCATCTCTGTCTCGATCTCTCCTGTCCTGCAGTGAACACACACCCTTTGCTCTCTTTGCAACCAACTCTCGATGGCTAGACTGCGCTCAGTGAGCCTGTACTTGGTCAGGATCCATCTCTGCTTTGTGTCTCTGGATATATTCTTCCAATTCATAATTTGACTTTAGAGTTTGATAGAATTGTAATTTACTTTGTGTTTTAGTTTCCTGATCCCAATGTTCCAGATATGTATTTTTAGATTGTTTGATAATTTGGTTTATTTTGATATTTGTGTAAGAAGCAGTGCTGGTCTGAGATGGGTTAGTGTTAGTAGAGTTAGTCGGGTTAGTAAGTCTCAGAACCAGCTGACTGAGGGGACTTTTTTTCAGGGTTCAGTTCTTGGGTTTGTAACGCTTTAAAATGTAGCGATTCTGCGGGACTTGATTTTAGGTGCATCCAGAATTTGAGGGATCTTTTTTGCATATTAATAATCAATGGGAATAGGCCTAATTCTGCCCTACATGCATTATTGGGTGTTTTTCTTTGTAGTTTTGCAGAATTCTGAGTGTAGGGCTTCTGTTGGATGCCTGTCCCATCTAGTGTAGCTCTGATCACTGAGCGGACCCCAAACCTCACTTCCATACAGCGCTATGGGCTTTTTGAACTGTTAATAGAGTCTACTGGCCCAGGCATGCTATCTTTTCTGAACAAATGTTTATTAACCGGTTCTGTCCCTGCACGCCTGAAAATGGCCACCTTTTGAACGATTCTAAGACTGAGGTTATAGTTTTTGCCTCATCTACTCCACTCGGTAATTTGTCTGTTTTTAATACCAGTTGTATACATTTCTGCTAGATAGTCGATTTTCAAAAAACGAGTTGGATGTTTAACAGAGTATTTCTGTGCCAAATTCACTCCTTCAGGATTCAAATAAGTTTCGGAAAGTTTTTTCCAAGTATGGCCCTGTATGAGGTCATAAAGGGTGGAATTCCTTGTATGGGCACTTCTCCCGGATGAGCACGTGTGCACATCAACCAGAGAGAGAGCAAGAGCGCGCCCATCAACGAGCACATCAATGAGCTTCGTTCCGGTTACGGAAGCCGTCGGCAGCGCTGTCATTAGACCACAAAATCAACAGTCACTAAAGAAGTGTGTTACTGGTTGTGAGGGAAAGATAACCTTGTTCAGCTTCCCAAATAACCCAGCGTTAAGGAAACAGTGGATGCAGTTTGTTTTCCCGGAGCAGCAGCGGAGTTCTGCAAGTGTGTTTGTTTGTTCCCGGTCATGAGTCGAAACCGCAGGCGGTGAGTGAAACTGCATCAAATGTCTGTTTTGTTGGCAATCGGCGCGTAAGTGCATATAATGTAAACCACACGAACGTATAGTGAATCGAACGTTATCCAGGGATAATGCCATGATGTATTGTGTGTGTGTGTGTGTGTGTGCTCGTGACTCTTTAGCTCCGCCCACTGCACACCTCCACAAGCTCGGCTGTTTTTGGAAAGAATCGGTACAGCGTATCTGTCTTTTATAAATCTAATAAAACTAAAGACTCTTCGGAGATATGAAGGATGCAATACTACTCTATAGGTACTCAAGATTAACATGAGACTGGCAGAAACTGTGTGTGTTATGTACCCTTTAATGTCGCTACTTTGTTTTAATGTTGATTTTGTTTATTTGATCTTTTTGTTTTCTTAGTTTAAAATTTGTTAATGTTGCTTCTTAGTTGCTTACTTTTCTATCTTTGGTTATTTGAGCTTGTACAGCACTTTGGGCAGTCCTGTGGCTGTTTTAAAGGTGCTTTATAAATAAAAGAACTGAACTGAATCACACTATCAAAGATTTTACACCAAATTGGAATCTGTAATTCAATGTTTGGAATTTTTTCTTAATGGCATATACTCTTAAGAAAAATGGTTCTAGACAGTACCAAATTAGGGTTCTTTGGCTTGTAACAATAGCAGAACCCTTTTTGGTACTAAATATAACCCTTTTTATAAGGTTCAATAAAGAACCATGCTATATAGGACCTTAATGGTGTTATAAATAACCTTTTTAGTTATAGTTTGTTATTACTGGAATACACAAATAACAATTTACATTGAACATGGTATAGAAGACCAAGTTCCAGTGAAATATCTTCACAGTCTTTACGTCCATCATTATGTGTGTATTCTGAGTGGCAGTTTCTCTCTGCAGATGATGAGGTTATGGTACGTGACAGCTTCTGAAGTACACAATTGAGTTTAAAGTGACAATGTGTCCCTTCCATTTGTTTATGTAAAAACAATTATGTTTATGAAGGCCAAAATTAGCAAAAATGGACAGTATGTGAGCCCTTTACAAGTCATGGAATAGCTTTAATGTTTTTTTGTGACTGGGGGTATGTTTATGCATAAAGTAATACTTCTAACAATAAAAAAATCTAACAATATGCATCATAATTTCAATATCTCTACTTACTGGAGAAGAGAAGTAGCCAAACCTTAACTGAACAGAGCTGCCCACACTTACATGTTCTGTTAAAGGTGCACTATGTAACTTTTCCGTCCGCTAGAGGTCGCCTATTCAAAACAAAGGCGTAGCTTGATGACACCAAGTTTGAGCGCAGAATCTTGGGACATGTGGTCTTCACCTCACAGCCGGTGGAAAAGAATCGGGATAGGACTCGGGCAGAAATCATGTTCATGGATGCGATTATTAACGTTACTGTAGTATGAAGCAGAGCAGGACCGAGTGTTGTGGGAGCTGAGCAAGGCCGCTGGAGCGATTGTTAATAAGATAAACGCAACACACGCCTCGCGAGCAGCGGGACTTTTATTATGCCACAGTCGCCGGCGCCATTTCCGCTTTTCCGGTCATGAGTATGAGGTAACGCAGCTCTGTTTATCATATTAGATACATTTGAGTGTGTTGAAAATGATGTTATGACGTTAGTCTGTGCGTTCGCTCGGCGGCTGCTATGACACTTGTTGCACACTGCAGTAAGAGTAAAGCTTTTCTGCAAAATAAAACCAGAAACCGAGAGTAACGCGGATATGGCGCAATTGACAGGCAACTCCCTCACACGTCCCGGTTCCTTGGTTAAAATTGCAATTTTCTTACGATTTATAAATAGTTGGAAACATTTGGGATATTGTAAGTACTCAACTGAACAAAATATATAACACTGGCCTAGTGGTTTTTGGATATTTTACTGCAAAAATCCTACAAAGTGCACCTTTAAACTAAAAAGAGAAAAATACATGATTGGTAGGAAACCAGCTACAATTTGAATGTTAAAATGTATAGATATTTCAAGAAAGAAATCATTTACCTGTCAAGTGTGTTGACTGTAGTTCTATCGAGCTCCAGAAAATCAGTAATGAGGTGACATTGACAGTTACAGATTTGAAAACGAAAAAGGCGGGAAAAAAGTAAACTAAACTCTAACACAAAGAACCATTTCAGCATATAAAGGGTTCTTCAGGACGATACACTCTTAAGAAAAATGGTTCTAGACAGTACCAAATTAGGGTTCTTCAGCTTGTAACAATAGCAGAACCCTTTTTGGTGCTAAATAGAACCCGTTTTATAAGGTTCCATAAAGAACCATCCTTTGAAAGTGTTATAGGACCTTAATGGTGTTATAAATAACCTTTTTTATTAATAGTTTATTTTCATTAATATTACTATATTACTATCTTTATTTTATTACTATTAGTATTACTTTTTTTTAATATATTATTAATATTGTTTTTACCCCTATCTTGTGGCCCGGTTTTACATTAAAAAAACCCCAGCATATTGTGTCAATTAGGTACTTTTATTTTTTATTGACATGGCAAATTGTAGCAAAAATGGCAGTGCCCTAACAATAGTTGTTAAAATACACAAATAACAATTGACATTGAATATAATATAGATGTAATGAAGACAAAGTTCCAGTAAAATATCTTCACAATCCTCTATGATGTCTTTATGTCCATCATTATGTGTATTTTGAGTGGCAGTTTCTCTCTGCAGATGATGACGTTGTGGGATGTGACAGCATCAATACACAATTGAGTTTAGAGTTACAGTCTGTCTCTTCCATTTGTTTATGTAAAAACAATTATGTTTATGAAGGCCAAAATAAGCAAAAATGGACAGTAGCTATGTGAGCCCTTTACAAGTTATGGAATAGCTTTAATATTTTTTTTTGACTTGGTATGTTTATGCATATATAATAATTAAAAAAAAAAACTAACAATATGGATCGTAATTTAAATATCTCTGTTATTTAGTGGAGAAGTAGCCTATCCTTAACCGAACAGAGCTGCTCACACTTACATGTTCTGTTAAACAAAAAAAGAGAGAACGACATGATTGGTAGGAAACCAGTTACAATTTTGAAAGTTAAACTGTATATATATTTTAAGAAAGAAATAATTTACCTGTTGAGAGTGTGTTGAAAGTCTGTGTAGTCATAGCTAAGCTCCAGAAAATTAATAATGAGGTTGCTTTGACAGTTACAGATTTGAAAAAGTAAAAGTTGGGAAAAAAGAACCCTAAACTCTAACACAAAATTCCATTTCAGCATATAAAGGGTTCTTCAGGATGATACGGTTCTAGATAGTTACTACATGTAAAGAAGCTTAAAGGG
Source organism: Coreius guichenoti (assembly GCA_039654105.1). NCBI lineage: Eukaryota > Metazoa > Chordata > Actinopteri > Cypriniformes > Gobionidae > Coreius > Coreius guichenoti. The sequence continues at coordinate 10,964,016 of CM077171.1, read as the reverse complement.
TTAGTTCACCCAAAAATGTAAATTCTGTCATTAATTCCTCACCCTCATGTCGTCCCAAACCCGTAAGACCTTCGTTCATCTTCGGAACAAAAATTAAGATATTTTTGATGAAATCTGAGAGCTCTCTGACCCCTCCATAGACAGCAATTTAATTAACACTTTCAAGATCCAGAAAGGCAGTAAAAACATTAAATTAGTCCATGTGGATTGCCAAATTGCTGTCTATGGAGGGGTCAGAGAGCTCTCGGATTTCATCAAAAATATCTTAATTTTTGTTCCGAAGATGAACGAAGGTCTTACGGGTTTGGAACGACATGAGGTGAGGAATTAATGACAGAATTTACATTTTTGGGTGAACTATCCTTTAAAAGAACCATCTTTTTGGCTTTTTCTGAAAGACCGTAATGTTGGTCTTTGTGAGGTTTACTGCCAGGGCCCAGTTCTGTAAGTAGTTCTCCAGCAGGTCAAGGTGCTGCTGTAGTCCCTGTGCAGTGCTCCAGGTTGTCTGCACACAGCAAGAGTTTGATGTGTTTGTCTTCTAGAGTGAGTCCAGGGCCTGTAGACTGTTCCAACTGCACCGCTAGTTCATTAATGTAAATGCTGAACAGCGCTGGACTCAGGCTACAGCCCTGCCGCACTCCTCTCTTCTGGGTGAAGAATTCTGCATGTTTGTTGCCAATTCGTATTGCACATTTGTTGTACGAATACATTGATTTTATAACATCATAAACTTTACCCCTACACCACTTTGTAAAAGTTTGTAATATAATCCGTTATGCCAAATCGACAAAGCATGTTTTACATGTTTATTGATTAGGGTGTGTAGGGTGTAAATGTGGTCAGTAGTTCTGTGATTTGGAAGGAAGCCGATCTGGCTCGAGCTCAGGACATTGTGTTCGTTAAGGAAGTTTACAATACTATTGTTTAAAATACTACTAAATAACCCCAGATTACTGCTCACACAAATGCCTCTGAAATGATTAGGGTCCAATTTATTTCCACTCTAATGAATTGGGGTAATAAGTCCTTGGCTCCAGATGTCAAAACAGCCTGAACTAAGTACAATGTTGAATAATTTGAGCTCAGGTGTGCTGTGTTTCAGCATTACACCTAGAATGCTGTCAGGACCACAAGATTTCTTTGTTTGTCAATTCTTCATGTGTAATTGGGAAGTCAAGTGGATTTTGATTATTTTAATTGGGTCTTTATAAGTTTGTAGTCTTTGTTTGATCTGATTATAATTGTCATTGAGTTGTTTTGGTGGGATTTCTTTATATAATTATATAAATCTATTTTTTTTTAATCGATTTATATATTCTATAAATCTATCTATCTATCTATCTATTGCTCTTCTGTGACAATAATTTTCAGTTGTACAGTATGTAACACATTTCAAAAATACATTTCCAAATAAATGTATTGTAAAAATACAAATGTATTGCACTATTGATGTAGCTGCTGCTGTTCAGAGTTGTAATGTTCCTCCTTCAAAAATAGGATTTCTCCTATTTTTGATTTCTCAATAAGTGGTCTCTTAATTTTTTCCAGAGCTGTATATATATACACACATATACATATACACACACTATATATATATATATATATATATATATATATATATATATATACACACACACATATACACCTATCAGGCATAACATTATGACCACTGAGAGGTGAAGTGAATAACACTGATTATCTCTTCATCACGGCACCTGTTAGTGGGTGGGATATATTAGGCAGCAAGTGAACATTTTGTCCTCAAAGTTAATGTGTTAGAAGCAGGAAAAATGGGCAAACGTAAGGATTTGAGTGAGTTTGACAAGGGCCAGATTGTGATGGCTAGATGACTGGGTCAGAGCATTTCCAAAACTGCAGCTCTTGTGGGGTGTTCCCGGTCTGCAGTGGTCAGTATCTATCAAAAGTGGTCCAAGGAAGGAACAGTGGTGAACCGGCGACAGTGTCATGGGCGGCCAAGGCTCACTGATGTACGTAGTGAGCGAAGGCTGGCCCGCGTGGTCCGATCAAACAGATGAGCTACTGTAGCTCAAATTGCTCAAGAAGTTAATGCTGGTTCTGATAAAAAAAAAGTGTCGGAACGCTGTCTTTGACATGTACCACCTACCTAAGCATCGTTGCAGACCATGTACACCCTTTCATGGAAACAGTATTCCCTGGTGGCTGTGGCCTCTTTCAGCAGGATAAAGTGCCCTGCCACAAATCAAAAATGGTTCAGGAATGGTTTGAGGAGCACAACAACGAGTTTGAGGTGTTGACTTGGCCTCCAAATTCCCCAGATTTCAATCCAGTCGAGCATCTGTGGGATGTGCTGAACAAACAAGTCTGATCCACCTCGCAACTTACAGGACCTGCTGCTAACATCTTGGTACCAGATACCACAGCACACCTTCAGGGGTCTAGTGGAGTTCATGCCTCGACGGGTCAGGGCTGTTTTGGCAGCAAAAGGGGGACCAACACAATATTAAGAATGGTTAGGGTCATAATGTTATGCCTGATCGGTATATATATATATATATATATATATATATATATATATATAAATGAACTTATAAATATGTATGGAATATAACATGTCTGACAGACATTCAGATCACTGAATATATCATTTTGCATGTGATGGCTCACGCGATGAAAGAATGTTTATAAGTTGTGACGAGATTGACAGTTTCACTGAGAATCAACTCATCAGTTTTAATCAACAAGCCATGTGCATTTAGTCACTGTGCAAATTGTACACAATTGTACTAACTCTTTTACACACGTGCCAAAACAAATGCAATTTGCTTAAATCAATAAGAAATTCAAATCTGATGTGAACAAGAAACTAATTGTTCAGAGATCTGAACTTCTTGTTTTGAAGAAAAAAAAAAGTCTAATTTGAGAAATTGGGAAAAACTGTAAATGCAAGCAAACTCTTTTTCGCTGGGTTTATTGCTGCGGGTGTGTGATGTTACAGTCACTAGCGCCGCCAATCGGTTGAAGGCGTTATTGGCCTTTGATGACATTGTGATGCGTTGCGCCACACACACACAGCCACAGTGAGTGTCTTTCTCCTTGAAAACTTACCATCCCGCGTCAGAGCCTAGGAGTAAACAACAGCTGCACAATATCGCTCATTTGACTAGAAGAGGAAGACCATGCTACTGACTCCAGGAGCGCCGTGTTTACTCTGAGATTTACTCAAATCATCGCTGCATCATCTGTGTGGAGCGGGACGGGACAGGTGCACGGGAAGCAGTGGCTCATTAAAGAAGACGAGAGCACAGAGCCCCTTCATTCGAAAGTTTAAAAACACCGGGACGCTGCGACAATCGTCTTCTCCACTGGATTTCTTGTGCGTTTCTGGCGTGTTTCCCTGCGCGTAAAAACGCACGAGCATCGGCAAATTCCAAGAGTGAATTCATCACAACATCACAAGCCGCGCGCGCGCGCGAACGTTCACCGCAAACACAACGGCAAGAGCTTTTCTACTGAAGTGCACTGACATTTCCCATCTTTCTACATGACAACTCGTGATTGCATGCATCACCAGATGGCTGAATTGATTTAGATGATCACTGGCACTCGTTCTAGCGTGGGAATCATAAGGAGAGGACAATGTTGATGAAGGAATACCGGATATGCATGCCACTAACTGTGGAAGAGGTAAGTGCATTAAGTTTATATTTAGCGATTGATCACTGTTTTCGTCTGGTGAAATGTTGGGAAATATATGAAAAACAGTTACTTCAATATACTCAGTAACTCATTTGTAAATTCACCCCCATTGACTTTTATTGTAGTTAATTTGCCTCCAAATGGCATTTTCGTTTACTTGAATTCAATTTACTCCAGTTTTATAGTTTGCAACTTTCCCCTCTCTCCCGGAGATACAGTGCAGAAATCCATAGTTAGATCCGCTTGGTGGTGCTGTGGAGCTTTCCATTCCCATCACTCTTTGGACTTGTTGTTGTTTATATTGGTTTTGACATTGTTTCAATGTACTTTTTAATTGGAAAACACGATTATTACTTTGATAAACTGTTCATTACAGGCCTTTGGATAGTATAACTAGTCATTTACACACAATGGACCCGTGCCAAGTGACTCTGTCAGACCAGTATCATTTATGTAATTGAAAACCCCAGCTTGTTCACTGATACAGACTGACATTATCTTGTATTTTATAACGTAAATGAACGATTAGCTCCAGTTGGACTGCATTACATTGGTTTGCTGGGATCCATGGTAGCTGTATCCTTATGCAAACCCCTCATAACCAAAAACTATTTTTGGAAATAGGACATTAGGAATGGCTGAAAGAACAAATGAAATCAAACTTGGAGCTTTGCTGTTTTAGTCTGTTAAAATTGAGGTAATACATATGCTAGTGCACTCCTAAAAGTTTACTTATTGGCAATATAAAAAGCCTTTTGGTATGTCTAAACGTCCTTCAGTAGGATATATGTAAAGTCCCCATGAAATCAATGTGTTAGCCTTAAAGGTGCAGTGTGTAGTATTTATGAGGATTTATTGACAGAAATGCAATATAATATACTTAACTCTGTTTTCAGTGGTGTATAAAGACCTTACATAATGAACTGTTATGTTTTTATTACCTTAGACTGAACCATTTCTTTCTACATACATCGCGGGTCCACTTACAGTGAAGTTGCCGTTTTGCGCCGCCATGTTTCTACAGTAGCCCTAAACGGACAAACTTCTCTACAGAGTGCTAGTCACTCTCTGCTCTCTCCGAGGATGACATTTTTGTCCTGTGTCAGCCACCGTAGCTTCTCTATGTGCTTCGAAAGGGAGGGGTGAGCGGTGGGTGATTGCTAGGGATGCACCGAAATGAAAATTCTGGGTCGAAACCGAAACCGAAAATTCTGGATACACTTGGCCGAAAACCGACACAGAAAATTACTTTTTTAAAATAATTATTCATTTATTTTAAATTAGTTTTTTGTATAATTGTATTATTATTATTATTAGATGTTTTAATTAAATTCAATAATTTTACTGAATCTGAATTTAAAAAATACAAGCCAATAAAATAAAATAACCACACTTTTATTTAAAGTAACACACAATAATTAGACAGAAAATAGGCCTATATTCAAATAATATTAAATATCAATATATTAATATTAGTGCTGGGGAAAAAATTATTGTGATTAATCATCCAAATATAAAAGTTTGTGTTTACATAATATATGTGTGTGTACTGTGTATAATTATTATGTATATAGAAATACACACACATGCATGTATATATTTAAGAAAAATGTAATTTTTTTTAATAAAAAAATTATATATTTTTATATATATATATATATATATATATATATATATATATATATATATATATACACACTCACCTAAAGGATTATTAGGAACACCTGTTCAATTTCTCATTAATACAATTATCTAATCAACCAATCACATGGCAGTTGCTTCAATGCATTTAGGGGTGTGGTCCTGGTCAAGACAATCTCCTGAACTCCAAACTGAATGTCAGAATGGGAAAGAAAGGTGATTTAAGCAATTTTGAGCGTGGCATGGTTGTTGGTGCCAGATGGGCCGGTCTGAGTATTTCACAATCTGCTCAGTTACTGGGATTTCCACGCACAACCATTTCTAGAGTTTACAAAGAATGGTGTGAAAAGGGAAAAACATCCAGTATGCGGCAGTCCTGTGGGCGAAAATGCCTTGTTGATGCTAGAGGTCAGAGGAGAATGGGCCGACTGATTCAAGCTGATAGAAGAGCAACTTTGACTGAAATAACCACTCGTTACAACCAAGGTATGCAGCAAAGCATTTGTGAAGCCACAACACGCACAACCTTGAGGCGGATGGGCTACAACAGCAGAAGACCCCACCGGGTACCACTCATCTCCACTACAAATAGGAAAAAGAGGCTACAATTTGCACGAGCTCACCAAAATTGGACAGTTGAAGACTGGAAAAATGTTGCCTGGTCTGATGAGTCTCGATTTCTGTTGAGACATTCAGATGGTAGAGTCAGAATTTGGCGTAAACAGAATGAGAACATGGATCCATCATGCCTTGTTACCACTGTGCAGGCTGGTGGTGGTGGTGTAATGGTGTGGGGGATGTTTTCTTGGCACACTTTAGGCCCCTTAGTGCCAATTGGGCATCGTTTAAATGCCACGGCCTACCTGAGCATTGTTTCTGACCATGTCCATCCCTTTATGACCACCATGTACCCATCCTCTGATGGCTACTTTCAGCAGGATAATGTGCACCATGTCACAAAGCTTGAATCATTTCAAATTGGTTTCTTGAACATGACAATGAGTTCACTGTACTAAAATGGCCCCCACAGTCACCAGATCTCAACCCAATAGAGCATCTTTGGGATGTGGTGGAACGGGAGCTTCGTGCCCTGGATGTGCATCCCACAAATCTCCATCAACTGCAAGATGCTATCCTATCAATATGGGCCAACATTTCTAAAGAATGCTTTCAGCACCTTGTTGAATCAATGCCACGTAGAATTAAGGCAGTTCTGAAGGCGAAAGGGGGTCAAACACAGTATTAGTATGGTGTTCCTAATAATCCTTTAGGTGAGTGTATATATATATATATATATATATATATATATATATATATATATATATATATATATATATATATATATATATATATATATATATATATATATATATACAGCATATACATGCAAATATTTCTTAAATATATACATGCATGTGTATGTATTTATATATACATAATAATTATACACAGTACACACGCACATATTATGTAAACACAAACTTTTTTTTTGGATGCGATTAATCACGATTAATTTTTCCCCAGCACTAATTAATATCAATATATTATTCTTCATTCAGTTCTATGCAACAGAATCAGATTTAACAGATTTATTTTTTGACCAATTATCAAAATAATGTATAGTCCTAGAAAACTATTATTATCAGAGCATGTGAGCAGAGAGCGAGGAGCGGGTCAGTGAATGAGAGGGTAGTGTCATTTTACCCCAGCACGGCTATACCATACCATATTACAGCACAGTAGGGCTAGTGCAAACAGAAACAAGTCTGGAGAAATGTCATGTCTGCACGCGGCGCACACACGAAACGGAACACGGAGCAGTCGTTTCGAAGCTGTGCATCTTCGGAAGCGGAGCCGCTCGGAAAGTTACAAAACATGCTGCGAGAGAGTGAAACCTGATCGCCGAACATGGATGGGCGGGGCAGCATATTTTCGGCTCATATTTTCGGCCTTTTTTGTCTTTCGGCCAAAAACCGAAAATGCCATTTTCGGCTGATAATTTTCGCCAGCCGAAATTTCGGTGCATCCCTAGTGATTGCAATTCACAATCTCACCACTAGATGCCGCTAAAATTCACACACTGCACCTTTAAGGTTATCTATAAGCTAGTGTGCTCCAAAACAATGACAAAATTCACATTTAGAAGATAAGCGTTCAAAACTTAAAGTCTCTCACTTCCACCAATATGGATCAATGATTTTGATGACATCACTGCACTTCAGCTTCTCATCAGATTTTCTGTCCAATAAAATGCTCTGTAGAATCTAGAAGCTGAAGTTCTGGCTGAAATCGGTCACTTGTTCACACATTTACTATTTTCTACATGGTGAATGGCACATAGTGCACTATATAGGGGATAGGGAACGATTCAGACAGTGTGAATATGCTTTCCATTGGGCCGAATGAAATCTTTTGAGGCGAATGAAGTCTGGTTTCACGTTAGTTTTACACGCTCCACCGCAGCACGAACACAGTCTGCTCCGTTCCAGAGACACGATAGCACAGAGCGGATCATATGATCGAGTCGACTCAGACCACAAAACGTATCGGACCCATTTGAATTCTGCACAGAATGTTGTATTTTAAAGCGATATGAAGGAGGTTAGGAGGAGAAACGGTTAGAGATTAGGAGGAAACTGCGGCTTTACCAAGCTCAATGGCTCAGGCCAAGCTGTGATATAAACTAAACGCTATTGGCTATTTTAAAAAAGGGGAGGAGCTGCTCTATGTCCCGCCCTGTCTTCCTGTTTCATTGTCAACACATTGAATAATGCTGCGTGTTTCAAAGCACTTCAGTGGGCCTTTAAATTTACGTAAAAGATATCCTGAAATATCCATTTCCCCCAGTCATTTCATTTAAATGAGTGTCACAATTTACCTGTATCATTAGCTCAGTACAGAATGAAAAGTCTGCGTGTGTGTGTTTTAGTTATATTAGGTAAGTGTGCTGACCATAATGTCTTCATTACGGGAAAATATTAGAATCAACATCTCAATGCTTGTAATGTGGTCTAAGCACTGAGAACTAATATCAAGACAATTTCTGTTCCCACTAACTATGACACCAATATAGTAGCAGATGCATATGCGCATAAATCTGCATCTCAAATGGATGGACTGAATGTAACTCTCTAATTGGATGGAATGGGTTTGAGCAGAGACTATCAGATCTATCTGCGCTTTTTAAGTGCAATACCAGATTGGCTGCTGTCTTCCTGTCATGTGGCTTTGTGCTTTTGCAGCCCATCTGCTGACTGACACCACAGATGTGTTTTGTGTTCAAGTAAGCAGCATGTTAAACTGCATCATCATTAATATCAGTGCTTAATAAATCGAGGTCCTTTTGCATGCTGTAAACAGAGGAAGCTAAACCCCAAATTATTTCCCTGAAGGAAAAAAACAATTAGCATTTTATGATGTGTTTGTGTACATGGGTGTGTGTTTTAATAAGAGGGAAAAGCCATCTGCAAACGGTATGGATGATTGATTTACCTGGCAACGGCTGAGACTGTTAGTTAAAATCTGTTTGATCAATTAAAGGTCTCTCGAGAGGTTACTGAGCTGATAGCATAATTACAGGTCATGGCATCCCAGATGTCTTAAATTGACTGTTACATCAACCTCATGTTGACTGCCATCAAGGACATTTTCTTGGTTCTTGGAAACAAGTGAAACTCTAACTTTTGTTGTATGTTGATACCCTCTCTGTATGCATGCAAAGGGCGAACATTTATCCTAGAGGTCCTTGAGTTTGCACATTCTTAATCTTGAGTGATAACCTCCAAGTCACCCGCCAGACTTAATTAATTACAGATAAACATTTGTGGAGGGATGCTGGAAAAATGACTTGCAGGAGGTGAAGTGATTCTCCTGAGCTTTCCTTTAAAATTCCAGTGTTCATTTTTCATCCTAGCTGATTTGTGTTTTGTTTTTTTTCATATACCTTTCATATACATATTCAGTATTCCTCAAAATTAATAAAAACATTCAAATGCACACTCAGAATATTACGCAAACCTGCAATAATTAACCCTTAAATGCATGAATGTTTCGCCAATCATTATTACATATTCGGGTCTTTAGAGACCCGGATCTTTATCTAATACGGGTGGCTCTCTACCTGTCACGATTATATAAAACTCTCCTGATATTAGAGTAACAATTACAGAAGCATAAAATAAAGCATATTTTGTTAGCTTTTGGAGCTTGGAAGGGTTCAGTTTGACCACTGACCTCGTCAGAGCTCATTTCCCAGATTCAGCATCTGCCTCATATTCACCATCTCAAACATATTCTCAAAACTATCATCTTTAAAGTCAATATTTTGACAGCTTCAGCAGATCCACCATCAAGTGACAGTAACAGTAATATTTGATTGCGTTCAGTTCTTGCTCTGCAGTAAATCGCTGAGCCATTTCAAGTTTTGCTGATGATTCTTCCTATTCTTTTGTTTTTTTGCCTGCAGTAACTATGAGTGAAACGTCACTTCATTGTGTATCAGACATTGCCACCTTGTGGAATAAAGGTGAATTGCACTTATTCAGTCATCAAAGATTCAATTATTGTTGTGCAGAAAAAATATATTTACACTATTACACACCTCGGGTCATTAGTGACCCTATACATTTTTTTTTTTTTACAAAAAATGAATGGGAAAACAGGCATTCTTTTATAATTTTATTATTTATTTCTTGTTGTATTGTTTATAATGAATTGATTAAGGAATACTAAGAAGGTTGATGTCTGATGAATGAGGAGGAGGGTAGTGAATGACGTCCCAGTTCACTAAAGACCCGAGGTATGTGTTTAAGGGTTAAAGATGTTAAATAACACAAAAATACATTATGTATTTAATCTCACTTTATTAACCAGTGTCTGTCTTTGGTGCTGACCTTCAATGATCCAATTCAGCCATAAGCAAAAATGACTTCAGTAACCCATTACTTTCCCTAAAAAAGTAACTAAGTAACAAAATTAGTTACTTTTGTTAGGGAGTAATACGGTGGCCGAGAGAGCTCAACACGCTGCAACTGAAGAAAACACATGCAAATAGAAAAAACACCAGCAAATAAAGAAAACATCTTCATCAGTTTGACAACACATGCGCTGCAAAATCCACAACACATGCAAATACAGAAACACGCTGCAAAAGTCCACAACACATGCAAATACAGAAACGCGCTGCAAAAGTTCACAACACATGCAAATACAGAAACGCGCTGCAAATACTCACAACACATGCAAATACAGAAACGCGCTGCAAAAGTCCACAACACATGCAAATACAGAAACACAGAAACGCGCTGCAAATACTCACAACACATGCAAATACAGAAACGCGCTGCAAATACTCACAACACATGCAAATACAGAAACGCGCTGCAAATACTCACAACACATGCAAATACAGAAACATGCTGCAAAAGTTCACAACACATGCAAATACAGAAACACGCTGCAAAAGTTCACAACACATGCAAATACAGAAACACGCTGCAAATACTCACAACACATGCAAATACAGAAACGCGCTGCAAATACTCACAACACATGCAAATACAGAAACGCGCTGCAAAAGTCCACAACACATGCAAATACAGAAACACAGAAACGCGCTGCAAATACTCACAACACATGCAAATACAAAAACGCGCTGCAAATAGTAGCTGCTCATAATGCACATATGATCAGAATGTTAAGATAAACAAAAAAAAAAATGTTCAGGTGCACACCACTGAAGAGTAAACATTGAACAATCCCAGCCAGGTACGTCACTTGTTGGTGTTCCCTTATAACAGTTTCGTTGTGGTCTGTGCCAGTCCCGGCGCCAGGACAAACGATTTGGGGGGTATTATTTTGCGTTAAAAAATATTATTAATAATAAATAATATATTTTTTAATAATTTACTTGATTTTATGTCTCAAATCCCAGTCAATTATTCACTGCAGAAAGTGAAACTTAAAAACTCAGCGATGAGAGCTCTACTTCAACGTGTTCTGATAACACTATTTAACCTTAATTTATTTCTTAATATTTCCCTTTTGGCCCGTAGTTAAAAAAAAATGAGAAGAGATGTAGGTGTTAAACAAGTTGTTGTTTTTTTTTTTTTAAATGAGGAGTTAGCTAATCTTATTACAGCGTGTCGGTTATGCGTGATGCGCTATAAATTATTGCAGGGCAAATTAAAATATTCATTTAATTTTAAAAGTAGCCTCATCATCATCATCATCATTATCATCATTATCATCATCATCATCATCATCATTCAGATCATCGCAGAAGGGGCTTGAGATCGCCGGGCCTGGTATGTGCTATTTGCAGCGGGTATTTGTATGTGTTCTGGACTTTTGCAGCGCGTTTCTGTATTTGCATGTGTTGTGGACTTTTGCAGCGTGTTTCTGTATTTGCATGTGTTGTGAGTATTTGCAGCGCGTTTCTGTTTTTGCATGTGTTGTGGACTTTTGCAGCGTGTTTCTGTATTTGCATGTGTTGTGAGTATTTGCAGCGCGTTTCTGTTTTTGCATGTGTTGTGAGTATTTGCAGCGCGTTTCTGTTTTTGCATGTGTTTTGAGTGTTTGCAGCGTGTTTTTGTATTTGCATGTTTTGTGGACTTTTGCAGCGCGTTTCTGTATTTGCATGTGTTGTGAGTATTTGCAGCGCGTTTCTGTTTTTGCATGTGTTGTGAGTATTTGCAGCGCGTTTCTGTATTTGCATGTGTTGTGAGTATTTGCAGCGCGTTTCTGTATTTGCATGTGTTGTGAGTATTTGCAGCGCGTTTCTGTATTTGCATGTGTTGTGAGTATTTGCAGCGCGTTTCTGTATTTGCATGTGTTGTGAGTATTTGCAGCGCGTTTCTGTTTTTGCATGTGTTGTGGATTTTGCAGCGCATGTGTTGTCAAACTGATGAAGATGTGTTTTTTCTATTTGCATGTGTTTTCTTCATTTGCAGCGCGTTGAGCTCTCTCGGCCACCGTAGAGGTATGCAATATTGTAATGCATTACTTTTAAAAGTAACTTTCCCCAACACTGGTTATTTATAGTTAAAGTAGCATACAAATAGACACATTTTCACATTCAAGCCTTTTCTTACAATTGTTTTACAGCAGATTTAGTTCACAAATAACTGACAGTCATGACATACGGTAAATGTGATTTTCATTTACAGTAATCAATGCTAAAATTTGCCATTTGTAAATTACTTTTCACGCTATCAATTGCGCACACACACACACACACAAGCTCTGAAGATCTCGCGGTTCTTTACACATTTTGAGTCGTGAACATGAACAATTCAGGAAATTGTTAACTGGAGACTCGCTCTGATTGGATCATTGAATCAGTGAGTTATGGACAGTCGGATCAGTCCAATTTGCATATGAATTGTTCGGTGTGATGTGCGAACCAATTCAACAGTTTCATTGAAAAGAGTCTTTAGTTAAAATTGAAAGTTGATTTCTTCAGTTCAAAATAATGAAATAAAAAAAAAGATATGAAAGGTATGAAGTGCGAGAAGACTTGAAATCTCCTTGGATTTGACTTTCCTACAGTGATTAGTTGTTGCTCTTTAAATATTTACTTATTAAAGATTAATAGTGACATTTGTGTTGAGTGCCAGTTGTGTTTCATGGTAATTGCAGCATTTGTTATACCTCAACTGTGAATTAAATATAGTAACATCTTTATTAGGTGAGAAATTGAGCTGTGACCAGCTGAAGCTCAGGAGCTTTCACAAGTGAAAGCAAACACACTTTCTTTGCTTTAATTGGTCCTCAACTCAAGGTCCTTTTGATAATGGATTGTAATGACTTTCACCAGAGAACACTGAACAGATGAATCTTAACTCAAGGCCATTCAAAGTGACTTCAGAATTTTACTTTACTTGGTTGTCTATGTTGTAGCTCTGTTCATGTGGTTTGAAACTTTGAAAGCATGTACTCTACTCAAGGGAGCTTTAGTATGTGATTTTTTTTTTTTTTTTTTTTTTTTTTTTTGCTTAAAGAATGAAATAAAAATCGATTTTCTAAATGCATATTATTGATCTTATTGTGACTTATTCATCCATGCATATGGTTTTTGACGTCGTAACTTTGATTTGAAATGTCTGATTTTTTTTCTCGGGTGACATATGCAGGACTTCTCCAATCATTTTGCCTGCTTAAACTCCACCCCTTTCTTACAATCGACCGCAAGCTCACATTCAGACCTGCCTCTATCCAATTAAAAACGATGCATAGAATCAAGTCCCCAACCTTCAATTTCCTTAATTTTCGATAATCCGTTTGACTCAGATGTACGTCACAATACCGAAGAAAGGATCTCTTACAATTTATAGCAACTTTAAAGCCTCTATAGATGTAATTTTATTGCATCTCATTGTAGATCTGATATGGCATGAATCACGGTTTGGAAGTTACTCTGGGATAAAAAGGGTTTTACTTTAGAGAGTTGGTCGAAGATGAAAAAATCGTGATTTTACAACAGTACTGGTCTGTTTATTACATCCACGGTCAACATCAACCACACAGTTTTCCTTAGGCCCAAATAGAATTATTTCAGATTTATTTTTGTTTAAATTCAGGAAATTACTTGAAAGCCAAAGCTAAAGTTCTTTTAAACAGGCCAGCAGTGGTTGTAAACCGTTTTAATCGTGTTTTAAGGGGAAATATATCTGAGTATCATAAGCGTATAGATGAAAGGATACTCCGTGCTTATTAAAAATGGAAGCCAAAACATGTACAGGGTAAACAATACTGGCCCGAGGATTGATCCCTGTGAGACTCCGTAATTAAGGCAAATTAAAAAGTTAAACAAAATGGGGCATGGTGTCTTCGTCTGTATTTAATTGAGATACTAGACCCAATTCATGTAAAATGAGTTTGTGGGTTCTAGTTAATTAAGCTGTTTTTCTCCTAGGAAAACCGACCAATTGCCCTGGCTTTTTTTCCCAAATGCAATGTTTTCTTTATTTACACACTCACATTTTTCCAAATAAGTATGACTTTAATTCTTCAGTGGAACACAAAAGGAGGCATTTTGAATAATGTATCTGATCAAAATAAAGTCACACAGGTTTGGAATGTCATGACAAAGGAAATATGGATGCTGAGGGTGGGCAGCAAACATCATCATGCGCTGTCAGCACCATCCTCCATTTCAGCAGCATCTTCTTTTATTTGTGCACTTATTCTTGGCCACAAGCTTCTGGATGTGCGTCTGAATGCGGTAGATGATGACTGAAGGGTTGTGTTGCTTCTGCCATTACTCAGATTCCTTATGCAGCCGTTAGAAAGAAGTCTTCTGAGCTGTATTGCTAGTCACCAGCATATGTTGTGCTGTGGATACCAGCATAGGATACTGGTGTCACCAATAGGCTTATCTCTTTCCCCGTCAGCGTTTAAAAAAAAAAAAAAAAAGTTGCCAGCCACCGCCAGCGTTTTTGATAATTTTCACAAAAAGCTGAGAAAAGGTTTTTTTTTTTTTTTTTTTTTTTTTTTTTTTTCTTCCTTCAAAGACTACAGTGTGCATAAGCAATGCTTCTATCACTTGTTTCTGCTTCTTTTTCGCCTGTGTTTTGATCGGGAAATTCTGTGCTCTTTCAGAAGATTGGTAACAGCGCCCCCTACCGTATAGCAGTGAAAACACGGAAAGCCGAAAAATTCCGTCAATTGCAGGGAAGCGTTGCCTCATAAATGAGAGAAAATTACGTCAATGGCGGGGAAGCGTTGTCTCATAAATGACGGAAAATTCCATCAATGGCGGGGAAGCGTTGTCTCATAAATGACGGAAAATTCCATCAATGGCGGGGAAGCGTTGTCTCATAAATGACGGAAAATTCCATCAATGGCGGGGAAGCGTTGTCTCATAAATGACGGAAAATTCCATCAATGGCAGGGAAGCGTTGTCTCATAAATGAGGGAAAATTCCATCAATGGCGGGGAAGCATTGCCTCATAAATGACGTTGTCTCATAAATGACGGAAAATTCCATCAATAGCGGGGAAGCGTTGCCTCATAAATGACGTTGTCTCATAAATGACAGAAAATTCCATCAATGCCGGGAAGCGTTGTCTCATAAATGACAGAAAATTCCATCAATGGCGAGGAAGCGTTGTCTCATAAATGATGGAAAATTCCATCAATGGCGGGGAAGCGTTGTCTCATAAATGACGGAAAATTCCATCAATGGCGGGGAAGCGTTGTCTCATAAATGACGGAAAATTACGTCAGTAACGGAGAAGCGTTGTCTCATAAATGACGGAAAATTCCATCAATGGCGGGGAAGCGTTGTCTCATAAATGACAGAAAATTACGTCAATAGCGGGGAAGCGTTGTCTCATAAATGACAGAAAATTCCATCAATAGCGGGGAAGCGTTGCCTCATAAATGACGTTGTCTCGTAAATGACAGAAAATTCCATCAATGGCGGGGAAGCGTTGCCTCATAAATGACGGAAAATTCCATCAATCCGCGGGGAAGCGTTGTCTCAAATGACGGAAAATTCCATCAATGGCGGGTAAGCGTTGTCTCATAAATGACAGAAAATTCCATCAATCCGCGGGGAAGCGTTGTCTCATGATGGAAAATTCCATCAATAGCGGGGAAGCGTTGCCTCATAAATGACGTTGTCTCATAAATGACGGAAAATTCCATCAATAGCGGGGAAGCGTTGTCTCATAAATGACGGAAAATTCCATCAATCCGCGGGGAAGCGTTGTCTCAAATGACGGAAAATTCCATCAATAGCGGGGAAGCATTGCCTCATAAATGACGTTGTCTCATAAATGACGGAAAATTCCATCAATAGCGGGGAAGCATTGCCTCATAAATGACGTTGTCTCATAAATGACGTTGTCTCATAAATGACGGAAAATTCCATCAATAGCGGGGAAGCGTTGTCTCATAAATGACGTTGTCTCATAAATGACGGAAAATTCCATCAATAGCGGGGAAGCGTTGTCTCATAAATGACGGAAATTCCATCAATCCGCGGGGAAGCGTTGTCTCATAAATGACAGAAAATGACGTCAATAGCGGGGAAGCGTTGTCTCATAAATGACGGAAAATTCCATCAATAGCGGGGAAGCGTTGTCTCATAAATGACGTTGTCTCATAAATGACGGAAAATTCCATCAATAACGGGGAAGCGTTGTCTCATAAATGACGGAAATTCCATCAATCCGCGGGGAAGCGTTGTCTCATAAATGACAGAAAATGACGTCAATAGCGGGGAAGCGTTGTCTCATAAATGACGGAAAATTCCATCAATAGCGGGGAAGCGTTGTCTCATAAATGACGTTGTCTCATAAATGACGGAAAATTCCATCAATAACGGGGAAGCGTTGTCTCATAAATGACGGAAATTCCATCAATCCGCGGGGAAGCGTTGTCTCATAAATGACAGAAAATGACGTCAATAGCGGGGAAGCGTTGTCTCATAAATGACAGAAAATTCCATCAATGGCGGGGAAGCGTTGTCTCATAAATAACGGAAAATTCCATCAATAGCGGGAAAGCGTTGTCTCATAAATGACAGAAAATGACGTCAATAGCGGGGAAGCGTTGTCTCATAAATGACGGAAAATTCCATCAATAGCGGGGAAGCGTTGTCTCATAAATGACGTCTCATAAATGACGGAAAATTCCATCAATGGTGGGGAAGCGTTGTCTCATAAATGATGGAAAGTTCCGTCAATGGCGGGAAAGCGTTGTCTCATAAATGACAGAAAATGACGTCAATAGCGGGGAAGCGTTGTCTCATAAATGATGTCTCATAAATGACGGAAAATTCCATCAATGGTGGGGAAGCGTTGTCTCATAAATGATGGAAAGTTCCGTCAATGGCGGGGAAGCGTTGTCTCATAAATGATGGAAAATTCCATCAATGGCGGGGAAGCGTTGTCTCATAAATGACGGAAAATTCCGTCAATGGCAGGGAAGCGTTATCTCATAAATGACGGAAAATTACGTCAGTGGCGGGGAAGTGTTGTCTCATAAATGACGTTAGCCAACTATGGTCTCAAATTCCATCGTTGTTCAACGATTCTGTGTTTCCCGAAATCATGGTTCCAAACTGCAGCTTTCGACCTGTGGTTAGAAGCATAGTTTTTTTTGTTGGACATATATATTATGTAGTCAGGGGTTTGTGTAGATAATCTAATAAGAGAGATGCGTAACGCAGAATGAAATAATTTGTTGTTTTTTATAAAGACTATGAATGAATGAACACTACACAAATGAACGTAACACAAGACCATGAACTGAAGACACACAAGACCATGAACTGAAGACACACAAGACCATGAACTGAAGACACACAATTTATTCCAAATTGTTTTAGAAGCTCAAAGTTCGAGCTGGAAACATGTAAAGTGAATCCTCTGATCTAAATCTATTACTGCAGGCTGTCAGCTGTGTTTCAAAGAAAACCGAGACCTGACAAAACCCGACACGCTTTTCTGTACTCACTATGATATGTACACAGCAGGGCTCGGTTGTGTGCGGTTATGTTGTGGACTGCTCATGTCAAATGTAAAAAAAATGGACAGGAAGGGTTGGATAGCTCCCCTGATACCTTTTTTTTTGTTGCTGTGCATGGCTTGTAAAAATTCTGTGTTGAAAAAAGCAGTAGTACAGTAGTGACATTTCAAGCTTTATAGACTGAATCTAAAATTAACAGTAAAAAACCCTTCATTCATTAACTAAAATAATTGCATTTTAGTTCTGATGAACTGATTTGATCTTTTTATTTAAAGTCACAATATGTAAGATTTCTGGATTAAAATATCCAAAAACCACTAGAGCAATGTTATATATTTTGTTGGCTTGTGTACTTACATTATCCAAAATGTTTCCAAGAATGTTTAAATCCAGAGAAATAAGCAATTTTAACCAGGACACGGACCGTGTCCGTGCGTCGCCTATCAATGACACCATACCCGCGGTACCCTCGATTGTTTTGAATAAGCGACCTCTAGCGGCAAAAAATTACTTGTAGCTTTAACTGTATCAGATACTGCTCCAGAAGAAGATCATGTCTTTATTTTTTTCCCCCCTGGGCTGTTTGAACTGGCCGTGGCCCTTAAGCCTGCAGTAAATTGAAGGTCAGAGAGCTAGACAGCTAGCTTTTGTTGTATTATGAAACAGCTCCTGCAGGCGTTAATGGTGAGGCTTTTTGAAGGTCCCACAAACCTTGCTGGTGGGCACGTGGCTAATGGATCGGATCGCAGTCCAGCGTTTCATGTTCTTCCCCATCCGTCACATTCTTTTAACAGTAAAGTTTCCATCGGCCATCGGTTGGCCAACTCCTGGCAGCCCAGATCATTTCTCAGTGGTTCCCTGTGAGAAGTATTTGACCCTAAAGCTTGTTTGAGGTCTGCCCACTGGCACCCTGACAGGAGCACAAAGGTTACAGATGAAAGTGGGGAACATTAGTGGCAGTGCAAAGGCAAATATAGCCTGTCACACAGGGCATGATGAGAAGAAAGCCTCTGGACAATCCCTGATGCTAAAAACTTGTATTTCAACAACACATGGATAACATTCACCTGAATTTATCATTTATCTTTTTGTTTCCTGACAACACCAAAGACGACAAGATGGATGCAGATGATTATTAATTACATGCAGCTTATTCATTTTTTATGACTATTTATTTATTTATTTTTTATTTTATTTATTTATTTATTTAGTTTGTGATGAACAGTGGTGAACTGGCAACAGGGTCATGGGCAGCCAAGGCTCATTGATGCACGTGTAGAATGATGAAAAAAAAGATGCTGCGTTAAACGCGTTAAACTGAAAAAATTAATCGCATGCATTAACACGCTAACAGCACTAATAAATATAAATAAATATATATATATATATATATACACTCACCTAAAGGATTATTAGGAACACCATACTAATACTGTGTTTGACTCCCTTTCGCCTTCAGAACTGCCTTAATTCTACGTGGCATTGATTCAACAAGGTGCTGAAAGCATTCTTTAGAAATGTTGGCCCATATTGATAGGATAGCATCTTGCAGTTGATGGAGATTTGTGGGATGCACATCCAGGGCACGAAGCTCCCGTTCCACCACATCCCAAAGATGCTCTATTGGGTTGAGATCTGGTGACTGTGGGGGCCATTTTAGTACAGTGAACTCATTGTCATGTTCAAGAAACCAATTTGAAATGATTCGAGCTTTGTGACATGGTGCATTATCCTGCTGGAAGTAGCCATCAGAGGATGGGTACATGGTGGTCATAAAGGGATGGACATGGTCAGAAACAATGCTCAGGTAGGCCGTGGCATTTAAACGATGCCCAATTGGCACTAAGGGGCCTAAAGTGTGCCAAGAAAACATCCCCCACACCATTACACCACCACCACCAGCCTGCACAGTGGTAACAAGGCATGATGGATCCATGTTCTCATTCTGTTTACGCCAAATTCTGACTCTACCATCTGAATGTCTCAACAGAAATCGAGACTCATCAGACGAGGCAACATTTTTCCAGTCTTCAACTGTCCAATTTTGGTGAGCTCGTGCAAATTGTAGCCTCTTTTTCCTATTTGTAGTGGAGATGAGTGGTACCCGGTGGGGTCTTCTGCTGTTGTAGCCCATCCGCCTCAAGGTTGTGCGTGTTGTGGCTTCACAAATGCTTTGCTGCATACCTCGGTTGTAACGAGTGGTTATTTCAGTCAAAGTTGCTCTTCTATCAGCTTGAATCAGTCGGCCCATTCTCCTCTGACCTCTAGCATCAACAAGGCATTTTCGCCCACAGGACTGCCGCATACTGGATGTTTTTCCCTTTTCACACCATTCTTTGTAAACTCTAGAAATGGTTGTGCGTGAAAATCCCAGTAACTGAGCAGATTGTGAAATACTCAGACCGGCCCGTCTGGCACCAACAACCATGCCACGCTCAAAATTGCTTAAATCACCTTTCTTTCCCATTCTGACATTCAGTTTGGAGTTCAGGAGATTGTCTTGACCAGGACCACACCCCTAAATGCATTGAAGCAACTGCCATGTGATTGGTTGATTAGATAATTGCATTAATGAGAAATTGAACAGGTGTTCCTAATAATCCTTTAGGTGAGTGTATATATATATATATATATATATATATATATATATATATATATATATATATATATATATATATATATATAAAATATACAGTGGGGAGAACAAGTATTTGATACACTGCCGATTTTGCAGGTTTGCCCACTTACAAAGCATGTAGAAGTCTGTAATTTTTATCATAGGTACACTTCAACTGTGAGAGACGGAATCTAAAACAAAAATCCAGAAAATCACATTGTTAGTAATTAATTTGCATTTTATTGCATGACATAAGTATTATAAGTAAATATTTGGTACAGAAACCTTTGTTTGCAATTACAGAGATCATACGTTTCCTGTAGTTCTTGACCAGGTTTGCACACACTGCAGCAGGGATTTTGGCCCACTCCTCCATACAGACCTTCTCCAGATCCTTCAGGTTTCGGGGCTGTCGCTGGGCAATACGGACTTTCAGCTCCCTCCAGAGATTTTCTATTGGGTTCAGGTCTGGAGACTGGCTAGGCCACTCAAGGACCTTGAGATGCTTCTTACGGAGCCACTCTTTAGTTGCCCTGGCTGTGTGTTTCGGGTCGTTGTCATGCTGGAAGACCCAGCCACGACCCATCTTCAATGCTCTTACTGAGGGAAGGAGGTTGTTGGCCAAGATGTCGCGATACATGGCCCCATCCATCCTCCCCTCAATACGGTGCAGTCGTCCTGTCCCCTTTGCAGAAAAGCATCCCCAAAGAATGATGTTTCCACCTCCATGCTTCACGGTTGGGATGGTGTTCTTGGGGTTGTACTCATCCTTCTTCTTCCTCCAAACACGGCAAGTGGAGTTTAGACCAAAAAGCTCTATTTTTGTCTCATCAGACCACATGACCTTCTCCCATTCCTCCTCTGGATCATCCAGATGGTCATTGGCAAACTTCAGACGGGTCTGGACATGCGCTGGCTTGAGCAGAGGGACCTTGCGTGCGCTGCAGGATTTTAATCCATGACGGCGTAGTGTGTTACTAATGGTTTTCTTTGAGACTGTGGTCCCAGCTCTCTTCAGGTCATTGACCAGGTCCTGCCGTGTAGTTCTGGGCTGATCCCTCACCTTCCTCATGATCATTGATGCCCCTCGAGGTGAGATCTTGCATGGTGCCCCAGACCGAGGGAGATTGACCGTCATCTTGAACTTCTTCCATTTTCTAATAATTGCGCCAACAGTTGTTGCCTTCTCACCAAGCTGCTTGCCTATTGTCCTGTAGCCCATCCCAGCCTTGTGCAGGTCTACAATTTTATATATATATATACTCTAGGGTATCGGCCATCAAAAAAAACAATATCGGTCAACCACTATTCTTGGCGGCCTCTGTGAACTCACAGTTCCCCATGAAGATTCCTTCATAATCTGCTATAGATTCAGATTCACTTCACAAACTAAAGCTGGAGCTGAGATTGGACACAAGCAGCCTGAGGGGCGCAGACTGATTTCATGAGGTGTGAAGGATTGAGGGCCAAACTGATGTCATTGGCAGCGACAGAAAAGCACCATTGAGGGCTTGAAGATGATGCTTGTGTAAAGAATTGCTCTGGTAATGAGGTGCTGTTTGTTTAATGGAGAAACGCCCACAGCACTAAGATTACACAGCACAGAATACAAAGCACTCGTATCACGTGTATGGTTTGCCACAAAGCTTTGTGTGCTAATGCAATTCAAAATGTAGTGAAGACATAATATTTGAAATGCCTGCGTTTGGAGGTCATAGTAATGAAACAAAAGCTCTGAAAGATGCATGTGACTTTGTAGTATTTGATTAGAAAGGAACCTCTGTCCTTGGCTATGTTCAGAATATAGTACTTGTAATAGTTCTGCTGTATGCAGTATGAATGCTGTGCACTCTGGAATTCATTTTCTGTATGAATGGAATCCCTGGGTGACCTGCTACTCTTGCCAAATTGAGCAATACAAGATCGCACAATGCAATGCGGTTTCTTTTCCAGTGTGATGGGGAAAAAAAATAGGCGTAATATTACTGCTACTGTTGACAATCATGTTACATACAAATTAAAAATGGAAAATGATTAAAACCCATCGATTAGGGCTGTACATTGTGCGCATACACGGAATGTATGCGCACAATGTACAGCCCTAATCGACAGAAAACATCCGCCAGTCACATCACTTTACAGTACTGAATAACGCATTTCTATTGACAAAATGCATCTGGAATATAGTGGAGGAAATGGAGTGGAAAAAGTACATGAACCAAGTTGTCTGAAACATGAGTGCTTTTATATTAAGCACTTCAAACAAAATAATATAGTTTAACACGACTTGCCTTGTCAGGTGCTTTGACGTACAGTGGGGAGAACAAGTATTTGATACACTGCCGATTTTGCAGGTTTGCCCACTTACAAAGCATGTAGAAGTCTGTAATTTTTATCATAGGTACTCTTCAACTGTGAGAGACGGAATCTAAAACAAAAATCCAGAAAATCACATTGTATGATTTTTAAGTAATTAATTTGCATTTTATTGCATGACATAAGTATTTGATACATCAGAAAAGCAGAGCTTAATCTTTGGTACAGAGATCATACGTTTCCTGTAGTTCTTGACCAGGTTTGCACACACTGCAGCAGGGATTTTGGCCCACTCCTCCATACAGACCTGCTCCAGATCCTTCAGGTTTCGGGGCTGTCGCTGGGCAATACTGACTTTCAGCTCCCTTCAAAGATTTTCTATTGGGTTCAGGTCTGGAGACCTTTTTAGAGTAGGATGACTGGATGCCACTTGATAAATTAAAAGTGAAGTAATTATTTTATATTTAAAATATGTTCCTCTCTTTCAGCTATAATTATGTTGACTATATATTTTTGCTTGTGAAATGTCACTTCTGTAGCAATACTACTTGTAATTGTCTCAAGTTATATGATTATATGCTAACTATTAGGGATGCACCGATACTGGTATTGGTATCGGGCCTGATACTGCAGTTGTGTACTTGTACTCATTAAAATGATCTGATAACAAAAACCGATAACATGCAGCGTACAGTGTTTGTGTCTACTGTCCAGACAAAGAAACATTGACAACAGAGCAAACAGACAGCACAATATTCATGCATAACTGCTGTTCGCAAGTTGTTAAGCGAAACATGCGATTGGATTCAGAGTACAGCGGCACAGATGACAGCTTGACAGACACAGACGTCACTGGAAAGTTTGCAGTTCGGTCAGATATGTCAATAGCAAAGAAGAGAGAGAGAGCGAGAAAGTGCTCTTCTGTTGCATGCTCTTGCTTGCTGATCGTTCACACTTGCATCATTTGAATTAAAACTAAATTGAATATGTAGCCAAAATAAAAACATGAACTTGTACATGATTTATGCATAATGAGTGGTTCCCTACATCATGACAGAAAAGCGGCACAGTAATCACATGACGTTTTCAAGAAGTTTTCTGTGTGCAAACATCCGAAGCTTGTGCCCGGAAAGCTGCTTCTCAGACAGAGTTCTCTTTTACGACTTCTTGCGCCTGAATGGACAAATTCACATAGAATGATGTAAAAATGCCCATATCTGCGAGTATCCTTGTGAAACATAGTCGGTTATGTCTCAAGTGAATGTAAACAGTTGAAAAAGAAAACGTGTGTGTAACAGTATGTTGGATATGTGCAGCTCTTAAAGTGACAACAGCCTAATAAACCCACAGAAAAAATAAAAAAAATACTAGAAAAAAATCCTTAGCGTTGATCCCTGCTGGAGCAGCTCTAAATATTCATATATTCACTGTACTATTAATTATTGTTGTCACAATACTGGAATTTCCAACTTCGATACGATACCTTGAAAAAAAATCGATTTTCAATACCACTGGGAAAATATATACCGACATACAGATAATTTATCTAATAATTTTTTGATAATTTGGGTAATTTTGTTGCAATAGCTTACACATAGAACGGAGGTTTTATTTAAATTGTTGAACTACATTTACCAAAAAAAGACAAGTAAACAGTAAGTAATAAAATAAGAACAAATTGCAAATTTTGTATGTATTTGACCGTTTAAGCGCAATAAGCCACGAAAAATAAGTCAATTTGGTACTCACAAGCTGTTTGAGAGGTGGATTTATGTGCGCATTGCACTTATATAGATCAGTGGTGTACGCGCTTTTGGTGTGAAACCTGCGGGAAAGAGTACATTTTAAAAAAATGCAATAAAAATACAGGTATCAGTACTTGCTATCAGCAAGTACCAAAAATGAAAGTATCTGTATCGCACTTGTTCTGGAAAAAGTGGTATTGGTGCATCCCTACTAGCTATTAAAGGTTTTACTGTTGAAACACTGCTAGCTGTTAAGACATTCAAAACAGTGCTTATGAATGGTGGAATATTTCAGCATGGCTTTGCATATTTCAAATACTCAAATGTAATTGAAGACTCCGGCTGACAGGATGGAGAGGGATATTCCTGTCTTTTATTCCCTCGTCTCTTGTCACCTTTCACTGAAATCATGGCATGCCAGAAATGCTGTCAAAGGACAGTGACTGTTTCTGAAACACAAAACATAGCTGTCACGCTTGTGTAGAGGTGCTTGGTAGGATGTGAGCTGAAGGTTATCACACAGTTTGAAGACGTTGGCTGTAGCTGGTGAGTCAGCCGGCACTCGATCGTTTGTGTTCTCCTACACAAGGCCAGCTAATGAAGACATCCAATCAGGAAGCCCCCTGACTCTTAGACACGCTCATCAAATCAGAGCAGGTCTATCTGCGAGAGAGCTTGCCTTTGTGATTGCCTCTCTAGCCACCACTTTAATGTGTTGATAAGAGCGGCCTGACTCCCTTCAAGGGGATCCCTGGTCTCTGCCGGCTAATGCCACCAGCATTGAGTGAGGCGGTTCCTGCTCTTGGTTAAGGCTTTAATTATGACCGGCCTGATTAAGAAAGAGTCTTGCTAAGAGGACACATATTTTGTGGACAGCCATTCGCAAGGGGTTTGACATGGCCGTTGAGTTACAGATGCGCTAATATCAAAAGTCTATACTACTTAAAAAAAATAAATAAAAAAATCAACAGCCCTGGCTAGTTGCTTTAAATATATGATGTTTACATTCAGGGCTTGACATTAACTGTTTTGCTCACCAGTCACTGTGGCTAGTGGTTTTCCAAAGTTACTAGCCACTTAGCATTTTCACTGGCCACAATTTTGACATCAGTACCATGGGGAAAAACTGCCATATAGATATTTTTAATATTATCTCATAATTTGGCAGCAGGTATATTAGGCTGCTGTCAGTTTAAGACCTGATGCACGGATCCAATATACTGTCACACATGCGTTTTCTTTCTCAACTCGACCAAGACCAGCATTTTGACTGTTTAAGCGCAATAAGCAGCGAAAAACAACTTATTACTGAGAGGCAGCTTTATGTGCGCGCACTTTCGGTACGAGTGAGCTGTACACAGTCCGCCATGTTTATCTCCTCGCCAGAGCATTAAACCGGAGCATTCAATTAAGAAATGTGTTCTTATTAAAGCTACTAAAGTTATTCAGTCAAGAGCAGTGAGTGATTTTCTCTTTTTCTTTAGTTGTTTGATTCATATTAACAGCAGATATAGCAGTAGATACTGTATATTACGCTGCTTTCACTTTAATACACAGATCTAATATACACATGCGATTTCTTTACCTGCTGTTTACGTTCACAGACATAACCGACTGTGTTTATGTGAACTTTGATATAAACTTGTGTGTGTTTGACAGTTTAAGCGCAATAAAACGTGAAAGAGAACTTAGTTTAATACTCACGGGGATATCTTCTGATCATTTTTGCCCATCCATTGAAAGTCCATGCAACCAATCTAAGTCTTCTGAAGAGACATAATCACTTTTTATGATGAACGGATTTCAATTATGCTTTTCAATTATAAACATTAATCAACATGCACAGTATCTTGTGCATCAAGCACGCACATTTGATCTTCCATTTATCACATTTGATTACCATATGTGACCCTGGACTACAAAACCAGTCATAAGGGTCAATTGAATGTAAAATTTAAATTGAGATTTATATATTCATATATGAAAGCTTCTATTGATGTATGGTTTCTAAATATTGAGAAAATCGCCTTTAAAGTTGTCCAAATGAAGTCCTTAGCAATGCATATTACTACTAATGATAATCATTTTTGATATATTTACGGTAGGGAATTTACAAAATATCTTCATGGAACATGATCTTTACTTAATATCCTAATGATTTTTGCCATAAAAGAAAAATCGATAATTTTGACCCATACAGTGTATTGTTGGCTATTGCCACAAATATACCCATGAGACTTATGACTGGTTTTGTGGTCCAGGTTCACATATTTGATTCATATGGATTACTTTTATGTTGTCTTTGATGCACAGACTTTAAGGAGAGAATATTCAAAATATCTTCATTTGTGTTCCAAAGATGAACAAAAGACTTATGGATTTGCAATGGGTAATGCCATACACTGAACGACAATTTAAAGGATTTATTCCAGCAAATAAATGTGGTTGTCATTCCCAGCTTTTTGCAGTGTACACAAGACCTTTGTTTACTTGACAAATGGGTCATTTAAAACACATTACTGTCTCAGGCTAACTTCAGATGAAAAGACAGTTAATGGAAATGTGGTTTGTTTGTTTATTAGAGCGCTGTTTTGACCTGAAGACGCTCACAGAGCTCCATCAGTCAGGTGGGCCTTTCAGCACAAGGTCAAATAAGCACTTAATTTATTGCAGTTTTGTCAGTACGGGCAGAGCTTACCCGTGGACAAAAGCCACAGATGTCAGAGCAGGCATGGTGCGGTTTGTGGTGACAACGCCATGCTGACAGCACCACCTGTGCGAGGCCTGTCCTTCAGGAGACAGTGGGATTGAGTCAGGTCTGAGCCATCAGTCCAAGAGCTCAGCATGGGAGCCATGCCAAATGCAACAGATTAGAGCTGTGTAAATTGAGCGTCCACATACAGTGGGGAGAACAAGTATTTGATACACTGCCGTTTTTCCAGGTTTGCCCACTTACAAAGCATGTAGAGGTCTGTAATTTTTATCATAGGTACACTTCAACTGTGAGAGACGGAATCTAAAACAAAAATCCAGAAAATCACATTGTATGATTTTTAAGTAATTAATTTGCATTTTATTGCATGACATAAGTATTTGATCACCTACCAACCAGTAAGAATTCCGGCTCTCACAGACCTGTTAGTTTTTCTTTAAGAAGCCCTCCTGTTCTCCACTCATTACCTGTATTAACTGCACCTGTTTGAACTTGTTACCTGTATAAAAGACACCTGTCCACACACTCAATCAAACAGACTCCAACCTCTCCACAATGGCCAAGACCAGAGAGCTGTGTAAGGACATCAGGGATAAAATTGTAGACCTTCACAAGGCTGGGATGGGCTACAGGACAATAGGCAAGCAGCTTGGTGAGAAGGCAACAACTGTTGGCGCAATTATTAGAAAATGGAAGAGAGCTGGGACCACAGTCTCAAAGAAAACCATTAGTAACACACTACGCCGTCATGGATTAAAATCCTGCAGCGCACGCAAGGTCCCCCTGCTCAAGCCAGCGCATGTCCAGGCCCATCTGAAGTTTGCCAATGACCATCTGGATGATCCAGAGGAGGAATGGGAGAAGGTCATGTGGTCTGATGAGACAAAAATAGAGCTTTTTGGTCTAAACTCCACTCGCCATGTTTGGAGGAAGAACGATGAGTACAACCCCAAGAACACCATCCCAACCGTGAAGCATGGAGGTGGAAACATCATTCTTTGGGGATGCTTTTCTGCAAAGGGGACAGGACGACTGCACCGTATTGAGGGGAGGATGGATGGGGCCATGTATCGCGAGATCTTGGCCAACAACCTCCTTCCCTCAGTAAGAGCATTGAAGATGGGTCGTGGCTGGGTCTTCCAGCATGACAACGACCCGAAACACACAGCCAGGGCAACTAAGGAGTGGCTCCGTAAGAAGCATCTCAAGGTCCTGAACCCAATAGAAAATCTTTGGAGGGAGCTGAAAGTCCGTATTGCCCAGCGACAGCCCCGAAACCTGAAGGATCTGGAGAAGGTCTGTATGGAGGAGTGGGCCAAAATCCCTGCTGCAGTGTGTGCAAACCTGGTCAAGAACTACAGGAAACGTATGATCTCTGTAATTGCAAACAAAGGTTTCTGTACCAAATATTAAGTTCTGCTTTTCTGATGTATCAAATACTTATGTCATGCAATAAAATGCAAATTAATTACTTAAAAATCATACAATGTGATTTTCTGGATTTTTGTTTTAGATTCCGTTACTCACAGTTGAAGAGTACCTATGATAAAAATTACAGACTTCTACATGCTTTGTAAGTGGGCAAACCTGCAAAATCGGCAGTGTATCAAATACTTGTTCTCCCCACTGTAACTTAAATATCGGAATGCTGCTTGTCTTGGTGTAAGGGTGTGTTCACACTTGTAGTTCAGTTCGCTTGGTTTGTTTAGTCCGGACCATCCTGTCTGCTTTTATTACGCTACGGAACTTACCGAACATCCAAAACAAAGCTGTGTTCTGGGCTAAATGCACTCGTTGTATGTGCGTAGCTACATATGATGGTATTTTGACCAGCTGAGAACTCATGAAGAGCTTATAAAATGTGTAAAGGAAAGACCTGAAAGACCTGTCATTCATAATCTCAGCCTCAGACGTCACGCCCACGGACCGTTGGCTGAACGTCTGATGCATATGGCACACTTATCTGGAAACGCTTCATGAGTTTCGAAGTCGTCATCTGATTGGTTGAATTCTACAGGATGTCCGCGAGACGAGTGTGTTGCTTTCTTTAACGGTCCGCCTGAAAACAAATGCCGTGACGCCAAACTCCCTCGTGGAAGAAGAACGCAGTCGTGTTTACAACTGACAATGAGCGCTTAACAGGATCAACTAAACGCTGGATTTTCAAAAGTATGTGAAGTTCACGGCTCCGTTGTTGCAGTAAACTTGCACGTTTCTTGAATGAATAATTTATTGACGCACGCCGGTCTGTTATTGCAGGGACATCGACTTAACATTTTCACACCCCTAAACATGACGCAGAACAAAACGAACTGTAATTGGTTGCGTTAAATGTCAGTCAAACATCCTCTTGGGCGGTCCTTGACCAATGAAAGCTGCGATAGAGTCCAGACCTTCTGCAGTCAGTCTAAGTACCCTGTTGTCCACAAAAATATTCAAGTGCTCCATGACTTTTCCAGTTGTTCATGATTTACTGGATAAGGATTTGTAAAAACTTGGCTGATGAAACATACTTTATTGAGCAGAGCACAAATTTATGCATGTGAACAGTGACAAAATCGCTGCATCCGAATTTGAATAGCCTACTTCCCTACTATATAGTATGTGAAATGCAGTGCGGTAAAAGAGTAGTAGTGTCACAGTACATAGTATTTGAAAAACAGTAGGAGAAAAGTCCCCGGATGACCTACTACTTCTTGCGAGATTCTGAAGTGCGCATTCGATGGACACTTTACTATCCCGTGAGGCCACGGGAGCGGATTTATGAATGTAAGTGAAGCGACGCAACTGGTGCTGGTAGGTCATGTGACAGTGACAACATGGTGGATGTAGCACATCCAACTTCCATTTATACTATATCGAATAGGGCTGGGTAAAAAATATTTCTCTATTTTAATCGAATCTCATTTTAACGAACCGATATCGATTCTTAAATCCCAAGAATTGATTAGTCATCCTGTTTTCAGTTGTTGAATGAACGGAACATTGTAGCGCCTCCCATCCAGTACATCGCAATAATTGTTGTGCTTTGTTACTATTGATATAAAACAAAGTCTCAGATTTCAAATTACGTCCATTTTATTATGAAATTCAAAAACATAAATACCGTTTTGGGGCTGTGGCGTGAGATCGCTCTGCCGCAGCTCAGCTCAAGAGAAGCTCACATGAACTGATCTTCTCTTCCGCCTTAATACCAGTTACAGCGCGAAATAAACATTAATGAGCATCTGAAAGTGTGTTCAAAGATAGAGTACAACTTACCGAAATCCGTATCATGTCACATTGAATCGCTCAATCAGTGTTTCAACCGTGGGAAGACGTCAGTAAAGCAGCTCGTAAACAATGTCATGTATAGTCACATTTACCTCAGAAAAACCATATCCAGTGTCCATAAACTCGTTAGTCAGCTAGAAAAATTAACTCTAGAGAGGAGCATTTTGATAATTATATGCACCATATTCATTATAATTTTTAATGTTCTTCAATATTTAATGCATGTATGAACAAATCTGGCAAGTTTTTATGACAGCCACCATTTAAATGTTTATATTTCAAAAAAGGAAATGGAGTAGAAATATGATTATGTAATTGTAAAGTTAATATTATAACTTTATTATTATAAACAAAACCCATCATTGAGTGTAATTTAAGTGTTTGTACAAATCAGTTCATTTTACCTTCAATATTATAGGCTAATGTAGGCTATAGGCTACAACTGACTCCCATAGTTTACAGCATTAGTTAAGAGATTTGTTTTCCTTGAGAAAATTTGCCATGTATTGTACCTGATATATATACAAAATAATCGATACTGAATCAAATCGGAATCAAAATCGAATCGAATTGCAAGCTTGTGAATCGAAAACGAATCGAATTGTGAAATTTGTGTCAATACCCAGCCCTAATATCGAACATACTTTTTTTTTTTTTTTTTTAAAGGTTGCGAAGTAAATTCAAATGTGTAGTGCCTACTCAAGGCCGTATGCGATTTCAGATGCACCGTATGAGTGCAGATAGTGAGAGTCATGTGATCTGCCACCTGGTACAGTTGGACACTGCGGCAGAGAAGAAACACCTTCTAGAAACCAAGAGCACAGACACCCAGCACCCTCCTGCTATTGAGCAGGGCTGGTAGTCTGTCGATTTTAAAGTCAATACTGAGGTGCACAGATCAGACCAGAGCTGTTCAACGCTTCATCTGTTGTACAGCAGTGTGGTGTGATGATGTGTGACGAGGAGCTGATTGAAATTGAGGCAGTAACGCTGATGACAGGCCACAGACATTCCTATCAGAGCTCTTGTCTCAGTCAAGGGTAGACAACCCACCACACAATCTGTGACCTGCAGCACTAATTCTTTTGTGTAACACATCAGTAAAGCATTGCTTTTCTTTCTGAAGTGTTTTTCACACTCATATTTGTTTTGTTGGCGACCAAAAGACATTCAAGTTTCTTCAAGGCTTTTCTCTTTACTTTATTAGTATATGTGGCCTTGAGAGTATTCAAAAGTAACTGCACTGAAAAACATCTTAGCTGTGTCCCAATTCAAAGGCTGCATTCTTCGAAGTCTGTGAAGGTCGGAATGAGCGTTGTTAAATGGGATGGTTTAGCCCTAGCTTTAGTTTTTTATTTTTATTTTACATTTGTATTGTTAGATATTCAAGTTCAAACCCAATACTTATATTCAGGGCTTGACATGAACTTTTTCTGTATCTAGTGGTTTTCCAAAGTTACTAGCCACTCCGCATTTTCACTGGCCACAATTTTGACATTCAATACCATGGGGAAAAACTGCCATATAGATATTTTTAATATTATCTCATAATTTGGCAGCAGGTATATTAAGTTGTTGTCACTTTAAGACTGAGGCACAGATCCATTATACTGTTACACATGCGTTTTCTTTCTCAACTATTTACATTCACTTAAAACAACTGACTGTGTTTACATTTATTTTGTGTGTATCTGACTGTTTAAGTGCAATAAGCAGCGAAAAACAACTCAATTTAGTACTGAAAGTTGACACTTTGGGTGTGCGCACAAAATCTGCGGGAATGAGTAAAATTATGCGCAATAGGTGCAATCCCTGCGAAATTCAAGCTCGGTAACAGCCACAATATTTACCCGGAGCAAATGAAATGAGTGAGTGAGTGAGTGAGTGGAGGCGGGTTTGTGTGTAACTCGCTGTCTGAGAGATGGGAGAGCAAGAAAGAGCAGCTGGTATATCTATTCTGCAGAAAATTAGTATTGGAAGTGTTTCAATATCAACAAAAATCAATATTTTTCACTTAGATTATTATTTCAGATGGCTTTTTAAAAGACTACAATTGAAAAATGTATATATTATATATAAAATTCAACCCGCCCGCCTTTAGGAGTGATTGCGTTACATGCCACTGCTGAAATCCACCCGCATTTGGCAGGTTGGCGGGTGTAAACGTAAAGCCCTGCTTATATTTAAGTGTAATCCCTTATTTTCTCTCAAAAAAAAAATCCAGTCATCACTGGCACACAATGAATCTTGGGATAGGCTAGGCTGCAAAGGATCCATCTGTTGTATCCTTCATTGCCCGGGAAACTAAGGACGCATTTGTAGGCCGCATTTGAATGAGCCTTTAAATTGGGACAGCCTTTGTCACTCTGCTGTGACTTCTAAGGGTGGTTCGCCTACAGTGGTTCAGGCTGCAGGATTGCCGAATGACTAAAGAAACGTTATCAGCAAGATGGTAGAAAACTACATTTCTTGTCTATTACCATCCACTGCTACTTATACCAACGACGGAAATAATCACAGTTACAGTAACAAAATATGTGTGAGAGCGTTGCTATAGTGTGACTATATTGTATTGCAACAGAGGTAGCACATCAAAGTTAATACCAAATCAAAACTAGTTAGCACGGTATTTGTAATTGAAAGGGTTTAATGACAAATGGTTATGGTTACACTTAAAATAGTTACAAAATAGATGTATGAGATGATAACTTATACCATTAATCGTACTCAGCATGTATAGAATATTACTTGAGAGATAGGAAGGGAGAGAGGGAGAGAGGCTTTAGAAAATAGAAGAGAGAAAGAGCCAGAGCAAAGAAGCCCCAGCGAAAAGAAGAGCCAGAGAATCAAAGAGAAGAGCCAAAGAAAAGAGAGAGCCCAGAGCAACAGTTACAATCTTCTTTTATCCCTTCCTTGACCATGTGACTGAAACCCAAAGTGAGACATTCAAACTGACCAATCAGATAATTACAACTTCCCCCACCATAAAGGCGTGACCATTAGTAGACCCCCGATGTACACACATCTTGGCCTACAGGCCTATCAACACCTCTTTGTCTTTTGAAATTCCAAATGGCCCTTGTGGTAAAAAAATGTCTTTGTTCATTTACAAATATCTTTGATTATTTTCAATCTTACAGACGCATTCAGCCTTCAAAAAGATGCAGTCTGTGAATTGAGACGCAGCCTTTTTGTGTAGAAACAATTGTCCCTCAGAAATTGCTATTTCACAAACAATTACCAAGAAATGGCAAGAAACACATTAAATTAAATATGAAATTTTGAAGTAGAAAAAACTTTCTTGTAAAATGTACTCAATCTTCAGAAAGTCATTTGTTTTACATTGTAAACTGTCACAGGTTACACAAATATTGTTATATTTTAATATAACATTGCATTTCAGGAAGTGTATTGCAATAATGGCATTTGGGTCAGATCTGTTTCTTCTTTGGCATTCCTTGAAAATATCTGAAAGAACATGCAGATGAAGGCATGAATACAAACTGATGGTATTTTTCTCCATCTATTTTATTTGCAGTATTTCTCAACTATATTAAATGCATTGTTGTCATATTCCATGATACATAGATGCAATTTCAGTTAAGCCACAGATTGTTTAAAACAGTATGCATCTAAATAACTTCCTTGCTTAACATTTTTTTCTTAGTCTTGTTTTCCAGTACAAATAAACTTTCCTAAATCAAGATAGATATGTCTTAAGCAAAATGACATGAGGTATTGGTATATCATTTGGGTTGGGTATCGTTTGAATTTTAACAATTCCGATTTTGATTCCAGTTCTGCTTATCGATTCCTAATTTCAGTTCCAATAAGGTAAAAAAAACCCTTAGATATCATTCACATTTATTCTAAGTCTTATTGCAAAACATTTCATTGTGGCTGAATACCATTTACAAAAATCAACAGGATTAATAACACTTACACAAGGAACTTTTGCCTGTTGTTTAAACATACCAAAAAACAACTAGCCTAACTAATATTAATTTCAAGCTTTATTAAAGACAAGTAAACACATTAATTTAAAAAGAACAAATACAAAAATAGCAATTGCTCAAATAAACACAACCGAGCAAAGATACGATTGAAATAAACAGTGTTTTAGATTTTCAGGTGATCAGGTACAGAAACATTTATCAAATGTAAAATTACTGCACTTTATAAATAAAATATGCATTACAAATATAGTTACAAAAGTTATTCCGTCAAGAACAGCGAGTGAATTTTCTCTTTGTCTTTTGTTTGATTAACGTTATTATAGAGACGGCAGCAGGAATATTATGCTGCTGTCACTTTAAGAGCTGCACGGATTCAATATACTGTTACACATGCTTTGTCAACTGTTACGTTCACGTATGACATAACTGATTTGTTTGCGAGGATATTTTGACATTTATGTGTGTTGGCGTCCGTTGAAGTGCAAAGAGACGCAGAAGAGCACTTCAGTATGAAAGGCGGCTTTCTGTGCGCACTTGCGCTTTTTAATGATTTAAAGTCATATTAAAATGCACACAAAGGAATCGATAAGAGGAATAGAAGTTTTTATTTTATAACAAGTATCCGATTCCTGATGTTGAATCGATTTTTGAATTCCCAAACCTAAGTCCTGTTTTCTGAAAAATGTCTCAAAATAAAGTGATAATGCTTTCAACAGTAAAAATCTGTCAACGGGGTAAGAAAAATAATCTAATTTTCCCTTTGAAGTAAGTTTATTTTTCTTAATCCATTGGCAGATATCTTTTTTTTTTTTTTTTTTTTTTTTTTTAAAGCTTAAAGGCACAATATGTAAGATTTTTAGATTAAAATATCCAAAAGCCACTAGAACAATGTTATATATTTTGTTGACTTGTGTACTTACACTATCCCAAATGTTTCCAACAATGTTTAAATCCAGAGAAATAAGCAATTTTAATCAGGACACGGACCGTGTCCGTGCATCGCCTATCAATGACATCATACCCGCGTTACCCTCGATTTCCGGTTTTATTTTGTAGAAACCATGGAAACACCAAAGACGCTTTAATATATGATGTGTTTTATTAGACAGGTGAGCAACTGTTTGGAGACATTCATCGACAGAAAACTAATAATTGTTATATAGCTCAACACAGTTAGTCTTATTGTTTAAATCTCATTTTCTTGATTTACCGCGAGTACCATGTTTTACCATGCCTAATATCGATCTAGCTCACTGCAGTGTGCAATAAAGTGCAATAAAGTGTCTCGTAGCTGCTGAGCGAACGCACAGAGTAGCATTATAACATAACTTTCAACACACTCAAATGTTTCTAATATGATAAAACAGCACTGCGTTACCCCACATACACATGAGAGGAAGAAGCGGAAGCGTCGCCTGCGGCATAATAAATGAACATATTGTGAAAAATTACATATTGTGGCTTTAAAGTCACTTAAATTTAATACATTTTTCAGAAAACAAGACTTAATATCTTATGTTATTTTGCTTCTCAAGTAAATGTATCCTTGATTTTAAGATATTTGTACTGGAAGGCAGGACATAAATACGGAGTAAGAAAATAATTTTCTGCAGTGTAGTTTATTGTAGCATTAATTACATCACGCCTTATTAGCCACATCACTCACGTCATCATATCGAAATGAGATTTAAGATAAAGACCTACAAAGACAACAATACCATGATTGTATAGCTTCACTTTTATAATGCATTTCCTCATAAAATAGTCCTGCAACAAATATAACAGCAATAGCATTTCTCATTTCAATCTCACATCTCAACATGAAACAGATTTTGTATGTACTGTATTAACTGTCAACCTTCAAAACAGCAGTCTTAGATTTCCTGAATCCTTTAGGATGTGATCTGTTGTACCATATGATGGATTCAGGTGTTCGCCTGCAACAAAAAAAAAGTATAGCTTAAAATATAAAACGCTTAATTATTGCATAATTGTTCTGCTTTATTGTTAAATGTTAAAAGTAAATGTCAACCGCCCACGCTCAAGCACAGTGGTATCCTTCCAAGCCATATCAATTACATATTTTTTACATTTTTAAAGACATTCATTCAGTCTGCCCACATGTTGGAAACTCGGATAATTAACAGCTCCCTGAAGGAAACCAATTTTTCATTTTGATTTCTCTATTTAGCTGAAAAACATGTTTTTGTGCATTTTCTGAAACTCTGAAATGTGAGTTGTGCAAAAACATCAGCACAATGCTAGGTTATTGTAGATGGTTGCCAGGGTGTTACTGTATGTGTGATTGTTGCTAGGGTATTCTGGTTGTTTCTAGGTGGTTGCTTACTGGCCAAAAGTATAGAATCCCTTTTTCAGCACATAAGAAAAAAAAAAAATCATGCTTCAGTAAATCATGAGATCAGTAGTGTAAAGTATTTGAGTAAATGTAATTAGTTACTGTACTTAAGTATCTTTTTGGCTACTTTGTAGTTGTACTGAGTATCAAATATATTAGCAACTTTTACTCTCTACTTGACTACATTTTTGAACAAGTAAATGTACTTTTTACTCCAATACATTTGTGTTGAGTAATGCAATTACACATTACATTTTGCATGGCACCTAACTTTTTCTGCAGCAGTTTGTTCCTGCTATAAAGAATATTCCATCTAAGGGTACTGAAGGTACTATATCTTGTGTGTTTTGCCTTTACTCACCCAAACATGTCAACAAGGCTACTTTACATGAATGCGAGTGCATTAGCAGGGAGTTGATGAATCACAAGTGTTTGATTTATGAGATGAGATGACATGGCTGCAGCCAGTGATGAGGCTGAAACCAGCACATCCAGTGCAAGGAGACTTTGACTATTTAATTTTAACATTATTTTATTTGTCCGCTATATTGACGAGACCTTTTTGAAGGATATTGGTTTACTTATGGCCTTTTTTGTGCACTTGAGCTTAACTGAGACTTGAGAGTTTGTAGACGTTTAAGAGGCTGTTGTGTCGACCTTGATTTATTGCAATATTGAGGTGTTCAGTTTTATTTTGATTTTAGAAAATAAACATGATTTCTCATCTTACAAATCAATTGTTTCTTATTTTCACTGGTATGTCTCTCAGGTGTCGAGGACTAGTGCATCGTTGAACCTATATTTAGTATGAGTAAAATACTTAAGTACTGTTAAAATCAGATACTTTAAGACTTTTACTCAAGTTGTATTGGAATTGGTGACTTGTAACTTGTATTGGAGTCATTTTCGCTGTAAGAAATCTGTACTTTTACTAAAGTATGGTTTTCAGGTACTCTTTACATCTCTGCATGAGATACCAAGTCATAATAATGAGATGAAAAGTCAAAATGGTTACATTCTAAGTCGTAATTATGTGATTTAAAAACCTGAAATTATGATTTAATTGATATAATTATAATGTCATAATTATGGCAAACATTACAACTTTTTATGTCATAATTTCGACTCATCTCGGAATTACCAAAATTTGCCAATAATGTGTCAATTTACTTTTCCTCATGTGGCAGAAATTGGCTTCCCAAATCAAATCAAATCAAATCACCTTTATTTATATAGCGCTTTTTACAATGCCTATTGTTTCAAAGCAGCTTTACAGGAAAATAATGCAACAGAATTTGATTCGGCTGTACAGCCGCTCTGGTGAAAACGGTGATGTCATCCAGCTCATTTCAATTATCATATAGTGTCAATGCGGGCAGATCAGTAATATAGTTGAAATTTAAGTGTCCCCAACTGAGCAAGCCAAAAGCCAAAGGCGACGGTGGCAAGGAACCAAAACTCCTTCAGGGCCAGAATGGAGAAAAAAACCTTGGGAGAAACCAGGCTCAGTCGGGGTGCCAGTTCTCCTCTGGCCGACGAACAAATAGTGTATGATTATGATTCTGGCAACATTACAGGTCAGAAGTCATATTAGATAAATAGATATTCGTAGGATTATTCGAAAGATTGGAGTCGTCACGCCGGGGACGGGTTTAATGAGGATGTCGTGTCAGTGCGGCATTTACAGGGTGGAGTTTAATTGACACGGTCTCTGCAGACACTTCAGGGATGCGTTCGTCATGTCCAGGCGCAGGTCCACCATCTGATCTGGATCCGGCCGACTACAGTAAACCTCGGGATAAGCAGAGAGACTAACATTAGCGTAGATGCCATTCTTCTTATGATGTAACGAGAATACCTGAACATGTTTATTTCAATCGTATCTTTGTTCAGTTGTATGTATTTGTGTGATTGCTAATTTGTTTATTTGTTAATTACTGAGTGTTTACTTGTCTTTACTAATGCTTGAAATTGATATTAGTTAGGCTAGTTGTTTTTGCTGTGGTATTTTTAAACCATAGGCAAAAGTTCCTTGTGTAAGTGTTATTAATCCTGTTGAGCCACAATGAAATGTTTTGCAAGAAGACTTAGAATAAATGTGAATGATATCTAAGGTTTTTTTTTTACCTTATTGGAATCGAAATTAGGAATCGATAAAATTTAAACGATACCAAACCCTAGTATTGCACGTTTTTCTTTACCACTATTTTTTTTTATTAGTCGTTTGACTAATTTTAATGGAACCGGAATCGTTAGGCAGAACCGAAACCAGAAAATTTCTTATGATTCCCAACCCTAGCTGTGTGTATTTGAGTCCCTTATAATTTGCATTTTGGAACGCAGCATGTGCCAACCATCTTCCCAAATTTGTAATGAGAATCGTTTATAAATCTGTTGTCAACAAAGAGAAGCATTAAGGTCTTCCTGCAGTTTTTCGCCAAAATAAAAGCTCAATGGTTTAACGTTTGAAAGCAAAGAAATTAAGACAACCATAAATGTTAGTATTGTATTTTTACTTTTGTTCAGTGAAATAAAATAAAAATGGGGGGTGGGGGTCAGGTTTTCCTTCTTTTTTTTGTCTTTAGCTGATCACATTCCTGCATTTATACACTGCGACTACCCAATATCTGGCTTTCAGCAAGTAGCATTGACATGTCGTCCAGACTGCAAATTGTGGCAAAAATCTGGTCGAAAGTTGTGTAGTGTAATCCAGCCTTTCCAGAGAATTAGACGTTGATACTTAATATCAGCGGATATAATTAGCCTAATGATAAAAAAGCTATTTGCCGAGTAAAAACGATATTATGACTGCTTAATTTGATTGAATATGAAATGTAAAGTGGTAAATTAGTTTGGCTGCATGGAGAGCTGAGCATCTTATGTTCAGTGATGCTTCAGTGTAACGCTGTATTTGTGAGGCTCCAGGGGAAGATTTGTCACTTAACATCTACATTCACATCCACTGCTGAGTAACACCACAAAATGGCTGTTCTGATTAGTGTTGAGTGGCTAACAGAGCACGCACAAAATTATTATGTGATTGTTAACAGCCCCTAATGTGTGTGTGTGTGTGTGTGTGTGTGTGTGTGTGTAATCAGCTTAAGTCAAAGGGCTCACTGAAACTTACACGTTAACTAGCATGACATTTACATGAAGATTATGATCTATTTTGATAATAATATGTGACCCGTGCTGGCAAAATGAGTCGGAATGCGCATGGGCTAATTACGAGCTACAGGCAAAACAAGTGAAAAATGAAATTTTTGGTCGAATTTGAGGTTTTCACAGAAATTAGTTCATTAAAGCCACAATATGTAATTTTTCGCCACTAGAGGTCGCTTATTGAAAAAAAAAACCCGTAGCTTGATGTCGCCTTGATTTCGCGGAGCTTTTATTATTATACCCGCATTACCCTCGATTTCCGGTTTTATTTTGTAGAAACCATGGAAACACCAAAGACGCTTTAATATATGATGTGTTTTATTAGGCAGGTGAGCAACTGTTTGGATACATTCATCGACAGAAAACTAATCATTGTTATATAGCTCAACACAGTTAGTCTTATTGTTTAAATCTGGTTTTCCTGATTTACCGCGAGTACCATGTTTTACCGTGCCTAATATTGATCTAGCTCACTGCAGTGTGAACAAGTGTCTCGTAGCCGCTGAGCGAACGCACAGAGTAGCATTATAACATAACTTTCAACACACTCAAATGTGTCTAATATGATAAAACAGCACTGCGTTACCCCACATACACGAGCGGAAGAAGCGGAAGCGTCGTCTGTGGCATAATAAAAGCTCCGCGAAATCCAGGCGTCATCAAGCTACGCCTTTGTTTTGAATAAGCGACCTCTAGTGGCGAAAAATTACATATTGTGGCTTTAAAAAATTACTTTATGACTTTAAGCAATGCTTCATAAGTTATTAATCGCTTAATGCCATTTTGATGTAATATTTATATCAACTTTGTATATACATTTATATAAAATAATCAAAAGCAATATTTATATGATCTGGGCCTCCATTCCAATATAATATATGAGTGGTGGGCGATGGGGGCCCACATCAGTGTTTTTTCAGTGGCCCAGAATTACCTAGCTACAGCCCTGATTGCCATATCCATTACCATGCCAATCTCTCCGATAGTTGTCATGACAGAACTACAATTACAGTCAAACCAAAATTTATTCAGACGTCTTCAACATTTTCTCACATTATCACAGTTTATTCGCTATAGTTTAGAAAATGGTAATAAAATATGACAAGAACTGTCAGAACAAATTCATCTTGATAATGTCAGATTACTTTGATAGAAAGGTATGTAATGGATTACAATCAACCAATCAGCTGTCAGCTGTTAAATTTAAGTACACAATTAGATACCAATTTAGGTCAACCAATGACCAAGCAATGCTTCATTTTGTTCAGTCTGTGGTGTAAAAGGTCGCATTAGCAAATAAAGAAAACACACTTCAGCAAAACATGGTCAGGTCAAAGTGTCTGAATAATTTTGGTTCCAAATTTTTTATCAATTTTACTGGTAGTCCACTGTATGAAGAATTTTTGGGTATAATGTGTCACAGTTTACTTTATTTTGCCATCCTCACTTACATAAATGAACTATTGTGTCCTGCACCCACTAGTAAAATATTATATCTGGTGTCTGAATAATTTCTTGTTTGACTGTATATAGGTGTAAGAGTCATTTACTCTGTATATCCAGTATTTCTGAGAACACTTCTGTCAAGTATATCTGTAAGGATTGCAGTAATGTGGACAGTGATTAATGTGCATATTATTACTTTGAAGTCCTTTTGACAAGAGCCAGTAAATTTTCTATGTGAACATTCTTCTAAATTTGACAGATTTGTTCTGTAAGCGTTGTGGCCAGATGAAGGTCGTCACAAATAGAAATTGGGTCAAAGAAGAACAAAAATAGCTAATCCAAATATTTCATACAGTCACACGCTGATAATGCCCCATTAGAGGAATGAAAATGACCCTTATGGGTTATGGGCCTCTCTTAGTGACGCTTGCTCTGGGTCCATGGCTTAAGTTAGATCAGATCAATTGAGAAGCAGAGAACACTTTTGTGGCTGCTGTTACACCGGTAATGGATTTGCTCCAGGAAGCTTACCGATTAGCAGTAGAAGAGTGTAATGGATTCAGAACTGGCTGTCGATTACAATAGAAAAGAAATGCAACTCGTTTTTGTTCAAATAAACAAGCCAAAAAAGATAACACATTTACCATAATGCTTACACTGGATGTCTGTGGGGCAAGAGCAAGGGTTTAAAAGGGTTTAAAAGCAGAAATGTGCAACTTTTGTGTGAATTTTTGTTGAAGCTCTTAAATAAACTCTTTGTTTAAATTGTTCTTTTAGTGCTGGGACTATTTATGAACTTCTGGTTATGTAACTATGGACCCTTTTCACATTTTTGGGCTTCTCAGAAGCGGAAGTCGTCATAGTTGGGTAAACTTCTATTATGATGAACGAAAACTACAACAGATATAATTGTTGCGTTCCCATTTGCTCCAGTAGCAAAAGAAAAAAACTCCTTGATAGCGTTTCTGACTTTCCAAAAGAAAAAAGTATTGAGGGATTGATTGATCTTCCGTTTCTGTTTACGTTTTTTTATACACCTTTTGAACAAACTAATTATTGCAAAAATATTGAAGGTGCATGTGCGAGATGAGCTTAAGCAGTTCATCCATTTAAAGAAAAATTAAGCCCAAAGTATAGTTCTTCTTTTTTTTTTTTTTCTTTTCTTTTTCTTTTTTTTTTACACAGGCAGTCAATGCATACACATTACGAGGATATTTCCACCTCTGTCGATAGAATGATTCGTCCTTGCCCACTATCTAGGCAATCTCTCACCACGAGTTATAACCCATATACACATCTTCATAATCTTTTAGGCTAGAGTTACGGGTACTTTCTAATCTCCTCACACAATCTCTCATCTGTGTAGCCATCCATTGCTGTTGTAACTTGCATGTGTTTCTGTCTCTTCTGCTTATTCAGTTTTTTCTTCGCTCCTGGGCCATTGATACGGAGCCCCGCACATGACATGCGGACAAAAATGTGTATATATATATATATATATTGTAGCGGTCAGTGTTGGGCAAATTTACTTTATCAAGAACGCTGACTTTCGTCCTCCCGTCCTCGAGAGTTTACTTTTGACTCGAACTTGGCAAGTCCAAACTACCAAGGACGCAAGACTGAACTTTGCATACTTGGTATTGAGAAACGCCCTTGTTTTGGGTTGGTGCATATTGTCTCTTGTTCTGCTCTTTTTCCTGTTTTTCCAAATGCGTAAAAAGTGGAGAATACTTTGGGCTTCAGGCTGCACACATATTTACATCATCCGCATCAATCTTTACTCATGACAATATTTATCATCTGCACTGTACGTGTACCCTAGCGTACACTCAAAAAACGAAGTATACGTTGGGCTTATGTCATGTTGTACTTGAGGCTGTACTTGAGAGACGAGTCAAAATGATTGTCTGTGGTAATTCTCATAATGCCAAACATACTGTCAATAACTTGCATTTAACCCCAAACATTCCTTGTAAAGACCATGTTCCCAGAGTTAGCATGAAAATAGGTCACTAAAATGACTAAAACAGCAGAGGGACTTCCTCTTTCTTCAGTGACACATCATTCCCATATGATTCCTTTGCCATCCGCAGTTCCTCACCTGTCTCTGGGTTTTCCAGACATAGTTTCCATCAGGAACGAGCGGCTTCCATTGTTTCGCTATATCGAGCTGGAATGTGTAACGGCTGCGTGGAACTGAGGGAGGCATGAAGAAATAAGGCAGTCCGTTCACCTCTCACTCTCGCCGGGAATCTGAGAACATGTTGGAAACAAAATGGGAATGATGCTTGTTATAGCGACCCGGAGCTATATATACTGTCCCACTGGCTTCCTGACCCGCATGCCAATCTGTCACAGTTTGTGGTTGCTTGGTTATTAAATATATAGATAGGTTGACATTGCTATTCAGAATAAAAACACATGCTCCTGTGTGTGTGTGTGTGTGTGTGTGTGTGTGTGTGTGTGTGTGTGTGTATCAGCTGTAATCTTTTCTAATGCAGTTCAGATCATTATAGCATCAGCTTTTCATCACATTACTTTCCCACAGCTCTTTCATCTCTCTGTCACTCATCGTCACGCTCAGAGATTTTCTCGACTGGCCCAGTCGGGATTATTTTTACTGCATGAAGGAAACTGAACATGTTGACAGAGAAATCCATTGCT
The DNA here is from genome assembly GCA_039654105.1 of Coreius guichenoti. NCBI lineage: Eukaryota > Metazoa > Chordata > Actinopteri > Cypriniformes > Gobionidae > Coreius > Coreius guichenoti. Next base: position 10,919,972 of record CM077171.1, on the reverse strand, counting down.
CTGAACCAGGGATCAATATAAATAGCTGCTCCCTCAGGAGTCTGTCATAAACACAGAGCCTTAAAGATTTACTTAAAGACAACTAGGACACCAATTGTAACATTAAAACTTCATAAATATGATACCTTAATTTGATACCTTTAAATTATACTTTGTATGCCACTATTACAACTTCATATCTCATAGTTGACTCATTTTCTTATAATCACAACTTCGTATCTTATGTGACATATCTTATAATCGAAATGTGATGTTTCTCACAATTGCAACATAATTATAAAATAATAATTATAAATTGTGACATTACACAATATCTCACAATTCCAACTTAGTTTCATACAATTGTCTTGCAATTGTGACTCAGTTTCTCATAATTGCGAGTTAAACCTCTACTTTTATATCTCGCAATTCCGACCGAGTTTCTCATAACTGCAACTAGTGTTGTCACGATACTGGAATTTCCAACTTCGATATGATACCTTGAAAAATATCGATATTCGGTACTACTTTCGTTACCACAGGAAAAACTCCCTTATACAACACTGCCGTAATTTTGTTGCAATAGTTTACACACAGCACAGGGAGGACACACAGCACTTTATTTGAATCGCTGAACTACATTTACAAAAAATAAATAAATAAATACAATAGCATAAAGAGATAAATGAAATAAAAATGACTTCAAGTTTTTCAGATGGGTCTAATGGTAGTATTCAGGTAAGAAATACTACAGAAATTAAAGTAATCAAATGTAAAATAACACTTGATAGTTTTCATTGTAAAAATGAAATACAGATGAATGCTTACAATTAAAGTTACAAAAGTCAAAAGCAGTGAATGCTTTTCTCTTTTGTTCTTTGATTAACCTGACAGACGGCAGTAGGTTTATTAGGCTGCTGTCACTTTAAGAGTTTATGCGTGGATCCATTATACTGTTACACAACATACATTTTCTCTCAACTATTTGCGTTCCAAAACTGACTGTTTGCCTGAATACTCAGCAAGACTGGCATTTTAACATAGTTTTGTATGTATTTGACCATTTAAGCGCAATAAGCCACGGAAAATAAGTCAATTTGGTACTCGCGAGCTGTTTGAGAGGCAACTTTATGAGAGCGGCATTTGTAAAGATCAGTGGTGTGAGCGCGAAACCTGCGGGAATTACTAAAATTATGCGCAATACAAGCACTATTCACACTATTCGAATGAGACGAGTGAGTGAGCGGAGGCGGGTGTGAGTCAATTTGCTGTTGGAGAAAAGAGAGAGCGAGAATGCACAGCTGGTACCGGTGTATCAACACTGCAGAAAAGGAGTATTGAACCGTTTCAGATATTTCGGTATCGATACATATCGAAATATTTTTGACGACACTAACTGCAACTTAATCTTGTAATGTGATGTAAGAGCCCAATTTACATACTGACATAGTGATGTTAATCAGCATTTAATTTAATTCAATTTTGCCACAAAAATGACAAAATGTTGCACAGGGATTATGAAACGAACCGTCCAAATGAATCGATTTATTAAAACAAATTAGATTTCCCAACACTACTTAGCATTGCTACTTTTAATTCCTAAACGCTCCAACAAGATGCATAAATGTCAGTATATCAGCCAAAACCACCATGTTCTCTGCATCGACTATTTATAAAACTCGAACCAGACTGTTAATTGACAGCAAGATTACTGAAACAAAGCTGCAAACATTTTAATTTGTGAATGCCAGCATCACCACAAGCTCTTGAAAGAAGGCAGCTCTGCTGTGTGGTGGGTAAGTTATCTCACCCTGTGCAGCAATTCACCCTCATAAGGAAACTCCATTGGCCATGAGAGTTCATCAGGCACGGCTTATTAACTCACACAGGCAGGGGTTTATGGGAGGAAAGGGCCTTAAACAAGACTCTGTAGACCTGGGTTTTAAATCTGGGATCCCTCTCTCTCACACACACAGTATGTTTTTCACTCTTTCATGATTTATTCAGAGGGAACAACTCCCTGAGTCTCTATAGTGGCCATCTTTCCATCACTGCAGGAGTGCACAGCCGTACGGATGCAAGAAGGGGCAGGAAAATTGGGTGCGTGACTGTGGAACGATACCAAGTGATAACATTTTGCGTTTGGCATTGCAAGCCTAAAGGAAATGAGCAGACAAAGCTGTAATGGATGTGATTGCGTCGTTGAGAGTCTCACATTTCAGCTCAAGTCATCCCTATAAACACCTTTATTTAAGCACAGTGACATTTCCCAGCAGGCACCAGTCCACATTTAGCACATGCATAGAGTGCTGGCAGGGCTCTGAGCTGATGGGGGTGAGAGGTGATGAATGAGCTCGTGCTGTGGGTCATTGGTCATGTGTTAAGGGAGGTTTGGTATGCCTTCTCATTATTATTTAGAGTACCAGGGGTGAGGAAAAATTGTTTTACTCTTTCGCAAACAATTTTGAATTGATCCACAAAAATTATTGTAATTTTAATTTTCACTTTATATATCACGATTGCAGTTGCCCTCAGTTTCTCATAATTCATATCTTAAAATGTGACGTTATATCTCATGTGATTCTCATAATTGCAACACAATTACAACATGACATATTTCGCAATATCTTACACTTATGACTTAGTTTCTTGCAATTTGCGAGTTAAATCTTGCAATATGACTATATCTCAGTGTCTAATAATTGCAAATTCATATCTTACAATGTGAAATTATATCTCACATGATGTTTCTCATAATTGCATCATAATTACATTGACATTATATTTCGTAGTATTGCAATTATTGCAATGTGACTATTTTGCAATTGCGACTCATAATTGCAATTTATTATGTTACAATGTGACATTATATCTCACATGATGTTGTTTCAGATAATTGCAGCAATTACATGACTTTATATTTCATAATCTTGCAACTTGCGACTTGGTTTCTTGCAATTTGCGAGTTATATCTTGCAATTGCAACTCTCATAATTGCAATAATCTTACAATGTGTTATCTCACATGATGTTGTTTCTCATAATTGCATCATAATTACATTGACATATTTCGTAATCTCTCGCAGTTATGATTTAATTTATCATAAATGCGAATCAAATCCGTTATAATGTGACATTATATCTCAAGTGGTGATGTTTCTCATAATTGCAACAATTACAATGTCACTTTACAACTTGCATCTGTGACTCCATTTCTTAAAATTCTGACTTACATGTTACAATGTGATGTATCTCACATGATTTTATATCTCGCAGTGTGACTTTACTTCTTATTTCCAACTTTATCTCACGATTAACTTTTAGTTTCTTACTATTGCATTGCATCACTGCATTAACAGCTTGGATCTGCAAGCTATGGTAATCCCATAATGCTTTGTGATGTAAGCTCAAAAAATCGTGAGGTGTTCCCCAGTCCTAAAGATGACCAGCCTGTATGATTTTTGAAAAGCTGATCATTTGGCTATCAAGGTTTTCTGCTGAAAAATCGAGGCTAACCCTAGGTTGGTTTAGCTTGTTGGCGAAGCTGGTGTTGAACTGGTTTAGCTGCTCTGGTGTATTTGGGGGGTTATTGAATATAAATACATTCAGCGCAAAAAAACACTCATTCATTCACTCCAGGAGTTTCTATCAAAGAGCCCTCATCCACCCACACTGACCTTTCATAGTCACACATTCTGCTGTTTATCTGTCCTGTCTTTCTGTCTCGGTGTCTCTCATCCATTTAATGAGCCACTTTTGAATCAAATTAGCCTCTCAAAGCAGGTCTATGCCCCATGTACAACTAATGGACTGAATGCATGATATATGGGCGTCAGGTTTGTGTCACATGTAGCACACATGAATTTGCTCAATGTGAAGAGGAGAGAGTTCTGGGGAGGCTACATTAGGGCGCGTTCAGTTATTTTACCCATGCTGAAGTCAGAGTATTTTGAGGGCTTTTTCTAAGCAGGGGTTGTGTAATTCATTGTAATGCAGTACATTAGGTATCTCCCCCACCCCCCTGCTCATATGCATGGCTTAGTTTACTGAGCTGTGTGATTGAATAAGGTTATGAAACGAGGAAAATGGATGTCGGCTGAGGGTAATCCTATCCTCAGAATCTATCATTGGGTAAATTTGGGCTAACGAAAAGGTTCAAATGTGAGGTGAATCCACTCATGTTGCGTGATTGTGTGTGATTTGAAGTATTATGGCTTTTGAAAACTTGTGGAAATAGTGTTTCATATTATGTTGTCTTCTTTGCTTTGTAATCTCACAGAGCCTGATGTTTAGCGATTGACAAAGTATGGTCCACTTTGTAGATTATTCTTGCCAAGAACCACACACATAAATAGGAAGAGATTGCCTGACCAACATGTAAAACATCTGTTATATTCACATATAAACACTGATCGGCGAACATAAAAAGAAGCTTAACTGTACTTGCTTGATTCACGAGAATGAACCTCATTGGTTCTTGTTGAAGCTCAAACGTGCTGCGTAACACGAGAATGAACCTCATTGGTTCTTGCTGAAGCTCAAACGTGCTGCGTAACACGAGAATGAACCTCATTGGTTCTTGCTGAAGCTCAAACGTGCTGCGTAACACGAGAATGAACCTCATTGGTTCTTGCTGAAGCTCAAACGTGCTGCGTAACACAAGAATGAACCTCATTGGTTCTTGCTGAAGCTCAAACGTGCTGCGTAACACAAGAATGAACCTCATTGGTTCTTGTGGAAGCTAAAATGTGATGCGTAACATGAGAATGAACCTCATTGGTTCTTGCATGTCAAGCAAACATGCTGCGTAACACGAGAATGAACCTCATTGGTTCTTGATGAAGCTCAAAAGTGCTGCGTAACACGAGAATGAACCTCATTGGTTCTTGCTGAAGCTCAAACGTGCTGCGTAACACAAGAATGAACCTCATTGGTTCTTGCTGAAGCTCAAACGTGCTGCGTAACACGAGAATGAACCTCATTGGTTCTTGTGGAAGCTAAAATGTGATGCGTAACATGAGAATGAACCTCATTGGTTCTTGCTGAAGCTCAAACGTGCTGCGTAACACGAGAATGAACCTCATTGGTTCTTGCTGAAGCTCAAACGTGCTGCGTAACACAAGAATGAACCTCATTGGTTCTTGTGGAAGCTAAAATGTGATGCGTAACATGAGAATGAACCTCATTGGTTCTTGCATGTCAAGCAAACATGCTGCGTAACACGAGAATGAACCTCATTGATTCTTGATGAAGCTCAAAAGTGCTGCGTAACACGAGAATGAACCTCATTGGTTCTTGCTGAAGCTCAAACGTGCTGCGTAACACGAGAATGAACCTCATTGGTTCTTGTGGAAGCTAAAATGTGATGCGTAACATGAGAATGAACCTCATTGGTTCTTGCTGAAGCTCAAACGTGCTGCGTAACACGAGAATGAACCTCATTGGTTCTTGCATGTCAAGCAAACATGCTGCGTAACACGAGAATGAACCTCATTGGTTCTTGCATGTCAAGCAAACATGCTGCGTAACACGAGAATGAACCTCATTGGTTCTTGATGAAGCTCAAACGTGCTGCGTAACACGAGAATGAACCTCATTGGTTCTTGCTGAAGCTCAAACGTGCTGCGTAACACGAGAATGAACCTCATTGGTTCTTGCTGAAGCTCAAACATGCTGCGTAACACGAGAATGAACCTCATTGGTTCTTGCATGTCAAGCAAACATGCTGCGTAACACGAGAATGAACCTCATTGGTTCTTGATGAAGCTCAAACGTGCTGCGTAACACGAGAATGAACCTCATTGATTCTTGATGAAGCTCAAAAGTGCTGCGTAACACGAGAATGAACCTCATTGGTTCTTGCTGAAGCTCAAACGTGCTGCGTAACACAAGAATGAACCTCATTGGTTCTTGCATGTCAAGCAAACATGCTGCGTAACACGAGAATGAACCTCATTGGTTCTTGTGGAAGCTAAAATGTGATGCGTAACATGAGAATGAACCTCATTGGTTCTTGCTGAAGCTCAAACGTGCTGCGTAACACGAGAATGAACCTCATTGGTTCTTGCATGTCAAGCAAACATGCTGCGTAACACGAGAATGAACCTCATTGGTTCTTGCATGTCAAGCAAACATGCTGCGTAACACGAGAATGAACCTCATTGGTTCTTGATGAAGCTCAAACGTGCTGCGTAACACGAGAATGAACCTCATTGGTTCTTGCTGAAGCTCAAACGTGCTGCGTAACACAAGAATGAACCTCATTGGTTCTTGTGGAAGCTAAAATGTGATGCGTAACATGAGAATGAATCTCATTGGTTCTTGCTGAAGCTCAAACGTGCTGCGTAACACAAGAATGAACCTCATTGGTTCTTGTGGAAGCTAAAATGTGATGCGTAACATGAGAATGAACCTCATTGGTTCTTGATGAAGCTCAAACGTGCTGCGTAACACAAGAATGAACCTCATTGGTTCTTGTGGAAGCTAAAATGTGATGCGTAACACGAGAATGAACCTCATTGGTTCTTGCTGAAGCTCAAACGTGCTGCGTAACACAAGAATGAACCTCATTGGTTCTTGTGGAAGCTAAAATGTGATGCGTAACATGAGAATGAACCTCATTGGCTCTTGCTGAAGCTCAAACGTGCTGTGTAACACGAGAATGAACCTCATTGGTTCTTGATGAAGCTCAAACGTGCTGCGTAACATGAGAATGAACCTCATTGGTTCTTGTGGAAGCTAAAATGTGATGCGTAACATGAGAATGAACCTCATTGGTTCTTGCATGTCAAGCAAACATGCTTGAGCTTCCGTTTACCACATCTGATGTGTGAGTTGGTTAATGTTTTATGTTTATGGATTAGTTTTATTATCTCTTTATGAACTTTTTGAAGCGACAAAATGGTAGTTGCGTGAAATGTCAATGGAGGGACAGAAATCTCTCAGATTATTTGTGTTTTGTTTCGAAGATGAACGAAAGTCTTACGGGTTTGGAATGATATGAGGGTGAGTAGATGATGACAATTTTCATTAACCCTTTAAAGTGCACACCCCATCCAAAATTCTCAGTACTGTAATGCGAAAAGTCTCATTCTTATTACTATAATGAGAAAAAAACCTTAATAGTCCTAAAAACAGGTTTCATATCTTTAGAAAACATCCTAAAGAGTGCCTAATTCACATCATGTGTGAGCTGCTCGCTCAGCAATAACATGCGCTGGTGGTGGCTATGAATCTTTCTATCTCTGAACCCTATTAAAGGTGTGAGAGTGTAGGACCCTCCTAAGTGCTCCTGACTGTGAGAGTCCAGAGGGAGAGCAGTGATGAGCACCTTCACTGCCTGTCTGAAAAACAACAGTTCTGAGAGATGTGAGAAACAGTAATGACAGAGAATAACCAGCGTCAGTCTTTGTCTTCTGGTGTTTTGTGCCTGACAACAGTCGCAACGCCACGGTTCGAAACATCAATGACACAATTTTAAGCTAAGTCAAGTCATTAATAAGCCATTGATAATTTTTAAGACTCAAAAGCAACAAGACGATCATAACAGACTTTCACACTGGCCTTTTACACTGTAAAACTCACTATAAATGCCAGTCAGTCGAAGGTCATTTGAGACAGCCCATGTAGTAGTTTATGAACAAATGTCATTGAAAGAACATTGCACCCGTGTAGAGTAGTGGATTACAATGAAATTACGGCAATGTAAGTGGTGTTTTCCACCGAGAGCGAAAGTCAATGAATTCAATCTGACGTTTTAAAATAAACATGCTCCCCACTAGGCGGTGGGTTGATTCGAGTGTGTCGGGCACGCATACTGTTTGCTGTCTGAGTTAATGACTTCATTAAATTCTGTGTGCAGGGCCACTGAGAGCAGAGGGCGGACCCCTAAACATCATCAGAATGCATGTCAGTTGCGGTGGAGCTCCCCGTTTCTGCATGCTTTACTCCACACAATTATGTGAATGCAAATGCTTCAAGCTACACAAACTCCGTGTATCATAATGTAATTCATAACATAACGCAAGCATGCATTGTATTCTCAGTGCTGCTGTCAACCGTCTTCTCCTTCGCTCAGTTTTGTCCTTCAGGTAATGATCTTTCACTGAAAATGTTTCCCTCCACTGAGCTGTTAACAGTTGCACTTGAATCACTGACTCAGTGAGAATTGAGTCAGTTTGATTCAGGGCCGTAACCACCATAGACATTGAGGGGGACAAGTCCCCCCGAATAATTAGAAATGGCTAGATTGTCCCCCCCAATATTTGATATTGTTGATGCTGCTCTGCTGTACTCCATTACACACCGCTGTTTGTTGCCAGGATGACAAAAGTAAAATGTTACATTGTTAGGTTGGTCTGCCTCAGCGGTCTAACAGCGCTCGTCACTGTCAGAATGAGTGAGATGGCCAATCAAATCAAAGAAGGTGGGGCTTATTGCGAATTCCAACGCGACGCTTTAGTTATAGCAGTGAAACAGTGCCTTAAGATGTAAGTAGCTAAACATTTAATATTTGACAACTGTTTTACAATAAAAATGTTCAGCGACCAACAGTAATATCAAGTGATGCAAACTACTTGACATTTTTATGAAATTTCACCATTTTGAATTGAAAATATGACATTATTAATGTAAATCATAACTGAATTTGACATGACAAGAAACGTATTGCATTTTTACATATTAGGCAGATGAAAATAAGAGTAAATGTGTGCATATTTATAAAAAACAAAAAAACAAAAATTAGTTTGCTTCTAGTGCTGGGCAATCGATTAATCGTGATTAATCACATCCAAAATAAAAGTTTATGTTTACATAATATATATGTGTGTAATGTGTATAATTATTTGGTATATATAAATACACACATATGCATGTATATATTTAAGAAATATTTGCATGTATATACTGTATATATATTTATATAATTTATCTTATATAAAAATATAAATATTTTATATATAAATATACAATTTTTCTTAAATATATACATGCATATGTGTATTTATATTTACATAATAATTAAACACAGTACACTTTATTTTGGATGCGATTAATTGTGATTAATCGATTGCCCAGCACTATTTGCTTCATAACTACAATAGAACTGGAACTTTTAGTGTTATTATTTATTTTCCTTTATTTCCTTAAATCCCTTTTAATCCTTTAATAATTTAATTCTTTTAAATAAACCAATAAGACCAAATAAAGCCCCCCCCCAAAAAAACAAAAAAACAACTTTGGTCCCCCCAATGTCTAAGACATGGTTACGGCCTTGGTTTGATTCATGAACAAATCATGCAGGCTGGTTTTAAGAACTGCTTGTCAATTCTTTCTCTCTTTAGCTTGTTTGTAATGTACATTAGAGATCGGCAGATAATCGGTTTTATCGATATTTTTCCTAATATTAAAGCATTTTCCCAATAATCGGGTATTGGTTTTGTAATATCGAATTCAAAAATAAATGAGAATTGCACATAAGACCACCATTTAAGCATTGCGTCTGAGGGGAGATGAGTCAACAAAGCTGTTCAAAGGTAAAATAACTTGTTTAATTAACTTAATTAATAAACTTTATTTAACATAACAGCCATTAATGCACAAATGAGTTATGTTACATAAATGCTTCATATGTAGTTTAAACTTGGTGCTCAGAGTTGCGTAATCCTAAATAATTACAGCTCTGTGGAAATTAATTCTTATCTCCGCGAGAGAAGTTCTGTGTAAACGCATAGCCTAGATAAAAACAGCACTCTGTCAGCAGGTATTTCATAATCTAGACAGACAAAAACTTTATTAATAATTCTGATAACATGCTAGATGAGATGTACTCGCTGTTTTGTTTATTTTTCTGACAATGTTTGCGTATTCCAGCGAATGCATGCATAATGTATTTGTATTCCAGTGAATACTCAGGCGTGATCCATTCTCATCACTCTTTAGCCACTCTTTAACAACACATAAAACTTTTAAAACTGTAGCTTAAAATGTAGCTGTAACTGTAGCAAAATTAGACATTGTAAATTTATTTTGCCTGTTGTTAATATTAATGCTGTTTTTATATAAAAAAATATGCAACTGGAATTAAGATACACTAAAGTAGTGTTTTTCTTTTTAAATTATTATTCAGGCGTTTTTCATTTGTTGAAATTTTTACATGCTATATTCATTACCTGTTTGTTTACCTTATCAAAGATTTTATTAAAAAAAAGACATTTTAGTGACAGTGCACTATATATTTTCATTTTTGCACTCTATTTATTGATGTAGAAGTGTGTTTTTTGTATGCAATGAGTGAAATTTCAGAAATTAAATTATTTAAAAAGTGTTAAACGAAACAGTTTGTTCAGTTTAGTGCTATTGTTATAATTGTCAAAAACAGAAATAAACCAATAAATAAATATCGGTTCTGTATATCGGTTGTCAGGCACATAAACATGCAAATAATTGGTATCGGTTATAAAAAAAAATCAATATCGGTCGATCTCTACTGTACATTACGCCTGTTGTTTTCCCATCAAACATTTTGTCACTTCCTGGAAAATTATTTAATTTAAAGAAGTTTTATTTTGTTTGTTTTTGTTTTTTACTCTTAGCATGTAAAGTGATATTGAGAGAAAAAAGAAAAGCATTTTGATTATTGAAACAAAAAAAATTAAGGTACACTGACCAAGTGTTTGGGGTCAGTAGGATTTTTTAAAACAAATTAATACTTTTATTTAATTCTTTCACCGCCAGCGTTTGCCACCCAGAATATTTTGTTGTATGAACATACTATCTGAACATGCAATATATCAGAAGAAAGAACAGATCCTCTGTCAACATTTGAATATGGGTAAATTTCATAAAAAAAGCAACATTAGCAACAAAAAGCTGAGAAAATTGCGACTAAGCAATAAATAAAGACTACATCCAGATCGGATTCAGAACGATGATCAAAACACAGATGGAGTAGATGGAGTACATCAACACCCCCAAAGCTTCACAGTCCTGTAGCTCGTCCTGGGTCGACATTTCGTTGAGTAACATGAGGCAGTTTTGATTTATATGCTGTTTAATGTTGATGATCATGTTATTTTACATATGCATATGATTACATATGATATCGCATGTTTCTGTTTCTTCTTCGCCTGTGTTTTGATCGGGAGATACTATACTTGTTCGGGAGATGTGTAATAGCGCCCCCTACCTTATAACAGTGAAAACACAGAACGCCGTAAAAACTCGTCAATGGCAGGGAAGCGTGTTCTCATAAATGACGAGATAATTCGTCAATGGCGGGGAAAGAGTTAACAAGGACGCATTAAACTGATCAAAAGTGATTGTGAAGAATCAGTGTTGGTGGTAACACAATACAAGTAACGTAATCAGATTACTAAGTAACTAGTAAAGTAACGCATTACTTTTAAATTAATTAACAAACTTTTTCCAAATAAGTAACGCAAGTTACTTTGTTTTCCCATTTATTGACTGACACCTCTCCTGTCCCCATGTTGAGAGAAATCTGGAGTAAAGGCCTCGATATACCTCGTGAAATCGAAGAACGAACTTCGTTTGTAGTTTGTTGTAGTTGGTTGTTCAAAACCGCTTGACAAAGTGAACTTTCCGGGAAAGTTCGCTCCGGCTGGTAAACACCTTCAAACTACCATTGGTCCGTGGTGATGATGTAATAGGTGGGTGTGGCTCTGAGGCTCCGCCTCCTTTGATGTGGAAATCTTCTCCGGTTCATTTCCTCCGTTCAGTCCCTCAAGGTCGGACATCCGCAAGTAAAAACATGAACACACTGGAGAGCTGCTTTGTAGTACAAATTGAAGTTGTAATTCTAATTGAAAGCGACACTGTTTTTTCATGTTTAACAATGTAAATCTGCATGCTTTTAAGTAATCTATTGTATAAAGTGCTGTATTAATAAACGTGACGTGACTTTACAGGAGAGACGAATTACAGAGCTTGTGCAAAAATCCACATCGCAGTGATTTTTTTTAACTTTCTGTTCATCAAATAAACCTGAAAAATGGAAAACAGTTCATTTAAATTGAAATAATGTTTTACAAATATTTTTTGTTTTTTCTGTATTTTTGATCAAATAAATGCAGCCTTGATGAGCACACGAGACTTCTTTTAAAAACATTATAAAATTCTTACCAACACAACTTTTGAACAACATTTCTAAAATAAATTTTCAGTTGTTCATTTTAGAAGCACCAAGGGAAAAAATGGCAACATCTGTTTAAAACATTGAAATTATTAAACATTTTACACCTGGTTGACGTAATTGTGATATTGTGATTAAGTAACTAAAAACTAGAGTTTAATTTGTATTAAATGTACTAGAACTATGTCTGTCAAACGATTAATCGCGATTAATCGCATCCAAAATAAAAGTTTGTGTTTACATAACATATGTTTTTGTACTGTGTATAATGTATAATTATTATGTATTTTTTAATACACACACATGCATGTGTGTATGTATGTGTATATATATATATATAAATATAAATATAAATATTTTACATATAAATATAAATATATTTTTTTCTTAAATATATACATGCATGTGTATATGTGTGTGTGTATTTATATATACATAATAATTATACACCGTGCACAAACATATATTATGTAAACACAATCTTTTGTTTTGGATGCGATTAATCGTTTGACGGCACTACACTGTTCGAACAAAAAAAACTGTAGAAAAGCAGATAATGTCCTGGAAGAAAATTTCAAATACCTGTTCCAATAAGTTTACAGTTGTGCCTTCAGCCCTAAAATACATAACAATGCAATGCGTAATTCTAAATACAGGCTTCAATAAGGGGATTTTTTCGTATTAACACAGTACACTGGCCCGTATTTTTACTGACTGAGTGTACGGCTTAATGTGAATGATCCACCTTATGTAACAAACTACTGTCAGATTCAAAGTCTGTAATGTACGACTCCTCTGAGGCGTCTTGCGCGTTCATTGAATATGCATAAATGTGCGCGTGTCAGGGGGGGAATGAAAGGGAAGTATTGCATCTGTCGTTTTAGTTCTGTGACACTGACAGTCTTCTGCAGTGTGTGTGCAAAGCTCACACTCTCCCTCTCCGTTTTACTGAGAAAAGAGAGAATGAGAAACAGCTCTCTGTTAAACACACATCTCATACATCTACTGCATGTCCTGCCAACAGAGAATCACACCTTTCCATATGGATCAGTGCTCATCAGTAATCATCACAAATCAATAACCACTGATAATCTTTCATCAACAATGGATTTCATTATCGATGAGTCGGCTCTTTACGTTCATTATCGATTTAGTGAAAATGCAGGTACTTTTGTATTTTACTGGGGTCAGAAAATAATAATTTTTTTAAAGGAGGAAGAAATTTAAATAGATCATAGGTGACAGTAAAGACGTCTGTAATGTTACAAAAGATGTCTGTTTTTTACTTTCTATTCATTAAAGAATCCTGAAAAAAATGTATCAGGGTTTCCACAGAAATATGAACATTGATAATAATCAGAAATTTTTCTTGATCATCAAATCATCATATTAGAATGATTTCTGAAGGATCATGTGACACTGAAGACAAACAACCCTAAAAATGCCTTCAGGGTTTTATATTGTAACCTATGTATTGTAAGACATTTTATGAGCACAGTGTTTAGCTTATTATAAAGACTTCAGTTTGCACAGTTTAAAGCTTTTTACCTCGCAATTCTGACTTTATAACTCACAATTGCGAGTTTATATTGCAATTCTGACTTTATTATTCTCAATTCTGACTTTTTCTCACAATTGCGAGATATAATCTCGCAATTGCGTGTTATAAAGTCAGAATTGCGAGTTTATATTGCAATTCTGACTTTATAACATGCAACTAGAACTTTATATCATGCAATTCTGAGTCAAAGTCATAATTGCAAGATAAAAAGTCTGTTACCTTTTTTATTTTTTATTCTGTGGCGGAAACAAGCTTCCATACTTATCCCTTAAATGCAAGAATGTTTCGCCAATCATAATCATTTTTACATATTTGGGTCTTTAGCGACCCGGATCTATATCTAACTTGCTATTGCATGTCAGTGTGTGTGTGTGTGTATCAGAAACGGGGTTGCATTTTATTCTGTGGTTTCACAGGAGTGGAGCGTGAATCTGAGAAAGGAGTGCACTAGAGTACAAATGAAAACTGCACTGGAGGTGGAAGGAGATGGAATAGATTGATAACTGCCTTTTTTCTTTTTGATGCCATTCTGCCATTACTCTGTGATCCATTTGAACCGCTGATGGTAATGATTTGACTGCTGGGGCTGTTATCACAGTGCTTTCAGGGAAAATAGAATCGGCAAAACAAGAATCTGTGTGCTGAGGTCTGCAGTGTGTAGACTGATCATACAGTTCACATGCTAAACATCCCTCAGCTTCTACCTGTGCTCTTGACAGCAATGCAGTTGCTATGTATAGTTGCCATGCAACTAGCTGATAACTATACGTTTAGACTGTAATCGTGCAAGATATGGTTCTCTTTAGTATTCATCTTATTCAAAGGATGTTCTATAGCAATATTTCCTGACATCCCTCCATGGTTTTGTTTGTTTTGGTGTGCTTGGTTAGTTCACCCAACAATGAAAATTATGTAATTTCCTCACCCTCATGTTGTTCCAAACCCATATGATGTTCTTCTGTGGAACACAAAAGGAGATGTTTAATACAATGTTCAATGACAAAAACAACAAAAACATAACTTAAGAATGGTCCAACTGATCATATGACAAAGCCACATGATAGCTTTGTGTGGGGAAACATGCTGGAACGTATGTACATCATCACAAACAAAGCTATCATGTGACTTCAGAAGACTTGGCATATAGTGCATATGTCATATACTACGTCTATGATGCTTTTGTTTGTTTTTTGTCCATTTTTTGGAGGGTTACAGGTTGCGTCCCAATTCACTTTCATGGAAAACAGCTGCTAAGCTTCTCCTTTTGTGTTTAACACAAGGAAGAAAGTCACGTGTATTTTAGCGCAAATTCATCTGTCATTAGGATGTCAACATGGACGGGTTTCAGTACATGTCCTCATCCTTGCAATCCATTTGCAAAATTACACAAGCTAAAGGCAAATACAACCCAAATGTCATTAAATACAGGTTCACTTGCAATGAAGATAAACATGGTTTGTGCCTGCGTCTTTTAATAATTTTGTTAGGCCTATGCCATTCATGGGTTATTTTATGTTGTGCATTAAAAGTTTTCATTATAATAAGCAAAACCAGTTGAAAACCAGGTTGATAGATGGTTTTCTTTGTTGTTTGGACACACAGTGATCATGAAAGCACATATTTGAGAAGCAAGCATGCTCTTACTTGTGTAATTTTGTTCCTCTCTCTCTTTCTCTCAGAAACTTTCATTAACACTTTTGCTAGCGTCACATTCATGTGCGAACACTGTAATATGTCTCGTGCGACATTCACACCCCCAGCCTTCCACACACACATAAGGGTGTTGCTTCAGCTTTGGGCACTCTTATGTCCCAGGAGTTGATTTTTTTTGTTATTAAAACTAACAGATTTACAACTTTTTGTTATGTGAAGATCACATTAACACTGTCTTGGAAACTTTTCGCATACCTTCATCATTTATGTTTGCTACTGTCAAGTTTCTTTTATTTATAGATTTTGTTTTACCTTTGTCCCAGACATTCATTCAGACTTTCATTGTTATGCAGCTCAACTGCTGGCGGTCGATCCTTTTCCTATTTCCTTTTCCTAGCATTGTTCGGGAAGCAGACACACTCTGTCAGTTTAAATCTAGACTAAAACACATCTCTTTACTATGGCATACACATAGAACATTATCAATTTCTATTATTCAAATCAGTTAAATGATTGTTTTAGGCTGCATTAACTAGGTCAGGCGGAACCGGGAACACTTCCCATAACACCTGATGTACTCGTTACATCATAAGAAGAATGGCATCTACGCTAATGTTAGTCTCTCTGTTTATCCCGAGGTTTACTGTAGTCTGCCGGATCCAGAGCAGATGGTGGACCTGCGCCTAGACACGACCAACGCATCCCTGAAGTGTCAGCAGAGACCGTGTCATCTAGACTCTCCTCTGTGAATGCCTCCTTCCCCTCTCCTCTATACAGATAAAAACACATATGTACACATACGTATTCAAACACGCTTGCCTATAGGCTGAACATGTAATGCTTGTGTACATGCCGTCGCCGTTTTCATGGATTCGACTTTTTAGGGGTTTGCGCAGGGATGATGATGGTATAGTTTCAAAACTATTTCAAACCTATTTCATGGTTCGCATTCTCGGGCCACCAGAAGCTGTTACCGTGCGGATGGGGTCCGGAACGCATTGGGGATTTTCTGTTTTAATTGAAGATGGTGTTGTTTAAATGGCACCAAATTAAATAACTTAAATCAGTTTTTACAACAGAAATTAATCAACTTTTCTTCAAAAACAAAATTAATGTCCTATTATCACTGTGAAGCTGCTTTGAAGCAATCTGTGTTGCAAAAAGCGCTATATAAATGAAGGTGACTTGACTTGACTCAAATGTGCTGCGTAACATGAGAATGAACCTCATTGGTTCTTGCTGAAGCTCAAACGTGCTGCGTAACATGAGAATGAACCTCATTGGTTCTTGCTGAAGCTCAAACGTGCTGTGTAACACAAGAATGAATCTCATTGGTTCTTGCTGAAGCTCAAACGTGCTGCGTAACACAAGAATGAACCTCATTGGTTCTTGCTGAAGCTCAAACGTGCTGCGTAACACACAAGAATGAACCTCATTGGTTCTTGCAGAAGCTCAAACGTGCTGCGTAACACACAAGAATGAACCTCATTGGTTCTTGCTGAAGCTCAAACGTGCTGCGTAACACAAGAATGAACCTCATTGGTTCTTGCGGAACGACATGAGGGTGAGTCGGCTTTAAGAAGTCGGCTGTTTTGTTCAAAAAAATATTCCCATCATCACTGTTATGTTCATTACAAACTAATAAAATCGTAATACGTTGAATGAGATGCGGTGTAAATGACATTTGCTGGTTCATAAAAATATGAATATGTCCACTGGAGGACACATTACAGAAACTAGTGAGAGTCATCTTGAAATGGAAGTTGCGATAGTCTTTTCTTTCCTATTGTGAAGTATATCCGAGTGAAACGGCTTCTCAAACAAGAGTAAATGTAGGGCGGGGCTTGATTTTGTCCATGGGGAATTGATTGGATGGTTGTGGTTTGCTGTTGGTGGATCTCATGTGAGTGACAGGTTGCCCCGCCCTCACGGCAGTAAACACATCATCGAAGAAGAGATGCCACTGTAAGAGGGAGGGGAAGTTGTTTTGATTAAAGATTACGAGGCACACAAATTTTTTAAAAAATTACACGTATAAATAATTTAGAATAAACACTGCAATTGTCAATTTTTTATTTAATTGTTTCTTTAAAAAGTACGTTTTAATAGTTTCTAAAGTGATAATTTCTAAAAGCCCACAGGGCCAAAAGTGCCCATAGCCGAAGAAACACCCATAAATACACACTCTCATCTCCCCATATATTTCCCTGGACACTCCATTGACCCATGTTAGATGCTGCGCTAGCGCTGAGGCTGCACTCTCTCCAGCAGTGATGGATGAGGTGGAGATAACTGCAACCGATGTGCGCAGACCCTCCAATCATTTACCTGACAGTCACTCCACTCGTCCTGGGAAAAGGGCACCTTGCCAGGGTCTCCTCTCTCAGCTCCTCCCTTCCGTCCCCCATGTTCCTGCATCGTCCTGTGCCGTTCTATTTCACCCTGCCATCACCACAGGCGCTAATGCTGAATCGTGTTAAGAACACATTGCTCACCCCAGGCTCACAGCAACACTATCAATCACGCGTGCAAACACAGGATACTGTCTCATAAATACAGCCCCCAACGCTTCCTCTGTCAAACTCCGCCGGTGGGCTTGAATTTGATCTAATCAACACTCAGGTGGCTAGGATATCCTAAATAATCGCTGCTGTCGAATCAATTTTTTTTTTTTTACCCAGAATGCTTTGGGCTAACAACACCATTTTAAGTGGTTGTCAGACCTCCTGCTTTGACACTTCTACAGAGAAGATGATTCTTGTAATAAATGAATAAGGATTAAAGCTTGTTTTTTTTTTTTGCTACAAAGACATTTAAGACAATCAAAATGGACCCCATTTACTTTCTTTATACATGTTTTCACCATTGGAGATGGTCAGGCTGGGAGATCAGAGATAGTTCAACTAAAAATAATCATTCTATTATCATTCGCTCATCCTCACGACGGTAAATTCCAATCAGAAGTGAGCATCCCTATGTCCTACTCACTCTGAAGGGCAGAGCCCTTGAAGTGGGGACTTTGAAGGCAGCAGAGCACTTGCGTGTCATAATGAAGCCATTTGGAAAATATTTACCAAAACTTTCTACTATTAAACCCATTTCATACCTATGAAACTTATATAAACTTCATATGGAATGCATGACGACAGGGCTTGACATTAACTTTTTTGCTCATCAGCCACTGTGGCTAGTGGTTTTTCAAAGTTACTAGCCACTTAGCATTTTTGCTGGCCACAAAACGGCCATATAGAAATTTTTATCTTATAATTTGGCAGCAGGTATTTTAGGCTGCTCTCACTGACCTCGACCTGACGCACGGATCCATTATTCTGTTACACATGCGTTTTCTTTCTCAACCGTTTACGTTCACTTAAAACATAACTGACAGCGTTTACGTGAATACTCGCTATCCTGGCCTTAGTTATATTATAGTTTACTTTTTCAATACTGACACCTAGTGGTCACTTGAAGAACTCTGTCACTTTTAGTAATGCATCAGCCATTTTGGATTTTCTGAGCTCATGGTGCAGAGTATAGAGGTCATCCACGTCCATCCTTCTTGTTTCGCTCTTGAAAAAGGCACAATCTGTAAGTTTAAAAGATTAACCTATGCAGTAATATATGATTATGTGTAATTTGATAAGTTAGGCAAATGTTTGAGAACTATTTACATGTGATGTGGTAAATGTAACTCGAGGCACGTAATTGTGCTAGATTGTTTAGTCATTTTTAACATCACATGTTCTACGTTTTGCAAAGGCAATTTATATGCATCTTACATTTCAGTGCATCTTACATATTGTCTTGAGCTACGTTAAGTGACTGTAACTTTGTAAGAGATAGTGTTTTCTCAATATCATTGTTCGTTTGTGTTAGTTTCACAAATTGGTCTTCAGTAAAGAGAGTTTGACCCTGACTTCCGTCTACGACCTTTACTGGACTTTTGTTTAGCTCACTGCCAAAGCAAAGTAAGGAAAAACGCAAGCAGAGGGGAGAAGACTTGCCAAAGCTGGCATTTTGACATTATTTTGTGTGTATCTGACTGTTTATGCGCAATAAGCAGCGAAAAAATAACTCAATTTAGTACTGAGAGGCAGCTTTATGTGCGCGCACTTTCGGTGTTAGCACAAAATCTGCAAGGATGAGTAAAAGTTTGCACAATACACGCAATCCCACAGCGAAATTCAAGCCCTGTAACATCAACAATATCCAGAGCAAATGAAACAAGTGAGTGAGGGGAGGCGGGTTTGTGTGTCAGCTCGCTGTCGGAGAGCGCGAGAGAGCAGCTGGTATTGTGTGTCTAATCTGAGGAAAATTAGTATTGGAAGCGTTTCAGATATTTCAGTGTCGATGTGTATCAAAATCTATATTTTTGAAAACACTACATTGCACTTTTTAAAAGACTACAATTGAAAACTGTATGTATTATATATAAAATTCAACCTGCCGGGTGTTAGTATCAAGCCCTGCATGATGAAAATTTGTGTAAAACTGTATATCAAAACAAAACTTGAATTATTCTGTTTATACTCCAACTCCAAACCATTTACCTTTAAAATCGCTAGGACTCGTCATCCCATAACGATTAAATTATTTCCTTGAAGTGGCCATTACTTTACTTATGGACTTGTGGAAGGGCCCTTCGTAAAGGTATTATGTTGTTAACTTTCGTTTGGAACTCCCCTACAAATGGCGTCCACTTCCCCAAGTGCCCTTCAAAGGCTCAAAAACACTGTTGGGAATTTGCCGTTTATTTCTTCTGTGGAGCAGAAAAGAAGGTATTTTGAAGAACATTTCTACTGTTTTTGTTCATACAATGAAAGTCAATGGGGTCCAAAAACAAAAAAAAAAGTCAGATTATCTTTTGTGTTCTACTGAAGAAAAAGCTTTGGAACAACATGAAAATGAGTAAATGATGACAGAATGTTTCGTTTTTGGTGAACTATCCCTTTAAACCAAAGTTCTAACAGAAATATGCAATCCGATATTATTAGAAACTGTTGGCGATTTCTTACGATTCATACGATTTGTTTCATACAAAAACATACAGTTTTTAGATCCACCCCTAAACCCTCAATGGGTTTTAAGCAGATTGTACAAAAAATAGCTAATTAATTCACAACCAATTCACCAAAACTTAAAATAATTACAAATTTCCATGAAAATGTGTGTTGGAAATATGAGACATTTACGTCTGTTCAATAGACTGCAAATGTTGAAAATTTCCATACTATAGTGATAAAGTACCATGGTATTATAATTTTTTAGGACATGGCACCATGACAATAATATGTTTTTACAGATATGTGGCATAGTAATAGCATGGTATTCTTGGTACCTTTTGAAAGTACCCTGGATTGCTATGTAAATACCTTGGTCAGGGCTACTGAAAAGAGGGGATGGGGTCAGACCGGAGCGTTCAGACCATACCAGTTGCTTACTGTGACCATGACCATGGTACAAGAATATGGCATTCAATCTGTACTATAATGTCATGGTATCTCTACAGTATAACACATAGCTTGTTTTGGCTCATGTACAGCATGTACCTTGTGTGGGTTGATAAGAAACTGTTTTGCTCTTTGTTCTGATTGAGCTTTCTAGAAGAACAGTTGCTGTTTGATTAGCCCTCCCTTCATCTGATGCAGGCTGCTTAGCGCTGTTAAATAAACAATTCACATCGCTCTGGGTAGTTAAGTGTGAGGTATTGGTTTAAAATCAAAGTGTTCTCTTTGGAGCATAATTATCACAAGGCAATGGCTCTGGTAAACAGTGTTTATTCAGTCTGCTCTAATAACAGAGCCTGAAGTTTTTGTGAAAAGCTTGTCAATGTCAGCTAAATTCATGAGTCTGGTGCAGTCTTAAAGGAATAGTTTACAAAATTGTTACATTTTTTGTCATTTATCCACCATTTTGTCACTCCAAACACATTCTGCTTTGTTGCTGCTTTGTCTGCAGAATATCTTGAGAGCTTTTTTCCTTAATGTTCCGGAAATAGCAAAAAGCAACATAAAAGTGATCAGTTCTAAAATGGAATTCATTACAATGATTTAGTTGTTTTCAGTTTTTAATCCTAGAGAGTGCAAAAAATCTATAAATGTCTCTCTCCTGTTCAGTCTGAAAGACATCTACAAAGGTTGAAAAGATGAATCTGTTGCGGACAAACTAGTTAGCAGTTTGTTATTATAGACAGCTGGAGTGCTTGAAGTTGTTCTCGTCAAGAAGATCACAGTTCATTTGCTGTTCTCCATGGGCACAAAATCCCCTTAAGCTTTCTAATTAGTAACGAATGGGCGGAATGTAAATGTGGAGCGCTGCTGCTCGTGGTTTAATGATATAGTGGAGTTTGAGGAGTATTGTGTAGATAATGGCTCTACAGTCATCTGTTACCATTGCTCGCCTACTCTCAACAGCCTGTTGCCCGAGATAGTCTTTTACTTTGTCTTCTCAATAGCCATTTCCTTGACAATACATCATCTGGGAGGGTTTTAAAGCATTTCTAAAGCGTTTGTATAAGTGCCTCTGCACTTTGCGTGTGTGTGCTGGTGCTATGATGAAACAATCAGACAGGCAACCACGAGAATGTTCTTGTCACTGAGGTTACAGCTATTCAGTTTTATTCATTTAAGAATTGAAAACTGTACTGCACAATCATCTGTCTGTAGTAAAACTGTAGCTTTTTTTATTATTAGTTTGTTAATCTATACTTACATAGCATTAATTTTCCCTCAAGTCCACTTATAGTTAGTCAGGATGTCGAACTGTTGTTCTGCAATGACAGTAGTTGACCTAAAAGATAAACCATAGAGTAGGGGTGATGAACTCCGGTCCTGCAGAGCCACAGTCAACAGTTGCTTCAACCCTAATCAAACACACCTGAACAAGTTAATCAAGGTCTGAAGGGTTACTAGGAAGCTACAGGCGGGTGAGTTTTATCAGGGTTGGAGCTGAACTCTGCAGGACTGTGGCTCTCCAGGACCGGAGTTTGCCACCCCTGCCATAGACTGTAGAATAAAAAAAAGCTAATACTATTGTTGCAGTGCTGAGAATACAATGTACACTTGCATTGCATTACGCAATGCTTCAGAATGGAACAACAATTGAAATTGAGCATTTGCAGCTTGAAAAAAATTGTTTTAGGCACTTTAAAGGGATAGTTCACCCCAAAAAGGATTCCATTATTTACTTACCCTCATGCCATCCCTGATGTATCCTGATGTTTCTTTCTTCAGATAAACACAAACAAAGGTATTTTACAATAATCCAGTAGTACAATAGTAGCAGTAGTCCAGCCATAACCTTTTGTTGTATAATTAACCATTAATATATATAGATGAGGCCAGTCATATGTCAATGTACTGATCAATAATACGTCAATGCATATCAATACCCATTCTGACATCATCATTTTTGCATGTAACCCACGTCGTGGTATTGGCATAAATGATACACACCTGAACAAGCTAATCAGTGTCTTTAGGATTACTAAGGCTACAGATAGAAGAGTTTTTTTCAGGGTTGGAGCTAAACTCTGTAGGATAGCAGCAAACCGGGACCGACGTTGACCATCTCTGCCCTAGCAAAAACCCAGAACACCCGATGCCCTGAGCAACACCCAAGAACACCTTAGCAATGCCATATCAACAACTCAGATCACCCCAGTAATGCCTTAGCACCCACCCAAAACACCCAATCAATGCTCTAGCAACAACCCAGAACACCCCAGTAATGCATTAGTACCGACCTAAAACACCCAATCAGTGCTCTAGCAACAACCCAGAACACCCCAGTAATGCATTAGTACCCACTCAAAACACCCAATCAGTGCTCTAGCAACAACCCAGAACACCCCAGTAATGCATTAGTACCCACCCAAAACACCCAATCAGTGCTCTAGCAACAACCCAGAACACCCCAGCAATGCATTAGTACCCACTCAAAACACCCAATCAGTGCTCTAGCAACAA
This sequence comes from Coreius guichenoti, assembly GCA_039654105.1. Taxonomy (NCBI): domain Eukaryota; kingdom Metazoa; phylum Chordata; class Actinopteri; order Cypriniformes; family Gobionidae; genus Coreius; species Coreius guichenoti. The sequence goes on along the minus strand of CM077171.1, from coordinate 10,896,659 downwards.
CCCAGAACACCCCAGTAATGCATTAGTACCCACTCAAAACACCCAATCAGTGCTCTAGCAACAACCCATAACACCCCAGTAATGCATTAGTACCGACCTAAAACACCCTATCATTGCTCTAGCAACAACCCAGAACACCCCAGTAATGCATTAGTACCGACCTAAAACACCCTATCATTGCTCTAGCAACAACCCAGAACACCCCAGTAATGCATTAGTACCCACTCAAAACACCCAATCAGTGCTCTAGCAACAACCCAGAACACCCCAGTAATGCATTAGTACCCACTCAAAACACCCAATCAGTGCTCTAGCAACAACCCAGAACACCCCAGTAATGCATTAGTACCCACTCAAAACACCCAATCAGTGCTCTAGCAACAACCCAGAACACCCCAGTAATGCATTAGTACCCACTCAAAACACCCAATCAGTGCTCTAGCAACAACCCAGAACACCCCAGTAATGCATTAGTACCCACCCAAAACACCCAATCAGTGCTCTAGCAACAACCCAGAACACCCCAGTAATGCATTAGTACCCACTCAAAACACCCAATCAGTGCTCTAGCAACAAGCCAGAACACCCCAGTAATGCATTAGTACCCACTCAAAACACCCAATCAGTGCTCTAGCAACAACCCAGAACACCCCAGTAATGCATTAGTACCCACCCAAAACACCCAATCAGTGCTCTAGAAACAACCCAGAACACCCCAGTAATGCATTAGTACCCACTCAAAACACCCAATCAGTGCTCTAGCAACAACCCAGAACACCCCAGTAATGCATTAGTACCCACCCAAAACACCCAATCAGTGCTCTAGCAACAACCCAGAACACCCCAGTAATGCATTAGTACCCACTCAAAACACCCAATCAGTGCTCTAGCAACAAGCCAGAACACCCCAGTAATGCATTAGTACCCACTCAAAACACCCAATCAGTGCTCTAGCAACAACCCAGAACACCCCAGTAATGCATTAATACCCACCCAAAACACCCAATCAGTGCTCTAGCAACAACCCAGAACACCCCAGTAATGCATTAGTACCCACTCAAAACACCCAATCAGTGCTCTAGCAACAACCCAGAACACCCCAGTAATGCATTAATACCCACCCAAAACACCCAATCAGTGCTCTAGCAACAACCCAGAACACCCCAGTAATGCGTTAGTACCCACCCAAAACACCCAATCAGTGCTCTAGCAACAACCCAGAACACCCCAGTAATGCATTAGTACCCACTCAAAACACCCAATCAGTGCTCTAGCAACAACCCAGAACACCCCAGTAATGCATTAGTACCGACCTAAAACACCCTATCATTGCTCTAGCAACAACCCAGAACACCCCAGTAATGCATTAGTACCCACTCAAAACACCCTATCATTGCTCTAGCAACAAGCCAGAACACCCCAGTAATGCATTAGTACCCACTCAAAACACCCAATCAGTGCTCTAGCAACAACCCATAACACCCCAGTAATGCATTAGTACCGACCTAAAACACCCTATCATTGCTCTAGCAACAACCCAGAACACCCCAGTAATGCATTAGTACCCACTCAAAACACCCTATCATTGCTCTAGCAACAAGCCAGAACACCCCAGTAATGCATTAGTACCCACCCAAAACACCCAATCAGTGCTCTAGCAACAACCCATAACACCCCAGTAATGCATTAGTACCGACCTAAAACACCCTATCATTGCTTTAGCAACAACCCAGAACACCCCAGTAATGCATTAGTACCCACTCAAAACACCCAATCAGTGCTCTAGCAACAACCCAGAACACCCCAGTAATGCATTAGTACCCACTCAAAACACCCAATCAGTGCTCTAGCAACAACCCAGAACACCCCAGTAATGCATTAATACCCACCCAAAACACCCAATCAGTGCTCTAGCAACAACCCAGAACACCCCAGTAATGCATTAGTACCCACCCAAAACACCCAATCAGTGCTCTAGCAACAACCCAGAACACCCCAGTAATGCATTAGTACCCACTCAAAACACCCAATCAGTGCTCTAGCAACAACCCAGAACACCCCAGTAATGCATTAGTACCGACCTAAAACACCCTATCATTGCTCTAGCAACAACCCAGAACACCCCAGTAATGCATTAGTACCCACTCAAAACACCCTATCATTGCTCTAGCAACAAGCCAGAACACCCCAGTAATGCATTAGTACCCACTCAAAACACCCAATCAGTGCTCTAGCAACAACCCATAACACCCCAGTAATGCATTAGTACCGACCCAAAACACCCTATCATTGCTCTAGCAACAACCCAGAACACCCCAGTAATGCATTAGTACCCACTCAAAACACCCTATCATTGCTCTAGCAACAAGCCAGAACACCCCAGTAATGCATTAGTACCCACTCAAAACACCCTATCATTGCTCTAGCAACAAGCCAGAACACCCCAGTAATGCATTAGTACCCACTCAAAACACCCTATCATTGCTCTAGCAACAAGCCAGAACACCCCAGTAATGCATTAGTACCCACCCAAAACACCCAATCAGTGCTCTAGCAACAACCCATAACACCCCAGTAATGCATTAGTACCGACCTAAAACACCCTATCATTGCTTTAGCAACAACCCAGAACACCCCAGTAATGCATTAGTACCCACTCAAAACACCCAGTCAGTGCTCTAGCAACAACCCAGAACACCCCAGTAATGCATTAGTACCCACTCAAAACACCCAATCAGTGCTCTAGCAACAACCCAGAACACCCCAGTAATGCATTAGTACCCACTCAAAACACCCAATCAGTGCTCTAGCAACAAGCCAGAACACCCCAGTAATGCATTAGTACCCACTCAAAACACCCAATCACTGCTCTAGCAACAACCCAGAACACCCCAGTAATGCATTAGTACCCACCCAAAACACCCAATCAGTGCTCTAGCAACAACCCAGAACACCCCAGTAATGCATTAGTACCCACTCAAAACACCCAATCAGTGCTCTAGCAACAAGCCAGAACACCCCAGTAATGCATTAGTACCCACTCAAAACACCCAATCAGTGCTCTAGCAACAACCCAGAACACCCCAGTAATGCATTAGTACCCACCCAAAACACCCAATCAGTGCTCTAGAAACAACCCAGAACACCCCAGTAATGCATTAGTACCCACTCAAAACACCCAATCAGTGCTCTAGCAACAACCCAGAACACCCCAGTAATGCATTAATACCCACCCAAAACACCCAATCAGTGCTCTAGCAACAACCCAGAACACCCCAGTAATGCATTAGTACCCACCCAAAACACCCAATCAGTGCTCTAGCAACAACCCAGAACACCCCAGTAATGCATTAGTACCCACTCAAAACACCCAATCAGTGCTCTAGCAACAACCCAGAACACCCCAGTAATGCATTAGTACCGACCTAAAACACCCTATCATTGCTCTAGCAACAACCCAGAACACCCCAGTAATGCATTAGTACCCACTCAAAACACCCTATCATTGCTCTAGCAACAAGCCAGAACACCCCAGTAATGCATTAGTACCCACTCAAAACACCCAATCAGTGCTCTAGCAACAACCCATAACACCCCAGTAATGCATTAGTACCGACCTAAAACACCCTATCATTGCTCTAGCAACAACCCAGAACACCCCAGTAATGCATTAGTACCCACTCAAAACACCCTATCATTGCTCTAGCAACAAGCCAGAACACCCCAGTAATGCATTAGTACCCACTCAAAACACCCAATCAGTGCTCTAGCAACAACCCAGAACACCCCAGTAATGCATTAGTACCGACCTAAAACACCCTATCATTGCTTTAGCAACAACCCAGAACACCCCAGTAATGCATTAGTACCCACTCAAAACACCCAATCAGTGCTCTAGCAACAACCCAGAACACCCCAGTAATGCATTAGTACCGACCTAAAACACCCTATCATTGCTCTAGCAACAACCCAGAACACCCCAGTAATGCATTAGTACCCACTCAAAACACCCTATCATTGCTCTAGCAACAAGCCAGAACACCCCAGTAATGCATTAGTACCCACTCAAAACACCCAATCAGTGCTCTAGCAACAACCCATAACACCCCAGTAATGCATTAGTACCGACCTAAAACACCCTATCATTGCTCTAGCAACAACCCAGAACACCCCAGTAATGCATTAGTACCCACTCAAAACACCCTATCATTGCTCTAGCAACAAGCCAGAACACCCCAGTAATGCATTAGTACCCACTCAAAACACCCTATCATTGCTCTAGCAACAAGCCAGAACACCCCAGTAATGCATTAGTACCCACTCAAAACACCCTATCATTGCTCTAGCAACAAGCCAGAACACCCCAGTAATGCATTAGTACCCACCCAAAACACCCAATCAGTGCTCTAGCAACAACCCATAACACCCCAGTAATGCATTAGTACCGACCTAAAACACCCTATCATTGCTTTAGCAACAACCCAGAACACCCCAGTAATGCATTAGTACCCACTCAAAACACCCAGTCAGTGCTCTAGCAACAACCCAGAACACCCCAGTAATGCATTAGTACCCACTCAAAACACCCAATCAGTGCTCTAGCAACAACCCAGAACACCCCAGTAATGCATTAGTACCCACTCAAAACACCCAATCAGTGCTCTAGCAACAAGCCAGAACACCCCAGTAATGCATTAGTACCCACTCAAAACACCCAATCACTGCTCTAGCAACAACCCAGAACACCCCAGTAATGCATTAGTACCCACCCAAAACACCCAATCAGTGCTCTAGCAACAACCCAGAACACCCCAGTAATGCATTAGTACCCACTCAAAACACCCAATCAGTGCTCTAGCAACAAGCCAGAACACCCCAGTAATGCATTAGTACCCACTCAAAACACCCAATCAGTGCTCTAGCAACAACCCAGAACACCCCAGTAATGCATTAGTACCCACCCAAAACACCCAATCAGTGCTCTAGAAACAACCCAGAACACCCCAGTAATGCATTAGTACCCACTCAAAACACCCAATCAGTGCTCTAGCAACAACCCAGAACACCCCAGTAATGCATTAATACCCACCCAAAACACCCAATCAGTGCTCTAGCAACAACCCAGAACACCCCAGTAATGCATTAGTACCCACCCAAAACACCCAATCAGTGCTCTAGCAACAACCCAGAACACCCCAGTAATGCATTAGTACCCACTCAAAACACCCAATCAGTGCTCTAGCAACAACCCAGAACACCCCAGTAATGCATTAGTACCGACCTAAAACACCCTATCATTGCTCTAGCAACAACCCAGAACACCCCAGTAATGCATTAGTACCCACTCAAAACACCCTATCATTGCTCTAGCAACAAGCCAGAACACCCCAGTAATGCATTAGTACCCACTCAAAACACCCAATCAGTGCTCTAGCAACAACCCATAACACCCCAGTAATGCATTAGTACCGACCTAAAACACCCTATCATTGCTCTAGCAACAACCCAGAACACCCCAGTAATGCATTAGTACCCACTCAAAACACCCTATCATTGCTCTAGCAACAAGCCAGAACACCCCAGTAATGCATTAGTACCCACTCAAAACACCCAATCAGTGCTCTAGCAACAACCCAGAACACCCCAGTAATGCATTAGTACCGACCTAAAACACCCTATCATTGCTTTAGCAACAACCCAGAACACCCCAGTAATGCATTAGTACCCACTCAAAACACCCAGTCAGTGCTCTAGCAACAACCCAGAACACCCCAGTAATGCATTAGTACCCACTCAAAACACCCAATCAGTGCTCTAGCAACAACCCAGAACACCCCAGTAATGCATTAGTACCGACCTAAAACACCCTATCATTGCTTTAGCAACAACCCAGAACACCCCAGTAATGCATTAGTACCCACTCAAAACACCCAGTCAGTGCTCTAGCAACAACCCAGAACACCCCAGTAATGCATTAGTACCCACTCAAAACACCCAATCAGTGCTCTAGCAACAACCCATAACACCCCAGTAATGCATTAGTACCGACCTAAAACACCCTATCATTGCTCTAGCAACAACCCAGAACACCCCAGTAATGCATTAGTACCCACTCAAAACACCCTATCATTGCTCTAGCAACAAGCCAGAACACCCCAGTAATGCATTAGTACCCACCCAAAACACCCAATCAGTGCTCTAGCAACAACCCATAACACCCCAGTAATGCATTAGTACCGACCTAAAACACCCTATCATTGCTTTAGCAACAACCCAGAACACCCCAGTAATGCATTAGTACCCACTCAAAACACCCAGTCAGTGCTCTAGCAACAACCCAGAACACCCCAGTAATGCATTAGTACCCACCCAAAACACCCAGTCAATGTTCTAGCATCAAGCCAGAACTCCCAACACCCGAGCAACAACCCAAAACATCTTAGGAATTCCCTAACAACAATCAAGAACACCCAATGCCTGAGCAACCACCAAGAACACCTTAGCAATGCCTTATCAACAACCGAGAGTAGCCCAGTAATGCCTTAGCACCCACCTAAAACATCCTATTATTGCTCTAGCAACAACCCAAAACACCACAGTAATGCCTTGGCACCCACCTAAAACACACTATCAGTGCCCTAACAACAACCCAAAACATTACAGTAATGCCTTAGTACCCACCCAAAACACACTATCAGTGCCCTAACAACAACCCAAAAACACCACAGTAATGCCTTGGCACCCTCCCAAAACACACTATCAGTGCCCTAACAACCCAAAACACCACAGTAATGCCTTAGCACCCTCCCAAAACACACGGTCAGTGCCCTAACAACAACCCAGAACATCTTAGCAATGCCCTAGCAACAACCCAGAACATCTTAGCAATGCCCTATCAACAACCCAGAGTACCCCATTAATGCCTTAGCACCCACCCAAAACAGACTATCAGTGCCCTAGCAACAACCCAAAACACATTAGCAATGCTCTATCAACAACCCAGAACATCTTAGCAATTCCCTATCAGCAATCAAGAACACTCTAGCAATATCTTATCAACCCCTAAATCACATCACCATCACAACCTAGCATCTTTTGCTAAACCTAGCAAGTTGCGAAAGTGGCGACCCTGGTGGGAAGTTTTGCATTAAGACACCACTCGAATTCCTTTCAAACATGCTGTTGACACATACTGTAGTCAGTTCACTGGAGTGCATGAACCTCTCTTTGCTCGTGATTGAAGTCTTTCTTCAGTGTGCCCGAGAGAGGTTTTTCCGTATCCACAAAACCACAGTTTTCTCTTCCCAACACAATCAGGGCAGCCCTCAAGAGCTCTCAAAGAGCAGCCTGACAGCACAATCTAATGACTCGCCATTAAGTAACTCTGTTCCCATGAAACACAGGCACTCTGCAGGTAACAGAGTGCTGCTGTGGGTGATACTAGAGTTACGCTTAAAAGAACAAAAAAGACTCAAGTTTGCTATCATAGAAGATCTAGCAGCTGCCTGGGGGATGTGCAAAGCACACACTTCTCGATCCCTGCCTCATTTATTTATTTTTAAAATTTCATTTCACCGCCAACACTTAATGCACTCTCATGCAGTCTGTCCGTCCTCTCATCTCTCCTCACGCCTGTCCGTCACACACAAAGTGAAAGTGGTAGCGATGAATTATTCACCACCACTTGAACCCCATAGCTGCTCTTGTTCTCTCGCTTTTTCTGCAGCTTTAATTGGATTTCAGAGGATAACAATGAAGACAATATCTCATTAATCAAACAAAGAGCCATGTTTTTTTTTAAAAAGCTCAGATGAATGGAGGTGAAGGTTGAGCATGGCATGCTTCAGGGGAGAGAGGAGGTTAAATATGGATAGTTGTGTGTAGCACACAGTGGTCGCATTAGACATCGAATATGAATGTTTGAAGTGTAATTTCTTTAAGAGGAATTATGGCTGGTCACGAAATGCTGGGTATCTACTAGGTTAAACTAAAAACGATTTTTTATGTTTTTAGAAGTAGTCTCGGTCCCACTTTACTTTTTCCTATCCTAGCTTATTGTGAATAGAAAAATTCAATTGCAAATACAAAAATGTTTCTGTTTCTTTAACCCAACATAGCAGCACTGATTCAACCAATGATGTGAGTTTGGGGCGAGTCTGTTTAACCGACCAATGGCTGATGAGAGGTGTGTTTGGGAACAGTCATTATTTTTGCAGTTCTGCTTCATCCTTCAGAATTTACACACTTGGTCTGTCTTTGTTTTTTTTCTATCTCTCTAAAGTGCACTCACATTAGTGAAATTTTGTTTGCAAAAAACAGTTTTGTTTATACAGTGTTACGCTACATTGTCAATAGTGTATGTAGCATATGTATAAAACACAGCTCACTTTCAAATCAAGCTATTTTCTGTTGGTCAACACATTGAATGACTTGAGCAACTTGAACCTGTTGTGAAATCTGTGTGGGTAAATCTTTTGCCCTTGCGTGCATTTCCCAGTGGTGTGGATTCCTATTAAAATGATTTGATTTCGCTCGAGAGTTCGCTGAACGAAAATGTGATTCTAAGTTCTGTTTCTCTTGATTGCACCCCTCTTGAAGATTTAAAAATCTTTTTAAAAACTTAACCCGGTATCTAGACCAGTGTTGGGGGTAACACATTACAAGTAACACAAGTTACATAATCGGATTACTTTTTTAACTAGTAAAGTTACATTCCAAATTTACAACAACATATCTGAGTAACTTTTTCAAATAAGTAACACAAGATACTTTTTCTTTTTTTTGACTGACACCTCTCCTGTCCCCATGTTGAGAAAAATCATAAGTGCAGAGGCGTTGTGTGCGCTGTGTAAACATGATGGTTATTGTAGTTCTAGACCAAATGTGAATTTGCATTTACTCATCTCACTCGCACAAAAACAAATTCAGTATTTCTTAAAATAAAAAATAAAAAACAGGGAAATGCAAACTTAAAATATTACGCAAACCTGCAATAATTAAATATGTTAATACAAATATACACTGCCGTTCAAGCGTTTTTGATTGGTACGATTTTTTTATGTTTTTAGAAGAAGTCTCGGTCCCACTTTATATTAGGTGGCCTTAACTACTATGTACTTACATCAAAAAATAAGTACAGTGTACTTATTGTGTTCATATTGTATTGCAAAACACTTTTGCTGATATTGAAGTGGGATATGGGTAAAGTTAGGGACAGCTGTGGTGGTATGAGTAAGTTTAAGGGTAGGGTTAGGTGTAAGGGAAGTGTCAACAGTGTAATTATAAATGTAACTACAGAAATTAATTACAGATGTAATTACATGCAGGTATTTTTAAAAATGTAAGTACAATGTAAAAACATGTATGTACACAATAAGTGCATTGTATCAAATGATTAATTTAAATGTTAGTACATAGTAGTTAAGGCCACCTAATATAAAGTGGGTCCTAAGTCTCTTCTGCTCACCAATGCTGCATTTATTTTATTAAAAATACAAATAAAAACTAATATTGTGAAATATTATTAAAATGTAAAATAATTATTTTCTATTTGAATATATTTTAAAATGTAATTTATTCCTGTGATCCAAAGCTGAATTTTCAGCATCATTACTCCAGACTTCAGTGTCACATGATCCTTCAGAAATCATTCTCATATGATGATTTGATGCCCAAGAAACATTTATGATTATTATCAATGTTAAAAACATTCTATTCTTTGATGAATAGAAAGTTCAAAAGAACAGCATTTATTTTAAATAGAATCTTTTGTAACATTATAAATGTCTTTACTGTCACTTTTGATCAATTTAATGCATCCTTGCTGAATAAATGTATTATTTTTTTAAAGTTATTTTCAAAAAAAAAAAAAAAAGTTCCGAAATTTTGAACGGTAGTACAATGTTGCAAAAGCTTTCTATTTCAGATAAATACTGTTCTTTTGAACTTTCCATTCATCAAAGAATCCTAAAAAAACACAACTGTTTTCAACATTGATAATGATCATAAATGTTTGTTGAGCATCAAATCATGATATTAGAATCATGAGGATCATGTGACACTGAAGACTGGAATAATGACGCTGAAAATTCAGCTTTGATCACAGGAATAAATGACATTTTACAATATATTACAATAGAAAACAGTTATTTTACATTTTAATAATATTTCACAATATTACTGTTTCTTTGTATTTTTAATAAAATAAATGCAGCCTTGGTGAGCATAAGAGACTTCTTCTAAAAACATTAAAAAAACTTACCAATCAAAAACTTTTGAATAGCAGTGTACTTTATTTAATCTCACTTTATTAACCAGTGTTTTTGCTGCTGACCTTTGATAATCCAATTCAACCATAATTATAAAAAGCAAAAATGACTTTAGATAAACATCACATTTGTGTTTTTTTTTTTTTTGTGTTGCTGAAGTAAGTGTTGAACTTTCTTCTCCTGCATCCTAATGGCAGCACAGCTGAAAGGTTTGTTTGAGCTGCGCCCTCTACTGTACACACGGTTTTCTTTTTGCATTTGCACTTTTGGTGTGAAAGGGCCTTTACGTTTACAAAAGTAATGTAACATTACTTGTTTCCATAAAAAAGTAACTAAACGCAATTAGTTACTTTTTTATGGAGTAACACAATATTGTAATACATTACTTTTAAAAGTAACTTTCTCCAACACTGATTTAGACCATACGTTTTTTTCATTTCACTACCTTGCGTTTTGTGTTTTTAAAGGCAAAAAACACAATCTGTGTCAAACAGAGAATCTTTGTGTCAAAGTTCATGATGATACACCAAATATACCTTGCATTGTCAGTGTCACCACAAGAGATGCTCTAATGGCCATTAGCATAAACCAGGGATGCAAAACTATACCCTCAAATAGGGCATTATTTGAGGGGACAGCCATTTGTAGTGGTGTCCGAAACCATAGTGGATGTTATTGAGTCCCCTTATTCTATCCCACAGTGCACCGCAATAATGAGTGTACAGCCTACAGTGGGGAGAACAAGTATTTGATACACTGCCGATTTTGCAGGTTTGCCCACTTACAAAGCATGTAGAAGTCTGTAATTTTTATCATCGGTGCTCTTCAACTGTGAGAGACGGAATCTAAAACAAATCCAGAAAATCACATTGTATGATTTTTAAGTAATTAATTTGCATTTTATTGCATGACGTAAGTATTTGATACATCAGAAAAGCAGAACTTAATATTTGGTACAGAAACCTTTGTTTGCAATTACAGAGATCATACGTTTCCTGTAGTTCTTGACCAGGTTAAAACTAAAGGTGTGTGTGTTGGAGCAGGGTTTGAGCTAAACTCTGCAGGGGAGTTTTGCACCCCTGGTGTAAATTATTTATTGGCCCAGGGGTTCTCAGCTCTGGCCATCCGAGGTCCACTTTCCTGCAGATTTTAGCTCCTACCTTGATCAAACTCAACTGCCTGAAACGTTCTAGTGATCCTCAAGGCATGATTTTTTTCTTTTTTCTTTTCCCAAACCAGTTCCGCGGAAATCCCACCCTGCAGCTAATGTCATTGGTTAAGGCTACAGTGATGAGTAGGTTTAGGGATCAGTGTTTGGTGTAGGCAATCATTACTGTGATTGACATGACCAATAAAATCTTAAGAATCAGCTGCAGGGCGAAGTTTCCGCTGAACTGGTTTGGGGAAAGAAATCATGCATCCTGAAGACCTTGGCTGCATCCCAAACACTATATAGTGTGCAAAAAAACAGCATGTGACAAAAGAAGTATGTCAGAATCCACAGTACGTATAAAAGAATAAGTAAAAAGTCCCTGGATGACCTACTACTCCTCGCGAGATTCTGAAGTGTGCATACGATGGACACTTTACTATCCCATGAGGCCACGGGAGAGGGTGGCAGTGAAGTGACGTAACTGATGCTGGGAAATCACATTATAATGACAGCATAGCGGATGTAGTATTCATACTACACACTCACATACTTTTTTTAAATTCAGAATAAGTACTTAAAAGAGTATGCGATTTCGGACGCAGCCCTTGATTAGCTGGTTCAGGTGTGTTTAATTAGGATTGGAGCTGAACTCGGAGCAGGAAAGTGGACCTCGAGGACCAGAGTTGAGAACCCCTGTATTAACCAATACTAACTATGAGCATAACTAATTAGCTTTGCCATGAGCTTTGACTAATCACTTACCACACCTGTCTGTGCAAAATTATATTGAATATTTTAACACGGCTTTAAATAGGCTTTTAGTGCATTAATATAAACATTTTTTGCTAGGTTTTTTTTTTTTTTTTTTTTACAAAATGAGGTTCAAGTACAAGATAGGCCACAGAAACTGCACACATACATAAAGCAAAAAATAACTTGAATGTCCTTTTAATATCAAAGATATTTAATGCTCCTTTTATACACACATACTGTAGTAGCAGGATGAGAGATGTTCGCTGGAACACTTTGCCTACTAAGATTTTTATTTTGACTAAGTTTGCGAAGATGTTCATCTTGCTTCTACTCAGCCTGAAGGCTTTAAAATGAGAAGTACGTCATATCTGATCATTGACCTATAAATAAAACCACATGAGCTGCAGGGCTGTGGTCATACTTTGCATGTATGATAAGGATCATTGCGTGTCTCCAGTGTGGCAGTTAATGCAGAAAGCTGAACAGATGCCCGAGGCCTGTTCTGTTCACACAGATAAGCAGCTGTCACAGCTGTCACACACTCCAAAACTTATGATACTGCATCCTGTATCAGGCAGAGCATAACCCTCGTGATTGTGAGGCTGCGCTGTGTTTCTACTGACTTGTGTTATGGGCTGGAACTTGTTTCTGTGGAGGACCAAAGGCTATCCCTAATCTTAATCTGGTCCACATTACTGGTTATTTTGGCAATTAACAGGTGGAGACAGTCTGACTGACATATAAAGTGGCCAGTTATGTGACATTTAGGAGAGGATTGATCTGAAATCAGATATACTATAACTTGATTTAACTTTACAAGTGTACTTAAAATCTGCACAAAACTACTTTTCTTTACTATTGTGATGTATATACTATTGTGAGTGATACGGCTATATAACGAGAAAGAAAATGTGGGTCGAGACTTGATTTTGTTTATCTGGAATTGACTGGATTGTGAAAAATGGGCATTGCAAACAAAAGAGATGACCAACATGAATTCCAGTGGTTGGCTTATGCTGGTCTAGCTGGTGAAGCTGGTTGACCAGTGTGCTCTTCCTGGTTAAAGGGATAGTTCACCCAAAAATGAAAATTACCCCATGATTTACTCACCCTCAAGCCATCCTAGGTGTATATGATATTCTTCTTTCTGATGAACACAATCAGAGTTATATTAAAAAATGTCCTGGCTAATCCAAGCTTTATAATGGCAGTGAATGGGAGCCCAAAATTTGAAGCCCAAAAAAGTGCATCCATCCATTATAAAAGTACGCCACACGGCTCCGGGGCGTTAATAAAGGCTTTCTGAAGTGAAGTGAAGTGAAGTGAAGCGAAGCGATGCATTTGTGTGAGAAAAATATCCATATTTCTAACTTTATAAAGTAAAATATCTAGCTTCAGCCTTCCATATTCAATTTATGCAGAAAGTGTAACACCTCTCGCAGTTCAAAACACTTACGCTACGTCCAACGTCGTACGTCGTACGTCGCGTCAGTTATGCTTTTTCCCTAAGTTGAATACGGAAGGTGGTCCACCAGAAGCTAAATATTTTACTTTATGTAGTTCTAAATATGGATATTTTTCTTACACAAACCCATCGATTCGCTTCAGAAGGCTTTTATTAACCCCCCCGGAGCCGGGTGGATTACTTTTATAATGGATGGATACACTTTTTTGGGCTTCAAATTTTAGGCTGCCATTCACTGCCATTATAAAGCTTGGAAAAGCCAGGACATTTTTTAATATAACTCTGATTGTATTCGTCTGAAAGATGAATGTCATGTACACCTAGGATGGCTTGAGGGTGAGTAAATCATGGGGTAATTTTCATTTTTGGGTGAACTATCCCTTTAAGAAGGGGCACTCCAGCACTCCAATAATTAATTTAAAACTCATTTAAAAGCAAAGAGATCTGTTTAACAGATACTACATGTATTACACCTTGTTGACATCAAGAACAAAATTATGAACAAATTGGTGACGAAATGAAGAAACACTCTGATTCATTCACACTCTGACCTTTTCTGCACTATTTCTATCCAGAATGTATGACCCATAGAAATGTCTTTGTACTTGTTAAACTAGAGTTGCCCCTCACACGAGCACTCATTAGCAGTGCTGTCTCTTGTTGCTGCCATCTCCAGTAGTTTGTTGTATTTGTTCAGAATCCTCCATTTCTTTTCTTGACCAGTTTTGCCACCTTATGGACAGATTAATTAGCGCAAAAAAATCCACATTAGTGAATTTAACGCAGATGAAAACCATACCTCACAGCCTTGTTTTCATCTGCGTTAAATTACAGTCTTTACAATGGTGCACACTGTTTAAAGATCCTAGATCCTGTGTTTTTGTCTACCCATCTTTTTTTTTGTAAAAGGCTGAACAATTGGTATGTTGTTAGACAACAGTATAATCCATTGAACATATTGTACTTCTATCCATCACAGCCTTATTTTCATTCCTGTCAAAAAATAATTGTGGTGCTACCCTGACTAAGGTCTATTGTGGAGTATCAAAGTCCCTTTCAAGGAAAGCCTGTTCACTTAGCAGCCATATTTGAAGGCAGCTGCAGTGATGCGACGATCAGTGATTGGCTCTTTTATTTAGAAGGCGGGACTTAATCCGCCATATTGCGTGTTGTACTTTCTCCCATTCACAGGTAATATGAGTGCACCGTCTTTGGTATATCTGAAGTCTTTGGGGGTAACCACCTTACTTATGCACCACAGAAGTAACACTCTTATGTTAAAAACATGGTGGATACACAGTTAAAAACAGTATGTGTGTACTATGCTGATGTTGAAATTCATGATGATACAGTTATTTTACACTATGCATAGGCATAAAAACCGAAGTATACTTTGGGCTTAATTTGTGGTTAAAATATGTCACGTTTTAAGTGAGTTGAACATGGAGGTCCTGACTGTTTTGGGTCTGTGTCTCTAGTACAGGATTGGCCAGCTGTACATGATCAGCAAGCACAGCCACGAGCAGAGCGAGAGAGGAGAGGGAGTGGAGGTGGTGCAGAACGAACCCTACGAGGACCCCACCTACGGCGCTGGACAATTCACTGAGAAACGCATTTATCTCAACAAGTGAGTAGAAATTGTCGTCAGTTACTTGAGGCAAAGCACGAGTCCTTGGTACATGAGGTCAAAGTTTGTGATGCACTATATTAACACATATGTTACACATTAAAGGGGACCTATTATGCAAAATGGTGTTTGAACATAAATGTGTGTCGGCAGTGTTTGTACACAACCACCCTAATGGTAAAAAAACCCATTAATCCCCATAAATCATAAGCAGTGTCTCAGAACAAGCCATTTGACGTCACATATGTAGGCCCCGCCCACGACTGCTGACGGACTCCGCCCTATTAGCATAGACCCCGCCCCGAGTGAGCGGTACACAGTCCGCCATGTTTATCTCCTCGCCAGAGCATTTAACAGCAGCATTCAAGTAAGAAATGTGTTCTTATTAAAGCTACTAAAGTTATTCAGTCAAGAGCAGTGAGTGATTTTCTGTTTGTCTTTAGTTGTTTGATTCATATTAACAGCAGATATAGCAGTAGATACTGTATATTACACTGCTTTCACTTTAATACACAGATCTAATATACACATGTGATTTCTTTACTTGCTGTTTACGTTCACAGAAATAACCCACTGTGTTTATGTGAACTTTGTGTGTTTTTGACATAACCTTGTGTGTTTGACAGTTTAAGCGCAATAAGACGTGAAAGAGAACGTAGTTTAATACTCACGGGACGCTCCATCTGACATCCAGCTTTCTGTGCGCGTGCTTCGGATGTGTGCGCTCAGAAAACCATATATCAGAAGTTTAGACTAGGGCTGCACGATTAATCGAAATCAAACCGCAATTGCGATTTGGCTTATGTGCGATTATGAAAGCGTAAAGGCTGCGATTTTAATGAAATAAATATATGCCCAGTGTGTTAGTGAAGAGCGGCTCTGTGGTCAGTAGTAAACGCTGTTCCGTCTGAAAGCACTGCGAGTTTGAGTCGCTTATAACGTGCGTTTGAAAAACCAAAATAAAGACAACGTTTAATAACATGTTTTAACTCACTTCATATCCTCAGTCGAGTGTTTGAAATGTCCTTTTGTGAGCTGATGTGGCTTCTTATCACAGAATGAGGCAGACGATGAATTATTTTATAGCATTCTATACAGTGATGAAGTCTATGTCGATTAGCACTGCATTATAATATACTTTATTATCATGAAAATACCCGAGAAGGCTTGAAGAACTCAAATACACCATATATTGTTGCAGTCTTGATGTTTAATCAAAGCGTTTCTATCTTCTTTTTATTCAGCTACACAGCGCTAGCTTCACATTAGGGATTTCCTGAAACGGTCATTATATTACTTCTCTCTGAGGCAAATGTGGCGTTTCTGCTCGAGGGCACCCTCTGGCCTCCAGTATGAATGAAACATGAGTGTGTTTAGTGCCCAGCAGTGCTCACTCCATCCTATTTTGGGTAAAAAATAGGAAAAATAATACTTCTCTAAATAAATGTATACGACAATCCATGTTTTCTCCAGTGTACAGGAGTTTTTTCCCCACAGTGGATGCATAAGAGGCTCATATTTCATATTAAAGACATGATTTTGCATACCTCCTGACAAAAATTAAGAAATTGATATCACAGATTTTTATAATAATAATAATATATTTTATGATAAATCCTTAGATATTTTTTTAGTGATTTTTAGTCATAGGCTGCCTGCATGTTAACAGGTAACCCTGCAGTTTTTTGTAAAATAAGTTTTCTGTAAAATATAAATATTATTTTTATTATTATTATTATTATTATTATATTGTTATATTTATTCTTAAATACTCTATTTTTTATTTTTAATAATGAAAATGTTATTGTAATAGTAATATTCCTTATTTTGTTAAATATTATATATTATTAGCAATAATAATAATCATAATAATTATTATTAGTCATAATATATAAGCACAAAATGGCGACGCGACGGTGATAGAGATGATAATCAAAACCAAACAGATGTTTTCGTTTTTGGCAGAGTATCCGAGGCACGAGCTGTACAGGCTCCGCCCTCTTCTGGGAAGCGGGGTGGGGAGAAGCAGCTCATTTGCATTTAAAGATACATCATGCACAAAAACAGCATGTTTTTCCTTCCACTCAAAAATGGTATAATAAATGATCTGTGGGTATTTTGAGCTGAAACTTTGCAGACATGTGTGGAAGCCAAACCATAACATGCTTGTTGACTGTCAGCATAAAGTCACTTTGCAGAATGTTCTGGCCAAGATCCAACATATAAACATGCATGTGTAACAACAAACTGTTGTTGCTTTATGTGACAATTTATATGACATTTATAGGTTTAGATCTGATAAACTGGCAAGCAACAAAGTGGCAGCTCATTCAAATAATGACAGTCTCCTTGAATGGACCTACTGCACACAGAAGAAATGAATGCAAAATATGACTTGTGACGATATGATCTCTCCTTGGCTTTATATCGTGTCTGCTTTTTCTGCATGAACAGGGTGGATGCTCAAGTCTTCTAATGCAAGAGTGACCTCTCTATTAACTCAGATGTTTCTGAAGTGAGTCAGTGCTGTTAGCGGCATTACGTGCATCATTCTGCTGCCAGTCGAAGTGAGACGAGCGTCAACCTGTAACTGCAGAAGTCATGAGATGATGTATGTTATTGTGTTATTTGTTTATAGCCGAGGTATATTTAATGCAGAAAAGCACCGTATCTGAGCCACCTGGAATGTAAAATAGGTCTTTAGGTTTTACAGGATGAAATTTGATATATTGGTTGAAGTCTGTAACTGTTTTCTATGTGAAGTTACACCAATCAGGTATAACATTATGAGCACTGACAGGTGAAGTGAATAACACTGATTATCTCTTCATCACGGCGCCTGTTAGTCGGTGGGATATATTAGGCAGCAAGTGAACATTTTGTCCTCAAAGTTGATGTGTTAGAAGCAGGAAAAATGGGCAAGCGTTAGGATTTGAGTGAGTTTGACAAGGGCCAGATTGTGATGGCTAGACGACTGGGTCATAGCATCTCCAAAACTGCAGCTCTTGTGGGGTGTTCCTGGTCTGCAGTGGTCAGTATCTATCAAAAGTGGTCCAAGGAAGGAACAGTGGTGAACCGGCGACAGGGTCATGGGCGGCCAAGGCTCATTGATGCACGTGGGGAGCGAAGGCTGGCCTGTGTGGTCCGATCAAACAGACGAGCTACTGTAGCTCAAATTGCTCAAGAAGTTAATGCTGGTTCTGATAGAAAGGTGTCAGAATACACAGTGCATCGCAGTTTGTTGCGTATGGGGCTGCATAGCCGCAGACTAGTCAGGGTGCCCATGCTGACCCCTGTCCACAGTGGGCACGTGAGCATCAGAACTGGACCACGGAGCAATGGAAGAAGGTGGCCTGGTCAAGTTTTCTTTTACATCACGTGGATGGCTGGGTGCATGTGCGTCGCTTACCTGGGGAACACATGGCACCAGGATGCACTATGGGAAGATGCTTTGGGCAATGTTCTGATGGAAAACCTTGGGTCCTGCCATCCATGTGGATGTTACTTTGACATGTACCACCTACCCAAGCATTGTTGCAGACCATGTACACCCTTTCATGGAAACGGTATCCCCTGGTGGCTGTGGCCTCTTTCTGCAGGATAATGCGCCCTGGCACAAAGCAAAAATGGTTCAGGAATGGTTTGAGGTGCACAACAACAAGTTTGAGGTGTTGACTTGGCCTCCAAATTCCCCAGATCTCAATCCAATCATCTGTGGGATGTGCTGAACAAACAAGTCTGATCCATGGAGGCCCCACCTCACAACTTAGAGGACTTAAAGGATCTGCTGCTATCATCTTGGTGCAGCACACCTTCAAGGGTCTAGTGGAGTCCATGCCTCGATGGGTCAGGGCTGTTTTGGCAGCAAAAGGGGGACCAACACAATATTCATAATGTTATGCCTGATCGGTATATATTAAAATGTAATTTATTCCTGTGATCCAAGCTGAATTTTCAGCATCATTACTCTAGTCTTCAGTGTCACATGATCCTTCAGAAATCATTCTAAGGGTATGTTTACACTACACTATTTTCAAATGAAAACGGAAAACTTTTGGCCGTTCATTTACACAGCAATGCAGTTTGGGGGGCCTGAAAATGTGTTTCAAAGTGCTAGGTTTTGAAAACGATGCCTTTACCGTAGGGTTGCACAATTAATCAACTTTTTAATCGTGATTACAATTACAGATGCCACAATTACATAATCGTTCAAAGGCACAATTACAAAAAAAAACAGTCCCCTTGCATTATTCTGCATGCTTAAGATTGTTTTTTCTTTCTACAGGTTATCTTAAAGGTTTTTTGTTTTGTTTTAGTTTTAGTATAACATTATAATGCCATGAATATTTTTGCTTTTTTATTTTACTTGGGAGTCACACTGGTGGTCTTAGCGGTCAAAAGTGACCGGATCCCTAAAATGTAACTTCTTATTTTTTCAGTAAAATCATTCTAACATTCAATAATATATTTTCTTTTTTCTTTTGCATTTTGAGAGGGTTTTGTGGTACTAATTAATATTTATGCAATAATAGTAATAATAATTCCCATAGAAAATGATACAAAAAAGGGTTTTTGTTTTTTTCTTCAATTTATGCAGTATTTCAGGTTAAAATAGAGTCTAGGCCTTTAAAATCCAATTAATGGCAGATTAGCGCCATCTGTTGAGAGTATTGAAAGAAAACATGTAATACCCTGGTGTAACCACTAGTTGCCTGTATAGCTCTCTATAGAGCAGCTTGTGAATTGCCTAGTTGTTTTCAGACATAATTACATATTTTTATTAGGTGGAAGATTTAAATATATATTTAAACAATCTCAAAGACTACTTTTTGTCAAGTTTTAGGTTTTTTTTGTTAGAAATAGTGATTTGAAGTGTTAGTCTATGTATTATGATTACAGTCAAACCTGAACATTGTGTAAGAAAGAGAACGCAAGGAAGCATTTTGTTACCCATTTTTTGATTCAGAATTTAATTTAATTAAAAAAAAATGCAGTTCATTCAATCACCCTGTGACACCTGAGCTTTTTTCTGCATTATTACTGAATTATTGAATTGATTTCACATATTCTCACACTTTGCTCTGTGTTACAGACACAGTGGTTCATAGAGGTGTGTGTGTCTATATCACATTCTTGATGTTTTATAGTGTCATCCCTTCACTGCTGTGTACTTTTTTTTCAGTATTGTGGCCGATTTGTAGATTGTGCACACAAAAATTCTCAGTATTTTCGTATTTTTGTCAATTTCCCATTCATTTCCTATGGTCGGTCATTTTTGACCGAAGACCATGAGTGTGACTATTTTTTTACGACCACTTAGCCTGTTCGAATCATACCCTCAGTTTTTTTGTGTGTTCACATTCCAAGTGTCATAAAAGTCACCAAGTTTCGTACCATTCCGATGAAGCTGTGATTTTTAACAATTCAAAACGTAAAATTCTCCGGTCAGAAATGACAGAAATGTATAGTTGATAATTTGAGGCTTAATGCTATAGAAAAGCAATAAACATTTTTCAGGAAGACTGTTTTCAGCTTGTTTATTTTCATATAAAAATATAGCATGCAGCTGCTTCAAACAATGGTATAAGCCATTCAAAAGATCATTCAATGTAAATTGTGATAATTGTAATTACTAATCGCAATTAAAGTTTCATGGGAATAAACGACAATTATGGTTTTAGTCATAATCGTGCAGCCCTACTTTACCGTCTCTATGTAAACAACAAAAACGTGAATTTGTGAAAATGGTGACATCATGCTCATGCGTATTACATGTTTGCTGGGTGTTTCTTGACATAGTAATATCGCCAACTACTGGCCTGGCATGCATAATACAGCCTTTTTAGTCATTTTTGCAGATCCAGGGATTGTTTCGTCAACGTCAAAAACATGATTTTTCTCAGCTTTTTGCTCTAAATGTTGCTTTTTTTATGAAACTTAACAACATTCAAGTGTTGATAAAAAAAGAATGCATGAAGCTAGAATAAAACTGGTTTTTAATCGTATAGTGGTTAGTACTCTGCATTGTGGCCGAAGCAACACTGGTTCGTATCCGGGTCACGGCACCAAAAAACGGAGGATCTGTTCTTTTTTTTGATAAATTGCATATTCAGATATTCATACAACAAAATATTCTGGGGGCCATGAAAATTTTGTGAAAATGATCAAAAATGCTGGTGGTGGCTGGCAACTTTTATTTTTTTATTTTTTTTTTTTAAATGCTGGCGTGGAGAGAGTTAAATATTTGACTTTCCCTTTCAGCTGACATCACCTACACTACCGTTAGCCGATCAATTATTTAGCTTCAATTCAGGCCTTGTCATTCCCAATAGATAAAATCAGGCCTGACATTTTTTTCTACTTGAATATAATTTGGAAATATGTCACTGAAGTAAAATGGGTTGCAAATGCCTTTTCAGACAGATCTGCTATCTGCTAATCTCCCTTTTTTCCTCCTGTTGTTTGTTGTCTTTTTTTTTATAAATGCCTTTTAGTACATTGACATTGAGCCTCAGTCGGAGTCAATGCAGTCCACCGGAGATCTTCAGTTCATTCTCACTGAGAGAACAGTCTCCAAGCGGCTGCTAGTTTAATAAGAATAAGTAAGGACATGACTAGGGACCCAAACACTTTCCCAAAAATAGCCAGCAAACGGGTTCACAGGACACAGTCCCCCCAGGACACTGGCCATTCTAGGCACTGATAAATCAGTCGCTCATGCAGATGTGTTTTTGGAGAAATGCTTTATTGAGCTGAGACATCAGTCCCCCCAGGACCAGCTTGATTAAATTGTTCCTCTAAGGGTCATGATTGGCTAAGAGGTGGTCATGACATCACTTGTAACTGGTTCAGACCATGGGCAAAAGCGTGGTGGGCTTCTGGGAATGTTTAGTTAGTGCTGGGCGGTATGACCAAAAATTTATATCAGGGTATTTTTCTAAATTATACCGGTTTCGCAGTATATGACGGTATTTTTTCGCCCAGCACTATGTTTAGTGAAACTTTAAATGCTTTTATCACATCCACTTTTCATGCTTGGTCTTTTTTTCTCACTAATAAATTAATTCAGACCTGTAGTTATGCTCTATAGACGGTTTCAACGGCAACAACATAAACAAACGTTACTGCGCACGCGCGCTTTTGTGGCCCAAACTTAACTTCCGGTAGACGTCCGCAAAGAATCAGTAACAACAGAGGCTGCGTTATCTTTCTTATGCGCTATCATCTTTCATTTTAATTGTTTTTATTGTTTCAGCATGTTTATTATAAATAAGCTCCCATTTCTGTCTGCAATTTACAGTGGGGGAAACGCCCCCCTTAAAGGGTTAGTTCACCCAAAACTGAAAATTCTGTCATTAATTACTCACCCTCATGTCGATCCCAACCCGTAAGACCTTAGAGAAGAAGAAAAATATCTTAATTTGTGTTCCGAAAATGAACAAAGGTCTTACGGGTTTGGAACGACATGAGGGCGAGTAATAATAACAGAATTTAAATTTTTGGGTGAACTAACCCTTTTAAGGACCGTGTAATGCCGTTTTCTGTACAGTAGCCTATATAAATTCTTGCGCGCCCGCCTTTCAATCATGCAATGTGTCAGAATAACATGTTTCTTTGTTTCATAATATAAGATTAATGTTGGGAAACTTAAACTTGTAGATAAAGTACCCTATTTGAGATTGATTGTATATGAATGCATCACTAAAATCCCGTGCTCTATGGGCACTGCCATTAATAGAGGATAAAGCGAAAGTTGTTTTACACTCCGTGATAAAGGCCTATTACATACCCAAGTTAAATATTTTGCGGGAAACATAAATGCGATCAGTTATCCAGATGGCGACCACTTGATGTGAACAAATGTAAACGCGCCGTGTCCTGATTGACTGATGAGCCGATCTGCTTGATCAGATCACGGTGATCGCATGTTAATGCCAAGTGTAAACGCAGCCAGAATAAGTTACCTCTTGAGTAGAATATTTCTAAAAACAAGCAAAATAAATAACAAGTAAATTACATTAGACATACAGTCTAAATTACATTAGACGCTGCTCTCGTATGCAGTCAGACTGGATATTTATGAAGCATTCAAGGCTTTTTGGTGAGTCGCACACACTGTTTTTGCGCTGGTGTCATATGCTTTCTGCTTGATTGTTAATATTTATATCATGTTATCCAAGAATAGTATGTCAAAAATGTGTTTCTACTGAGTAGTGCACCATACTATCCACTAGCCAGACCGATAAACAAACACAGACCGGAAGTTAACTTCGGGCCAGGCACGTAACCGTGGCAACGTGCGTGCGTCCGATGAAACCGTATATACTCAAAGTTGTTGGCTGTTCAGAAAATCAACCAGATATATTTGAAGAAAAACTTATCAAATTAGAAATGTTGCCTTGGCTACTAACTGAAATAAACTGAAGTACTAAAATTCCTAAAACTAAAACAGAAATCAAAATAAAGTAGCTGCATATAGAGAGAAATATAAACAAACCAAAAGCATCTCCAAATGGCTAAAATAAGGCCCTGCCCTACAGTTTGTTTTCTACTTGAATATCATTTGAAAATGTCACAGAAGTAAAATTGGTTACTAAATTGGTGTGTGTGTGTTTGTGTGTGTGTGGTCCAGGTAAACCCTGTTATGAGGACAAAATGTCCCCACATAGATGGCAATATCTAAAATCCTTGACCTTGTGGGGAGATTTTTTGGTCCTCATGAGGAAAACAGCTTATAAATCAGACTAAGTGATGGTTTTTTGAAAGTGTAAAATTGCAGAAAGTTTTCTGTGATGGGTAGGTTTAGGGGTAGGGTCAGCCTGCGTCCCAATGTGCATACTATCCATCCTAAATAGAATGTGACATTAGTAATTTTCAGTACTATTTAGAGCAGATAGGGTGTAGATGTGGTGTTAGTGTAGGCTCGTTTTTGAAAATCCTTTTTCATTTTTAAAAGCAGAGGTGGATAGTATGCACATTGGGACACAGGGTTAGTGTAGGGGGATAGAAGATACGGATTGTACAGTATAAAAATCATGTCTATGGGAAGTCCCCATAAAACATGAAAACACAATGTGTGTGTTTGACTTTGACAAACATGAATTTAAAATATGAATAAAGAGTGATAATAATGATTTTAACAGCCTGTTTGTCTACTGTTGTTCTATTTGTACTTAACTAGCTTACTACTTTTCTTTTAAACGGACAGATTTTATTTTCCTGTTCAGACCGCAGTCACTTTTGCTAGCACGTCCACACTAGTTGTCATAGTAACGAGGCAAACTGGCGTAGGGTTCAGCATGCATGAGTCTTTAGCAATGCATGTTCTGCCACTGATTGTTTTCCATTAGGGCTGTATCCAAATCTGACAAGGGTGTAATGCCAAGTAATGTACCACAGTTAGGCAAGAGTTTGAGCGTTGACTGGTAAGAATGTGTCCTTGGGAGTTTTCAAGAAGGCAGTTATAGCTTGCTAACTTCAGGTTGTTTACGAAGTGAAGCATTTGACATGATCTGTGGTCTTTTTCACCCTCAACATGTCTATTAAGACTACAAAAAATCACCTCTTTTCTCACGGTGCCTGAAACGGTTCAATAAAGGATTTGGTCTCTCTAAACCCCTCCTTTCCGAGAGTCTACTCTACTCTGATTGGTCAGATGGCCCAGTTTGTTGTGATTGGTCTACTCTGCACTGATTGGTCAGATGACCCAGTTTGTTGTGATTGGTCTACTCTGCTCCAATTGGTCAGATGGCCCATTCTGTTGTGATTGGTCTGCTCTGATTGGTCAGATGACCCAGTCTGTTGTGACTGGTCTACTCTGCTCTGATTGGTCAGATGGCTCAGTCTGTTGTGATTGGTATACTCTGCTCTGATTGGTCAGGTGACCCAGTCTGTTGTGACTGGTCTACTCTGATTGGCCAGATGACTCAGTCTGTCATGATTGGTCTACTCTGCTCTGATTGGTCTGATGGCCCAGTCTGTTGTGATTGGTCTACTCTGCTCCAGTTGGTCAGATGGCCCGATCTGTTGTGATTGGTCTACTGCTTACAGTACGTGTCAGAAACCAAACGGCCATTACCATATCTTAATTTCAGCTTTGGATCTTCCTCAGCACTTGATACACATTGATATGAGCAGTAACGACGGTGTCGGTTTTACCATATCAATTCAATCCTGAGTCCTCATCCTTTGGGAGTGCATCAAAGTGGATTTGCTTTCACAGCACAGAAAACAGCATCTTCTCAACATGACGACAACACAAACCAAACTCTTCCAGTCTCAGCTACAACTGCATTGTCTGAGTGTCAAAGTAGACGTTGTTTGTAGGCAACCAATGAAGACCATAGGCTGGCATTATGCAAATGTGTTACAAACCTATGTAGTAGGTTCAACAGGAAGTAAGACTGGAATCACTGACGACTCGTTTCAGGCAGTTCAGAATCAGTTCTTTGTTTTGGAAGACAATAACTCCATTTATCTGCACTTTGATCTTTGAAACTGTGCAGACCTTTTACATTCACAAACTAAGCTATTAACACACTTTCAAAGCTATATTACACACTGCATGAAAGATAATATCTGAAAAAGCATAATGGGAGCTCTTTAAATACACCCAGTGAGACAAATAATTAATACGGAAAGCCAGATATATATTTTTTTTGATTCAGTGTTGTTTTTAATCACACACACCCATTAAAAACAAGCCACTGACCTTTGACCCAGTGTCTGCGGCTCAGACTGAATTTAGTGTGAGGCTTCAGTAGCTCAACATTTGCTTCATAAAAAATGACATTTATATTGAAGTGTCTACAAATGTGTGGGATAAGAGCTGCCTCTAGTTCAGTGTTGTTTTTTGTTTTTGTTTTACAAGCCTAAAATATCCTATTTTACAGTAGGATAACTACAGTAGCAGTTACAACAAACAGATCAAAAATAATTCCTTTCCAAAATCCCCTTCATCTCGTGTGAACTGACGATAAACTAGAGATAAATCAAGACTTAAAGGGGATAAAAGACATGATGAGGAGGAATGGTCAAAATGGAGCACACATGAGACCAAAAAAGACAGAAGGAAGAGAGAAAATAGGAGAGCGTGTGGGGAGGTTGAGATGTGCGTGGGATGGAGACGGCTGAGCTCCCGCCTTTATAGCACGTGTATAATTTGAGATTTGGCTGTGGGAAGCTGTACCTGCGTTTTCGCCCACAGGCCACCTGCTTTTGCTCTTTTGCATGCCATGCCACTTCCACAAGCTGGAGCCGTTGTACAGGACTTCACAGACGAAATCTAGAACATTTTGGTTCACTTAAGACCGAATGTATGAAAAATGGATGGGCTTATTCATTTTTGAATGGATGGAAACAAACAAATCCACCAGATACATGTAATATAATGGGGTTTAGTTCAAGTGAAGTGGTGTATGGACATCTGAGAGTTAGTGTACGCTCGTTTTAGAAAATCCTTTTTCATTTTTAAAGCCCTCAGGATGAGGTTTGCTTCCCTCGGGTTAACATCGCAGATGTGCCGAGTCATGCGCCAGTGAAATCTGCAAGGCCTGCATAAAACCTTCCTCTATTCCCCTTGCTCAGGCTTTTAGGACTGGCACCCATCCCAGTTTCATCCACTCTGCATCTGGTTTATTTAGGACACAACTGCGGAAGGGCATGAGAAGAACTTCATCTCCATGGGCTTATTACATCAAGATGAAAATTCATCATGCTTCCCCAACACAACATTGATTTCATTGGTTTTACCATTGCATCCAGCAACAATAAGATTAAGTTAAGAATAAAAATTGTTATTTACTCACCCTGGATGCTAGACATGTTTTGGAGGGAGGGAAAGATCATAAGTGAATATTGACTTACATTTTGGTCTGTTCCTAATGCAAAGTATGATGGGGTGGGGAGTTTGGATCTTGATTAGCTCCTGGTCATTTTGATATATCGTTATATGACAAGTACTGTATAACAATCATTTCTTCTTTTGTGTTCCAAAATAGCATACAGATTTGTAATGACATGAGGGTGAGTAAATAATGACAGAATTTAAATTTGAGTAAATCACAGCCACTGATTATTGAGACACGGGACAAAAGATGTTCCACAATTTTACCTGCTGTTAAAGTTTGAAAACAGCAACACTCCCATGCAGAACTGAATCAGAGATGAAATCTAGAATGTTCTTAACACAGCTTTACCATTTTGTTTTATCTTTTTAGCAGATTTAAGCGGACAGGAACCCTCTTATTCACTCTTAAAAATAAAGGTTCTTAATTGGGATCTATAGTTCCATGAAGAAACTTTAACATCCATGGAACTTTTCATTGCACAAAAGGTTCTTTACATGAAAAAAAAAAAGGTTCTTTTAAGGACTGTTCCCTGAAAGGTTCTTTAGGGATCCCAGAATGGTTCTTCAATGGCATCGCTTTTAAAACCCTTTATTTTTAGGAGTACTAAAAGTGTCTGGGCATCAGATACTGTAATGAAATGATCCCAAATGTCACCCACTACTGAGGCAAGTGAAATTTCAACTATTGTACACAGTCTATTAAAATTACATTGCTAATGCTATTATA
The DNA here is from genome assembly GCA_039654105.1 of Coreius guichenoti. Classification (NCBI taxonomy): domain Eukaryota; kingdom Metazoa; phylum Chordata; class Actinopteri; order Cypriniformes; family Gobionidae; genus Coreius; species Coreius guichenoti. The sequence goes on along the minus strand of CM077171.1, from coordinate 10,868,818 downwards.
AATGTGTTTACATTTTTGCTTCTATCTCATTTGGAACCATGTGGAATAGATTTAAAAACCTTGAGTTTTGCCAAATCTATTGGTTATGTCAAATAACTGCCCAAATTATTGCCTCTTGCAGGCATATACTTTTCTTTACTTTAACAATCAGTATTAGGACTTTGAGTTAGCATATGGTTTGAGAACAAGTTGTGTTATAGCCTAAATCTTTGAATAGAATCTTACTTTGAATATATAAATATTTGTGAGTTTTTCACATGAATATTATTGGGAAAAGGTGATTGTTGTCACAAAATCTCTTCTTATCATTTTATGTAATGGACTACTTGCGCTGAGGTTCATCTCACTAGTTAGCAGTTATTTACAATTTGCTGTTGTTGCCTTACTCACCTAGTTTCTGAAACTCATCTTAAAAATTAGTGTTTGGAAGAAGATTTTACAGTCTGTTGAAATATATCCGTCAGGCCGTTTTTGACTGTCGGCTGGCTTAGTTTTTTTTTCGGTGTGTTCCGCACCGTTGGCTCTTGTCAGACGCCGTCTGGGTTTTTTGGACCGATTCAGCATGTAGAATCGGCATCGGGCCGTCGCAGAGAGAAATCTGATTGGCTGTTCAGCTTAGCGAACGAGGCAGTGCACGAGAATAAAAGCGAAAGTGATGAAAGCGAGCACAGACAGAAGCCCATTCTAATTTTACGTCATCTTACCCAAGCATTCGAATGCATGAATGTTTTCTTCATTCGACTGGAATGAAGAAAATGATCAGTGTGATTGATATTCAAAATGGTAAGTAAGCGTTGCTTTGTTTACAGTTTGTATATGTGCAGTCCTAGTTTCGGTTTCCCTTTTTGAATGATGGAAATAGACTATTGATACCTGCTGATATAGACAGATATTTACTTACACGCAGAATGCACATGCTAGTTGACAGTCACCTTTAGTCCTTTTGGGGCCAGATTTACTAACAGCTCCAGCGCAAATTCTCTTTTGGCATTAAAAAACGACTGTCAGGATTTACTAAAGAGACACAGTGAAAAATTAGCGTAGACAGTTATTTTTGCGGCTGAACTTATTGCATATGCATTTGTAGGAGTTTCCCTTTCAGATGCAAAACTTATGGGAGGAGAGTATTTAAATGAATCATGCAAGGTGATTTACTAAGGTTTGCGCCATTATTTACCACCCAAAAAAAAAGCACGTCTTAAACCAGACACTAACTGGTAGATTGTGTTGGTCATTATGGAAGTGATCCGGCTGCGTCTGTGTTCTTTAATTTGTTTCGTCAGTAGATCGCGCACTGAACTTTCCACTCCCATCTGCGCTTTTTTTTTTGGAATTGCGCTCACGCCAATTTTCCCTGTTTAGTAAATCTGGCCCTTGGTATGTTCAAGCTCAGCTTTTTGGCCGAGACGCAGTTGACGAGAGGTGACAACACAATTTCTATCACACACTCACAGTTTTCGGCTGGTCTTGAGGCTGTCAGAGCAGAAACTAAAGCTGATGCTCTTTGTGTGTTTTTCCGTCGTCTCTGGTCCTGTTCATGTGCAAATTGCATGAGCTTATTTTGTCCATTAGATCAAATGATCTGGAAAAAGCCCACACATTTACCCGCCCATAACCCTTGAAGAAATCAGGACAGAAGTGGTTGAAAGTGGACAAAAGAGACGGATTAAAACACCAGGTGTAAACAGGAATGTGTCTCCCTCGTCTACTTGTGATCCAATCAACCAAAACACATCTTAATACCAGCTGTAAACAGGACCATATGCAGTTGTTGGAATACAGCTTTCTGTATTCTCAGTTCATTATTAAAGTGGAAAGTTTGATTTTTCAGCATATATAATACACATTTGACATGGATAGCAGGCTGTGATAGAGTGGTAGCAAGGAAAAATACTTTTTATTTTTTTATTTTTTTTGAAATGGAAGCAGTTGGTTGAATATCTGAAGTTGTTTGACAGATTTATTCCAAAACAAACTGTATTATTGCACTACTGTACCCTGTCTTGTCCCGTATCTCGAGAATCATTGAGGCACTGAAGATTTCAGATCTCTCCAGAGATTGATATGCTGTCTGTTTAGGAGTCAAACTCACCATTCACATTCACAGCCATCTATTAGGACTGAGTGGCTGATTGAAGACCGTTTTTGCAGCTGCTCTTAAGGAGATGTTGGCAGCGATTAAGGAAACCTGATCTCGGAGAGAATGAAAGTGCATCTTCCTCCCTGTGCGGCCATCAGCACTTCCTCACTGCAGCTATTAGTCTGTCTTTACTACTGTTATTGCAGCAAGGGGGGACGGGCCGTTTGCCACTGGCGCAGTGAGCTGGCACTCTCCAGTTTCTTCTCAATACTTACCCTTCCTGTTTCTGTCTCTTTCAGCAAGCTGCCCAGCTGGGCCAGAGCTGTGGTGCCCAAAATCTTCTATGTGACGGAGAAAGCGTGGAATTATTATCCCTACACCATCACCGGTAACTACAGCTGCTTACTTGCAAGCATACAGTCCTGTTGTGATTGCTTAACATACATCTTATGATTCTTTGGCAGTAACAAACTTTAACTAACTTTATCTAAACTGCTGAGCATGATTCTGTTTATACTATTGATCTGTCATGACAGTAATTGACCTGAAAGATAAAAGCCATAGAAGACGACTTTTAATTTAATTTATGATGATTAAGTAATATTACATGAGCAAGCGTGAGTGCTTAAAGGATTAGTTCACTTCAAAATGAAGATTTCCTGATAATTTACTCACCCCCATCTCATCCAAGATGTTCATGTCTTTCTTTTTTCAGTTGATAAGAAATTAAGTTTTTTGAGGAAAACATTTCAGGATTTTTCTCCACATAATGGACTTCTATGGCAACCAACGGTTGAAGGTCCAAATCAATGCAGTTTCAAAGGGCAAACCCCCATAGGAATGAATGGAATGCGAGGAATGCTTCAGTATACATAGAAAAACCTAAAAATGCTCAAAATTCAAACTAAAAATGCTAGAACTAATGCTAGAATTATTTTATAATGAAGAACTGACTTTAGGACCCAGCGGAACAGCTCATTTGCTACATATAGAGCTATAAGGCCATCTAGTGGCAAGAGTCATGAAATATCATCTTACATAATTTTTTTCCACAAGAGGTTGGCAAAAACACACAATGTAAGATATTTTGAGCAGAATTAAAAGGGTTATTCATGAAATTGTGTTATATTTAAGTTGAAATAATGTGAGGAATGTGCTTAATTATTATTTATTTATTATTCATTGATAAAATCTAGTAATTTAAAGGTAAATTTAAAAAATCTGCAAAAAATTGCATTTAAAAATAGAAAAAAATATTATCAATGAAATGAAATAAGCTTTCTGGACAAAAAAAAAAGCGATGGAAGGTTTTATATTCAACAGGACAGCTCAATGCAATTATATTGCATTTATACAACAGTTCAGTACACTATAAGTTAATATTGAGAAACTTACATTTCAGACTAAATTTGGCCAGTTTGTATAAAATAATTAAATATCATTTCAGTAGATTGTCAAATTGTTTGATACAGTCATAAAAGACGCCTACGCTGAGACAGAATCACAATTTTAAGAGCGAGATACGACATTGGATGTTTTTAAAACTGCCTTTACATGCTACCGTAGGTTCATTTTATGTTAGATAATAGTTTATCTAATAGTTAACTCACTATAAATAACATCTGATTTATGTCTCTAATGCTTAAAAAAAAAACCTATTTTTTGGAAAGTGCCACTGGCTACTGTGAATAGGTTTGTGAACGTGAACTGGCTTTCAAAATGAGTCAGTTATTCTTTATAAAATGCTTGAATATTTCTGTTCTTTAGACTAATACGGTGATGATAACTCTATGAATAGTTTTAGCATCTTAATTAACATGAAAATGTTCCTGTATTTAGTCTTAGATATAATATCCATTCTGCAGAGTAAGTATGGACTACTGCTAATTGATACACAGACACACTGCTGTGAACATAGATAATACATGCATAAGATAATGCATGAATAGACATAAGTCCTGTATCAGATCTAGGCAGGTGGATCTGGGGGAGGTGGAGGGTCTCAGAGGGACTACAGCAAACACTGAACCAGATTATTCAAATGTTGAGCAAGAAATCTCATTGGCTGCAGGATCAGCAGAAGCCAATCAGCTTGTGCCATGCGATAATGATGTGATTGCTTGCAGATTGCATGTAAAGGACCGATCAGCCTGCGCCCTCTAAAGTTTCATGACTGAACTAGATATGAATTTCACTATCAAACCATATAAATCTTAAAGATGTGTTGAACGTTCTTCTATGTTCAGACTCGGCTTACTCGGTTTACCCTTTTCAGTAACCCCTAAATAAGTTTTTGAAAAAAAAAAAAAAAAAAAGTTCTGCTTTTAACTCCCCTAGAATGTCTTGCCTCTTAGACTTCAATTGTAACCTAACCTTCAAATAAAACAATTATGTACTTTTTTTTTTTTTTTTTTTACTCGCCCTCATGTTGTACAAAACCTATGATGTAATTTTTTTCCATGAAACACACACACACACACACACACACACACACACACACACACACTATTCACAGAGATCTTTTCCATACAACAGTTCGTAATTGACCACAGCACTCTCAAGCACCAAAAATGACTAAATAATAACACGATTTTAGTTAGTAGGTCAATTATTCATTTAGGCGTCTTATTTGTATATGGACATCTGTTAAACATTTTTTGAAAGCAGATTTACTGAACATACAGTCTAAATCTTAAATGTGACATGCAATTACTGAATGCCATCCTAATCTTCGTCAGGGGCATCTCTTTGACATATTGTATAGGAGCAATTATTGAGCAAATGCTTTAGAAACGACACCAAATGAAAAGGAGCATAACATTGACATATCGGAGATATATGTGCACACACACCTACACCACTCCATATACATGCACACATTTGTCACACACATCCACACACATTCAGTACAGAAAGAGAGCTTCAGTTCCCTTGAAGAACTGCAGCTTTTTCTGTGATTGAATGTTTGATGGCTTTAAGACTGTCATGTGTTGCCTGGACCATGACCTTTAACATGAAGTCTCTCTTTCTTTCTTTCTTTCTTTCTTTCTTTCTTTCTCTATCTGTCCCTCTCCCCATCTGTTTCCTCCCCCACCGCTGGCTCTCAGAGTATACAGTAAGTATGGCTTCTTCTTTTATTTGTGTGCCTGAAACTGAAACCCAGAATGTCAGATGAAACGAACATGCTGTTGAACACACTAATTTGCACTAAAAAGTGATGTTATGCATTTTATGCTTATTAATAAGTTATTAAGATTAATAAGAGTAAATGATGTTTGCATAGCAACATGCTAAAGCCAAATTCCATTGGAATCAGTTGCGAGTCGAGTCTCATTTCACATGAGGAATGTTCATGTACGGCGTGTAGAGTTACTAATAAAGGTAAAATTCAGTTTTACATGGTGTTTGAACATAAATGTTTGTTGACATTGTGTACAAAACCACCCTATAATGGTAAAAATCCACCCACTCCTCTTTTTTAATCTCCATAAATCATAAGCAGTGTCTCAGAATATGCTCACATATGCTTAGGCCCCGCCCACGACTGCTGACGGACTCCGCCCTATTAGCATAGACCCCGCCCTGAGTGAGCGGTACACAGTCCGCCATGTTTATCTCCTCACCAGAGCATTTAACAGCAGCATTCAAGTAAGAAATGTGTTCTTATTAAAGCTACTAAAGTTATTCAGTCAAGAGCAGTGAGTGATTTTCTGTTTGTCTTTTGTTGTTTGATTCATATTAACAGCAGATATAGCAGTAGATACTGTATATTACGCTGCTTTCACTTAAATACACAGATCTAATATACACATGCGATTTCTTTACTTGCTGTTTACTTTCACAGAAATAACCCACTGTGTTTATGTGAACTTTGTGTGTTTTTGACATAACCTTGTGTGTTTGACAGTTTAAGCGCAATAAGACGTGAAAGAGAACGTAGTTTAATACTCATGGGACGCTCCGTCTGACATCTAGCTTTCTGTGCGCGTGCTTCGGATGTGTGTGCTCAGAAAACAATATATCAGAAGTTTAGACTGATATGGCTTTAAAACGCATGTAGATAATAAACTTTCATGATGATGAAGAACTGCAATGTCACGTGAGCGCGACGGTGATAGAGATGATAATCAAAACCAAACAGATGTTTTAGTTTTTGACAGAGTATCTGAGGCACGAGCTGTACAGGCAGCTCATTTGCATTTAAAGATATATGCACGAAAACAGCATGTTTTTCCTTCCACTCAAAAATGGTATAATAAATGATCTGTGGGTATTTTGAGCTGAAACTTCACAGACACATTCTGGGGACACCTGAGACTTATATTACATCTTGTAAAAAGGGGCATAATAGGTGCCCTTTAAGAGTGCCCTCAATCACTCACATTTCTATTTCAGGTTCTGTTTCAATTATCTTGTCTATGTAGGCAGCAAAAATCAAGCTCACTATATTTTGGAACAGAGCTACAGCTGATTGCCCTTAACCACCAACCATGTTGCTATGTTATCCCAGAATGCACCGTTCTTGTTTTCTCTTGCTGTGCTGTAATATAATTAGAGTGTATTGGAAAACCTTGCAGACCAGGTGTCTTCAAGCTCCTTGGAGACCATATTAGGTGTCATGGAAAACCTTGTGCTTATTCGAAAGAGCAAAATACATTTTAACAACTCAGCCTTATGAATATATTGAAGGTAAAAGGTTTTGGGACCTTAGGAGCCATTCACACAGAATGTGTTTTTGCTAGTGCTGTCAAATCGATTTATCGCATCCAAAATAAAAGTTTGTGTTTACATAATATATGTGCATGTATATATTTAAGAATATTTTTTTTATATTTATATATAAAATATTTATATTTATATATAATATAAATTATATAAATATATACATAGTATATAAATGAAAATATTTCTTAAATATATACATGAATGTGTGTGTATTTATATATACAGTGGGGAGAACAAGTATTTGATACACTGCCGATTTTGCAGGTTTGCCCACTTACAAAGCATGTAGAAGTCTGTAATTTTTATCATAGGTACACTTCAACTGTGAGAGACGGAATCTAAAACAAAAATCCAGAAAATCACATTGTATGATTTTTAAATAATTAATTTGCATTTTATTGCATGACATAAGTATTTGATACATCAGAAAAGCAGAACTTAATATTTGGTACAGAAACCTTTGTTTGCAATTACAGAGATCATACGTTTCCTGTAGTTCTTGACCAGGTTTGCACACACTGCAGCAGGGATTTTGGCCTACTCCTCCATACAGACCTTCTCCAGATCCTTCAGGTTTCGGGGCTGTCGCTGGGCAATACGGACTTTCAGCTCCCTCCAAAGATTTTCTATTGGGTTCAGGTCTGAAGACTGGCTAGGCCACTCCAGGACCTTGAGATGCTTCTTACGGAGCCACTCCTTAGTTGCCCTGGCTTTGTTTCGGGTCGTTGTCATGCTTGAAGACCCAGCCACGACCCATCTTCAATGCTCTTACTGAGTGAAGGTGGTTGTTGGCCAAGATCGTGCGATACATGGCCCCATCCATCCTCAGCTCAATACGGTGCAGTCGTCCTGTCCCCTTTGCAGAAAAGCATCCCCAAAGAATGATGTTTCCACCTCCATGCTTCACGGTTGGGATGGTGTTCTTGGGGTTGTACTCATCCTTCTTCTTCCTCCAAACACGGCGAGTGGAGTTTAGACCAAAAAGCTCTATTTTTGTCTCATCAGACCACATGACCTTCTCCCATTCCTCCTCTGGATCATCCAGATGGTCATTGGCAAACTTCAGATGGGCCTGGACATGCGCTGGCTTGAGCAGGGGGACCTTGCGTGCGCTGCAGGATTTTAATCCATGACGGCGTAGTGTGTTACTAATGGTTTTCTTTGAGACTGTGGTCCCAGCTCTCTTCAGGTCATTGACCAGGTCCTGCCGTGTAGTTCTGGGCTGATCCCTCACCTTCCTCATGATCACTGATGCCCCACGAGGTGAGATCTTGCATGGTGCCCCAGACCGAGGGAGATTGACCGTCATCTTGAACTTCTTCCATTTTCTAATAATTGCGCCAACAGTTGTTGCCTTCTCACTAAGCTGCTTGCCTATTGTCCTGTAGCCCATCCCAGCCTTGTGCAGGTCTACAATTTTATCCCTGATGTCCTTACACAGCTCTCTGGTCTTGGCCATTGTGGAGAGGTTGGAGTCTGTTTGATTGAGTGTGTGGACAGGTGTCTTTTATACAGGTAACAAGTTCAAACAGGTGCAGTTAATACAGGTAATGAGTGGAGAACAGGAGGGCTTCTTAAAGAAAAACTAACAGGTCTGTGAGAGCCGGAATTCTTACTGGTTGGTAGGTGATCAAATACTTATGTCATGCAATAAAATGCAAATTAATTATTTAAAAATCAGACAATGTGATTTTCTGGATTTTTGTTTTAGATTCTGTCTCTCACAGTTGAAGAGTACCTATGATAAAAATTACAGACCTCTACATGCTTTGTAAGTGGGCAAACCTCCAAAATCGGCAGTGTATCAAATACTTGTTCTCCCCACTGTACATAATAATTATATACAGTGCACACACATATATTATGTAAACACAAACTTTTATTTTGGATGCGATTGGATTGGGTGCATTTAAGAAACACAATGAAATGGGGGAAAAATTAAACTTCTTTTAACTTGCATTTTTAGAACGGCATGTCAAAAGACTCAAGATGTGAGCGTCGTGACGTCCATCTAGCGCAGGTTTACAATGGAAAAACCATTGAAAAGCAGCGTTCTGTGTGCATAACTCCTTCAACTTTAGTCACATATTATGTAAATTGGGCTTTCTCCTTCTAGACAGAAGGAATGCTGTAGCTACAGTCACAGTTTCCATCTGCATACACACTCAAAAATATTTAGGCCTAAAATTAAGATTTATTTATTTTAATTGCATATGTAACATAACGGGCTGGTTTAAGCGAGCGGTGGATATGGGTAGAGGATTAAGGCTTAACTTAAACTGAATGACAGTCAGTAAATCTTGGAGTGTCTCTGCGTGCCGTAACTGTACCTAGAGATGAATGAGAGAGCTCTTCATCGGAATACCATTATCATAATCAACAATATGCCAGGAACAACAGGATATAAACCTCTCAAATGAGAACAGTGGAAGACGAGAAAGGTCCAAAGGATGTAAAAAGAGCACAAAATGGAAACAGCTACAGTCACTTTTTCCATATTAGGCATTGAAATGAGCAGCATTGAAATACACTCATGTATTGGCTGATTATGGAGACTTTGACATCTTGGAAAAGGTTTTTGCAGTCAATTGCAGTCAACCTGTCAAAGTTTTAATCTTTTATTTTATCTGTCGCTAATTTAATAGAGTGCAACAGTAGAGCTCCGGAAGTACAAATCTTATTCAATCTTGTCATAGAGATATTGATTTTTAGCAGTAACATAAACCTTTCAAGACATACCAGCCATGAGCTCAGAGGTTTTTAATTGATGGTATATGCTTCTATTGAACCCACGAGTAAGCAACATTTCAACATAATTAAAAAAATCAATTATACAATTCCCAGTGAAGAACTACACTACCCATAATCCCGAAGAGAGCTCCACCAATCAGAGAACTCACTGTTACCATGTGATCGAGTTGGTCTCTGTACACTCTTATATTTTGCAATAAACTTAAAATGGTTCAATTGTTCATTAATTTATGCCATTCACAAAAATGTTCCACTATATTTCTAATACTTTTTTCTTCAGATCAAACTTTGTAATGTTTTATTTGAGCTGGTTGGTTTGGTTCATGTCTTACAAGACTTCATTGGAGTTTTTTTTTTCAAATCTCCTTGAAGAAAATAAATTGATAAAAATACTGCTGGCACCCAGGCTGCAGAAAACGTGGGTGTTCACTGCTCTCTATTGCCAAAAAAGACACTTGCAATATGTTCCCTTTACACTTTAAATTTAATTTTATTAGGAGACATTCTGTAACCCATCATTATTGGAGTCTCTATAATGTGTTTTAATGTAGTGTGTGCTGAGGATACAGTGGATTAAAGTGAAAAACAGACCAAACTGATAATATAGCTGTATAAAAGTGCACTTTAAAATTTAGTTCAAAATATATTAAAAATATATTAAAAAACTTTTTTTTTTATACATGTAGTGTGTAATGTTTAAGAGTTAGTAGCATGAAATGTTGCTAATTACTTTTTCAAAAGAGCTTTAACTACTTTGTAACTACAAGCCTCTCATAATATAAAGTTGCTTGTCCAGGAGCACTAGTATGTAGACAGTATCCAACGAGGAGGCTTGTTATAGATTTTGAAACCGTAACTTTAACGTTACACCCAAAGATTTGCAATTCTTCTCTTTTCCTCGATCCTTTGCCCTTCCCCCACAGCAACAGCACTTCCTCCAGCGTTACGTAACTCAGCCTCTATTGATCTCCATAGCGATTGCGGGAGCAATGCTTAATCTAATCAGGCAGCAGTGTGTTGGGTCTCAGAGGGGCTTCAGCTTCAGGACGTGTGGGGAGGAGGAGGACAGGGAGGCTGTAAATCCAGTGAGGCAGAAAAGAGCTCATCATTACAGCAGAACGGCAGGCTCATAAAACACAATCATGCTGAAGCGTGCAGGAACAGTGCACCAGAGAGCATGCATGCAGCGTGTTCATAATCGTGACTTTGACGTTTTGTGATGAATGTGGAAAATTAGTGACTTGACTAAATAGCATTAACAGTTGCATGTCATTGTCCTGCATAGATATGTTCCCCCTAAAAATGTTCCCCCTACTTGTCTGTTGATTCCTTATATGCAGTGGAAATAAAATACTTTAAGGGATAGTTCACACAAAAATGAAAATTCTGTCATCATTTACTCACCCTCAAGTTGTTCCAAACCTGTATGAATTTCTTTTTTTCCTGCTGAACACAAAAGAAGATATTTTGAAGAATGTGGGTAACCAAACAATTGATGGGCCCCATTGACTTCCATAGTATGGGGAAAAAAACTATGGAAGTCAATGGGGTCCATCAACTTTTTGGTTACCGACATTCTTCGAAATATCTTCTTTTGTGTTCAGCAGAAGAAAGAAATTCATACAGGTTTGGAACAACTATATTTCCAATACTTGGTGTTAGAAATGTTTTATTTGAGCTGGTTGGTTTGGTTCATGTCTTACAAGACTTTAATGGAGAATCTTTTCAAATCTCCTTGAAGAAAATAAATTGGTAAAAATACTGCTGGCACCCAGGCTGCAGAAAACTGTGGGTGTTCACTGCTCTTTATTGCCAAAAAAGACACTTGCAATACATACCCTCTGCACTAATTTCATTTTATTAGGAGACATTCTGTAACCCATCATTATTGGAGTCTCTATGATGTGTTTTAATGTATTGTGTGCTGAGGATACAGTGGATTAAAGTGAAAAACAGACCAAACTGATAATATAGCTGTATACAAAATAATGCACTTTAAAATTGAGTGTTTAAAATATATTAAAAAGTACCCATTTTTTTACATGTAGTGTGTAATGTTGCTGTTTGAGCATGAAAAAGGTGCAAAGTTACAAAGTCACTCCAGCGGGAGTTCTTCTCTATATCAGTGACACTGTTTCTAAACTCTCTGAAACGCCTCCACTGTAGTCTTGAGTTTTCTTCCGGGAACGAACACGCCACAATATTCCTCATTTAAATAATTCCTGCCCAAGGCTTATGCAAAATAAAGGGGCGGGGCACAACTCACAATTTATGACTGTCATTGCGTTAGATGTCAAGCCAAGTGTTGTTTTTAATTAAAGAAAGAGTGCAAACACACTCAACAACAACAAAAACAACAAAAAATTGGTAACACTTTGTTTCAATGGCCCACGTTTAGACATTCTACTAACTATGAGTAACTTTGCCTCTACGTCAACTAGCAGACATTAGAGTATTAGTAGACTGTCTGCTTAATATCTGCTAAATTCTTTATTTTGATGCTTTTCAAAAGACATTCTACTAGTAACTTTGTAACTAAATGTCAACTTATTCTACTAACCAGAACATCTAACAGTCTACTAAGTTAGCTGACGTGTTGTTGCAGATTAATGAGAGGAAGCTGACATGTAGTTGCAGAGTTACTTATAGTTGGTACAAATTAATAAAAGTGCATCAAAATAAAGTGTAACCAAAAAAAAAAAAAAAATCACAAAGAACTTACACAAAAAAGGAAAAGTATTGTGTGGTTATTGAGCATTAGTTGATCATGTTGATAGTTAAAGGTGCAATAGGTGATTCTCTACAGAAACATTTTTTGTTATGCTGGTTGAAAGTCGCCTCATATCCTGACAGCAATCACTGTTAAGAGGTCTAAATGTATTTTGTGGAAGGCGGATGATCATAAAATGTTCGTTCAATCATTGCATTCGGTCCGAATGAAATGATAGCATGTGTTAACCATCAGTCAACATGTGTTCGCATACCACTGCGCAGCCTGTTCACGCGGACATCATACGTCATCAGCGCGTTCAGCGAGAATGGCAGGCAAACAGTTGTTTACGTTCATTATTGTAGTATTGTTACTCACTGTACTGTAAAGTTTTCTCACCGGTGAATGACACATGATGTAATCCATTAACGTTTTCTCTAGTTGTCTCGCTTCTGGTCTGTGCGCGTTCATGTGTTTTGGAGGAGGCGTGGCTTTGGACGGTGATTTGCAGGGAGGGTGGGATCTTCTGCTTTCAATGCTAGCAGGCTAAAGTTAGCATTTCCCAGATCACCTATTGCACCTTTAATGTGATTCTCTACACCTGTGTGAACTTGGGAACTGACTTCATACATCCATTAAAAATCACCTGAACACCAGCTGATTCAAAGACAATGAGCAAAAATGAAGACAAGTTACTGAAGAGAAAAGCTTGTTTTGCATTGTGCAGAGTGCAGATGACACTTGATTTGACATGCGTTTTTAAAAGATTAGTTCATTTTAAAATGAAAATTACCCCATGATTTACTCACCCTCAAGCCATCCTAGGTGTGTATGACATTCTTCTTTCAGATGAATACAATTGGACTTATATTAATAAATATCCTGACGCTTCCAAGCTTTATTCCAAGATGTATTCCAAGCTGCATCCATCCATCATAAAAGTACTCCATACGGCTCCGGGGGTTAATAAAGGCCTTCTGAAGTGAAGCGATGTGTGTAAGAAAAATATCCATATTTAAAACTTTATCAAGTAAAATATCTAGCTTCAGCCAGACCGCTTTCCCTATTTAACTTACGGAAAAAGCGTAATTGACGCGATGTAGGACGTAGTGCAAGCGGTTTGAACTGCAAGAGGTGTTACACTTTCTTCGTAAGTTGAATACGGAAGGCAGTCTGGCGGAAGCTAGATATTTTACTTTATAACATGTTAAATATGGATATTTTTCTTACAAAACCCCATCGATTCACTTCAGAAGTCCTTTATTAACCCCCGGAGCTGTGTGGACATTTATGGTGGATGGATGCACTTTTTTGAACTTCAAACTCGTGAGCCCCGTTTACTGCCATTATAAAGCTTGGAAGCGTCAGGATATTTATTAATATAACTCCGATTGTGTTCATCAGAAAGAAGAAAGTCATATACATCTAGGATGGCTTGAGGGTGAATAAATCATGGGCTAATTTTCATTTTAAAGCGAACTAATCCTTAAAGTGTCCAAATACTTTCTTGGGTTGCCAAATTTAACTCATCTTTGACGAATTTAACTTTTTTCTCTTCTTTAGTGCTCTTTCCTGCCAAAGTTCTCCATCCACGTTGAGACAAAGTATGAAGACAACAAAGGCATCAGTGACAATGTATGTATACTCCATGTAGAGTGAATGTGTCTGTGTGTTTGTGTATTATTTCATCTTTCCTGGTCTTTTCTCAATTCTCTTTCATCTTTAAATCTTTTCTGTAGTGAGAACCGTTCTATGTGGAGTGAGATAACTGATGGAAAGCATCAGCTAGTAAGCCCAGTAGTTTCTCGGTTTACAGAGCAATTTAATTAAATGAAACTTAAACTTTTTAGGGTTGTGGGTCTGTCCTTGTTTATGGTTTACTTTGATTAGATATTAATTCATTATTAAAGGGATAGTTCACCTCAAAATGAAAATTCTGTCATGAGTTACTCACCATCGGAATCCTTGTATCCAAAAACGCTACTTTTCTGGAAATGGAAAAAAACACTATATTTTAAACACTTAAGTTGATATTGTGGCTTTATATTTGATCATACACTTGCATGCGTCATTATATTATTAGCATAATCAAGGTAAAATGGAGTTACAAGGTTTTGTCTGTCATTAGAACGGCCGCACCTGAGGCAGTAAGTGCATCGCATTACATGTTTATCAACTTGCGGGTTATAAATTTTTCTGTAGCTATTTGGACGCTCAGTTTTTCTGTCATTTGCCCAAAATCTCATGTTATAAAAGATGAAGTGTTGCACACAGGCTATTTCAGACAGTAGGCTGTGACTCGACGACAAATGCTGGACTAAGACGCTCTTCTCTGCTCCTCAAATACATAAAACATTAGATTTTACAGTGCCCTTCATAAGTATTGGGACAGTAAAGGCAAAATTGCTGTGTTTGCTGTGGAGTCAAGAAAACTGTAAATATATTTAAAAGATGAATATGAGACAAAAGTACAGAATGCCACATGCTATTATTGGCTGTTTCAACACATACATGTTTTACCAACTAAGAACAGCACTTTTAGAGTTTAATTCCTCTATATAATGTGAGCATAAGTATTGAGGCAATTGACTCACATGTGTTTCTAAGTGATCAACTGCGTTCTGTAGCATTAATTGTTCAGACATTAAAAGCAGGGTATGTGTTGAATCATTTATATCCATTTCTTCTGCGTTCTGAGTCTTGTGTTTGGTGACGACACACAAGCCAGGATGAAGACGAGGGAGATGACTTTGAGAGAACAGCAGTTGAGGACAGGCAAATCATAAAAGCTGTGTAAACAACCCTAAAATAGTGTCAGTAAATTCACCAACAACCTCCAGAAAGCTGGGGTGATGGTCTCACAATCTACTGTTCACAGGAGACTTCGACAGCAGGATTACTGAGGCTACACAGCAAGATCTCTGATCAGCACCAAAAATAGAAAGGACAGATTAGAGTTTGCAAAAAAGCACAGAGATGAGCCTGTAGAGTTTAATGAACAGCTGAGACACAAAAGTGTGGAGAAAAAAGAAACTAGTGTCATGGCATGGTATGGTGGAGGTAGTGTCATGGCATGGGCATGCATGGCTGCCTCTGGAACAGGTTCACACCTCTTTATTGATGACTTAATGAATGATGGCAGAATGAATTCAGAAGTTTTCAAAACCATATTGGCTACTACTGTTCTAGAAAATGCCACCAGACTCACTGGGAACTGCTTTATATTGCAACAGGACAGTGACCCAAAACACACTGCCAATTCAATCAAGGAGTTTATCTGGGGAAAGAAATGGAAGGTCTTAGATTGGCCAAGTCAGTGTCCAGATTGAACATGCATTTAGGAGACTAAAGGCAGAAACTCCCAAAACAAGCAACAGTCGAAAATGGCTGAATTAAAGGCTTGGAAAAGCATTTTCAAAAAAGATGTCTATGGGTCGTAGACTTACGGCTGTTATTGCATACAAAGGATTTGCAACTAAATACTAGGGGCCCTATTTTATCGATCTGAGCGCATGGTCTGAAGCGCATGGCGCAGGTGCACTTAGGGCATGTCCGAATCCACTTTTGCTAGTTTAATGATGGAAAAAACGGTCGGCGCGCCAGGTGCATGATCCAAAAGGGTTGTACCTAGTCTCTTAATGACTCATGGGTGTGTTTTGGGCGTAACGTGCAATAAACCAATCAGAGTCTCATCTCCCATTCCTTTTAAAAGCCAGTTGCGCTTGCACCATGGCGGATTCACTATTTACATGGAGTAATATGTGAGCGGAAAGACTGAACGCTTCTCCAGAGAGGAATCTTTTATTTTTCATATTTAAAAATGTGTGTGTGCTGCTGCGTGTCCCTGTGTGTGTAATAAGCAGAGTGTATGTGCGTTGTGCACCCGCCTATAGGCGCATACAGTGGGGAGAACAAGTATTTGATACACTGCCGATTTTGATGCCGATTTTGCAGGTTTGCCCACTTACAAAGCATGTAGAAGTCTGTAATTTTTATCATAGGTACTCTTCAACTGTGAGTGACGGAATCTAAAACAAAAATCCATAAAATCACATTGTATGATTTTTAAATAATTAATTAGCATTTTATTGCATGACATAAGTATTTGATACATCAGAAAAGAAGAACTTAATATTTGGTACAGAAACCTTTGTTTGCAATTACAGAGATCATACGTTTCCTGTAGTTCTTGACCAGGTTTGCACACACTGCAGCAGGGATTTTGGCCCACTCCTCCATACAGACCTTCTCCAGATCCTTCAGGTTTCGGGGCTGTCGCTGAGCAATACGGACTTTCAGCTCCCTCCAAAGATTTTCTATTTGGTTCAGGTCTGGAGACTGGCTAGGCCACTCCAGGACCTTGAGATGCTTCTTACGGAGCCACTCCTTAGTTGCCCTGGCTGTGTGTTTCGGGTCGTTGTTATGCTGGAAGACCCAGCCACGACCCATCTTCAATGCTCTTACTGAGGGAAAGAGGTTGTTGGCCAAGATCTCACGATACATGGCCCCATCCATCCTCCCCTCAATACGGTGCAGTCGTACTGTCCCCTTTGCAGAAAAGCATCCCCAAAGAATGATGTTTCCACCTCCATGCTTCACGGTTGGGATGGTGTTCTTGGGGTTGTACTCATCCTTCTTCTTCCTCCAAACACGGCAAGTGGAGTTTAGACCAAAAAGCTCTATTTTTGTCTCATCAGACCACATGACCTTCTCCCATTCCTCCTCTGGATCATCCAGATGGTCATTGGCAAACTTCAGACGGGCCTGGACATGCGCTGGCTTGAGCAGGTGGACCTTGTGCTGCAGGATTTTAATCCATGACAGCGTAGTGTGTTACTAATGGTTTTCTTTGAGACTGTGGTCCCAGCTCTCTTCAGGTCATTGACCAGGTCCTGCCGTGTAGTTCTGGGCTGATCCCTCACCTTCCTCATGATCATTGATGCCCCACGAGGTGAGATCTTGCATGGTGCCCCAGACTGAGGGAGATTGACCGTCATCTTGAACTTCTTCCATTTTCTAATAATTGCGCCAGCAGCTGTTGCCTTCTCACCAAGCTGCTTGCCTATTGTCCTGTAGCCCATCCCAGCCTTGTGCAGGTCTACAGTTTTATCCCTGATGTCCTTACATAGCTCTCTGGTCTTGGCCATTGTGGAGAGGTTGGAGTCTGTTTGATTGAGTGTGTGGACAGGTGTCTTTTATGCAGGTAACAAGTTCAAACAGGTGCAGTTAATACAGGTAATGAGTGGAGAACAGGAGGGCTTCTTAAAGAAAAACTAACAGGTCTGTGAGAGCCGGAATTCTTACTGGTTGGTAGGTGATCAAATACTTATGTCATGCAATAAAATGCAAATTAATTATTTAAAAATCATACAATGTGATTTTCTGGATTTTTGTTTTAGATTCCGTCTCTCACAGTTGAAGAGTACCTATGATAAAAATTACAGACCTCTACATGCTTTGTAAGTAGGAAAACCTGCAAAATCGGCATCAAAATCGGTGTATCAAATACTTGTTCTCCCCACTGTATTACTAACACACCCTTTAAATAACACAAAAAATACTGCACTATTGCAGTCGTTTTCAGTTTCCTCAAAATAGCAACGCGCCAACAATGCGCCTGAACACACCTTGTTTTCAGACCAGCACACCCATGGGCGAACAGATGGGCACGAGTACATTTGCTATTTAAACAACGTGGAGCTGGACGTGAAAATGATAACTGTGTCGGGCTGAAACTAGCAAAAAAACACTTGCGTCGCATTGCCCCCGGGTGTATGATAGGGCCCTAGCTTTTAAATTGTTAAAAGTTAATTTGTCCCAATGCTTATGCTCTTATTCAGAATTTTTGTCTGAGCTATTGTGTTAATATTTACTGGAATACCCATAAGGTGATTTCAGATGGGATTTGTCCTGGAGAGAGTTCTGTGTAAGTTTGACTTTTTAATAATGCTGGCCTGCAGTCAGTCTGAGAGCTTACATGCATCGGGATTGTTCCAGACAGCTGTTCCGGTCCGTCTGAGCATTGTCTGCGCTGTCCCGAGCTTCTGTTCGAGTCTCCGCTCACATGCTCACTCACTTAGAAAGAACTTCTCTTTGTTTTTTTTCCCTTTGCTCTTGGTATCTAGTAACACTTTTATCCTCTGCCCCAAATGAGAGCATTTTAAGATCACTCACTGCAGGCGGATAGTGTTTCTACTCTTCTGTGATCAGGTGTGTGTGGGTATGTATTTGAAGATCTAACATTTGCAGATGACATGCTTGAACTTACAGTGATTCAATTTACTGCTGACAGGAAGTAAAAATAAGATGTTTTTTGTGTTTTACTGTGTGATGGGATGAGGTAGTGACAGCCAACATTATTCTCCAGTATATATACACCGATCATGTCAGACACGGTGAGAAGAATAATGCAAAAGATCCAATTGCGAGTAACAATAGTTTATTAGAAGACTGAATGCACAAAAGCAGAAGGCACAGGAAGTCCAGAGACAGAGAAGATAGTGCCAAAGTCCCAAACAGGCAGGTGCGGGCAAAATGTCCAGAAACACAGAGGCAGTGATGATTTGCAACGCAGGGACGCAATGGGCAAAGTCCACGAGAGAGGATCAGAACTCCAGAACCAGGAACCGGACTAGGAACTCCCAGGAGCATTCCGATGACCACCACCCAGAGAAACCACAGGACAGCCTGAAACGATCTGACAAACAGGACCGGTTACACAGACAATAAATAGGACGCCACATGAGACACAGCTGGCGCTGATCAGCAAATCACCCGCGCTAACAAGTCACGCCCACACGAACACACACACAGAGCAAGGGCGAGTCAGTGAACCCATAAACCGTGACAGATCAGGCATAACATCATGACCTAAAATTGTGTTGGTCCCCCTTTTGCTGCCAAAACAGCCCTGACCCGTCGAGGCATGGACTCCACTAGACCCCTGAAGGTGTGCTGTGCAGAGTATGTGAGCGGAATCCCTACACTTGCCCATTTTTCCTGCTTCTAAGTAACACATCAACTTTAAGGACAAAATGTTTACTTGGATTTAAATAGGCAATGCTTAATGCTTAAGAGTCTATGATTGGATCATTATTGCAGTGAATATTATGTTTCCTGCATGTTATATGATGGGGCAACAGTTCTTCTAACCCTAATTGATGGAGTGTATCTTTTCATTGCCAATACAAGACCAAAAACTGATGCTCCTCTTTATGGAAATAAATGTTGTGATGTTTTTTTTTTCATCAAGAGGTGCATCAATTTTTGGTCAAGATCTTGTATTGACAATGCAAGAGTCCAGCCCTCTGTAAAGTCTCCTCCAGCACATCCCAAAGACTTTCAATGAATTTAAGTTATGGACTTAAGAGGTGCCAATTCATGTGAAAATGATTCTTCATGCTCCCTCCCAACCATTCGTTCACAATTTGAGCCTGATGAATCTTGACATTGTCATCCTGGAATATGACCATGATGTGTCTTCCTAGATGGTTGTTTAAGAAATGAAAAGCTACACACTCCATCAGTAAGGTTTAGAAGAACTGTTGCCAAACATAAAAAATGCTAGAAACATCATAATCTCTGCAATAATGATCCAATCATAGACTCTTAAGCATTTGCCTATTTAAATCCAAACAGAGACTTTTTTTGGCTGGACAGTGTGTGTACCGAGAATATATCTTGGAATACAATGTTGCATTTTCATACCAAATGCTGCACTGGAAAACAAATGAAAAACGAGACAAATGATTGATAGCAGACAAAATGATTGAATGAAAGATGAAGATGCCCGTGGCACTGTAAAGGAGAGGAGTTGGAGCAGGGCAGCATCTGTTGAGGGGTTGTGGGGTGCTGGATGGTTCGCCTCAGGGCTGTTTCTGCATATGCAGGTGAGAAATAACAGAAAGCTGCATTCTTTCACCATCCATGTTTCACACACGGCTGAGTTGCCAACACTTCTGTAGTAACTGCAGCTGATGAGCTCGAAATAGCTCGAGGTTTTATCACTCATCTCTGATTCACCTTGTCCATGGTGCTGAAATCATCGCGCGAGGGTCAGACCGATGCTGAATCACATCACTCACACAACACTGATACAGCACCTTGTGAAAATGTTAAAGTGAATTATTTTAATTTCACCATCATTATGTTTGAAAACTGAACATCATGTTTGGTATGTATGCACTTACATACTGCATGTATTTAAAAGCAGAGCATTTTTTCTTATCAGACTAAAGCAGGCTTGCCTGTCTCATTTCTCTGTATCTTGCACCATTAATCCTTCTATTTTAACAAGATGCCTGGTTCCTGCTGAGGAGAGGCAGCATGATGCTGTAGTGTTTTTGAGGTGTGGGCAGTGTTAGAATGGCTCCATATCACTTTGAATTTCAGCTAAAAGCCTTTCAGTTTCATCTGACCACAAAATCTTTTCCCACATCACAGATGGATCACCATTATGCATTTCAACCTGCTCTAAATGTGCTCTTTTTTAAGTAATGGCTTCTGTTGAGCCACCTGTCCTGTCCTGTCCTGTCCAGTGCTATTGGTGCAGGTGGTTGGAAGGAAGGGGATGAAAAATGAGAGAGATTTATTTATTATTACATTTTAATGAGATTATGAAAACATTTAATTTATTTGGATAAATATGCAATAAAAAATAGGAACTTGCCTTCACAAAGTAAATAGGTATTGGTCTTATTGGTTTATTTAAAGGAATTAAATTATTAAAGGATTAAAAGGGATTTAAGGAAATAAAGAAAAATAAATAAGAACGGTAAAAGTTTCAGTTCTATTGTAGTTATGAAGTAAACTATTTGCAAATAACATATATATTTTTTTAAATATGCACACATTTACTATTATTTTCATCTGCTTAATATTTAAAAATGCAAAACGTCAAATTCAGTTATGATTTACATAAATAATGTCATTTTTAATATTTCATAAATGTCAAGTAGTTTGCATCACTTGATATTACTGTTGGTCGCTGAACGTTTTTATTGTAAAACAGTTGTCAAATATTAAATGTTTAGCTACTTACATCTTAAGGCACTGTTTCACTGCTATAACTAAAGCGTCGCGTTGGAATTCGCACTAACAATAAGCCCCGCCTTCTTTGATTTGATTGGCCATCTCACTCATTCTGACAGTGACGAGCGCTGTTAGACCGCTGAGGCAGACCAACCTAACAATGTAACATTTGACTTTTGTCATCCTGGCAGCAAACAGAGCGGTGTGTAATGGAGTACAGCAGAGCAGCATCAACAATATCAAATATTGGGGGGGGCAATCTGGCCATTTCTAATTATTCGGGGGGACTTGTCCCCCTCAATGTCTATGGTGGTTACGGTTGTCATCTTTTCAGGACTGTGATATGAAGAGTGTGCAAAGTAACATATCTTTAGCAACTGTGTGAAAGTGAATAGCACATAACAGGCACAATAGCGGTATAAACATACATATCTGTCGGTTCAGTATGCGCCACATGACTAAATATGCATCATGGTTTTCAAATTTATCCACTTTGGAGAGTGTTTTCAAAATGCTTTGTTTTCGTGAATAAAAACGCCGTCTCAGTGTGGAGATAAAAAACGGAGAGAAGATGATGCGTTTTCAAACCAAAACAAGGCCTAAAAACACAGTGCTCAAGTAAAAATTTAACTTAAAAAAAAAAAAAACGCATCTCTAGACCTGGCTGTTTTTTCCCCATTCTACTCTCTACAGTAGCTATGTTTTCATTCAAAGTAGCGAATTTAATTTATGTGCAAAATTGGAATATTGCATAAAACATTTGCGAATAAAGCTCCGTTTCTATCCCATGTGTTCAAGAGAACAAAATCGTCAATTCCCTGGGGCGCAAAATATCTGCAAGAAAAATGGAAGTTGCTGCATTCGGGGGAAGAAACTGTGGCTCTTTATTCGTACATCATAAATGACTCGCGGCTCAGAGCGTGCAAACGAAACGCAATAAATTTCACCCTTCGCCGGGAGTTTGATTGACAGGCGAACTGACCAATCATAATCCGCCATCCGCCGAATCCGTTTTTGTCCGACAAAGCAGTCAAGAGAGTTCGTAGATTAACGTCGGTGGACTTGAACTTGAAAAACGGTGTGTACTGACGTCTTTCCGCGGTTGAAACAACATTCTTTCTGAAGTTCATTCGTGTTTATTTGATACTATAAATTAACTTGAAGGAAGAGATGATCGGTTCACGAGCAGCTTTAACTGAGGCGCTACAGCGACCTGTCACGACACATTAAAGAGCCATAAAACGGTATTTATTTCTTTAAAAAATGACAAAATTTTAGAGTTGAGACTTTGTTTCACATTAAAAGTAACCTGCTCTGTTCTGTCTGTCAGTGCGTTGTCAGTGTCCTCTTTGCTCTGCGATGTGTTTTTCGTTGCGTGAGAACATGATGTGTGGTGTGAGAGCGTGGCTTGTCGGACATAGCAACAGTAAATGAAGGGGGCGGGTCTTTGCGAACGGTCAGTTGCTATACATTTTGTCCTAACTTAATTTGATTGTGTTCAATCCACTTAAATATATGTAAAATTGAAGTTTACTTAATCCATTTGTGTTGAGATTACATGAATGATTTGCGTTGCATTAACTGAAACTGGGCGGGGCTTGTTAGTTCCCAGCATGCTTTGCATATGGCTAAATCAAGAGAGTAAATGTTATTTTATATGTAAAAGTGTTATTTTATGTATTTTTGGGCAATATGAGAAAAGGGGAGACTTGATAGTGTGTAATAGCGTTTAATGTTCAATTATGTTGGAATTATTAGAACAATTTAAATTACAGTGGGTTACCATTGTGGAGAAGAGTGGAGCATTTGCTTAGGCTATAAGATGCCAATGTGTGCTATTGCTAGCTAAAAGTTTGTCAACTAGCTAGTGCAGTATTATAATTTGGACCACAAAACTAGTCATAAGGGTAAATTTTTTTGAAATTGAGATTTATGCATAATCTGAAAATTGGATAAATAAGCCTTCCATTGATGTATGGATAGGTTAGGATAGGACAATATTTGAAAATCTGGAATCTGAGGGTGCAAAAATATCTAAATATTGAGAAAATCTCCTTTAAAGTTGTCCAAATTAAGTCCTTAGCAATGCATATTACTATTAATAATAAATTTTGTATATATTTATGGTAGGAAATTTAAAAAATATCTTCATGGAACATGATCTTTACTTAATATCCTAATGAATTTTGGCATAAAAGAAAAATCGATAATTTTGACAATATACCTGTGAGACTTATGACTGATTTTGTGGTCCAGGGTCACATCTAGTTGTGTGACATTAAAATATATGAAATTGAATTGGATGAATGAATATATGATCATGTCAGGGAGCCATATAAAATTGACTTTGACCACTTTGGGTCACTTAAATTGACTGTTTAACTTAATTGATTCACGTGGGACCGATGTACAAGATTAAATCATGTAAATCCAACACAATTTTTTTTCAGTGTGTTATCTTGCGTTTGATTGCTGGTGTTTGGGAATGCAATCGTGTGAGACACTTCTGAGAAGGGAATTAAACCAAATCATTTTGAGGACAGAGTTTGGCTCAGGCATTTCAGAATGATCAAACCAACATTTGAGATGCTGTGATGCGATTGGTCCGCTGGTTAGTCCAGTTTTCCAATCACATCCTCTGCTGAGCCAAAGTCACATGACTTTTTTTTTCTTCGGTAAATGTGTTTACATTGTAGATTATACTCATGTCTTCTTATCGGATAAAAACTTTCCGGAAATTTGCCAGTCACTGCCAGCGTTTAAGTTTCATGGACCACAGAATATCTTGTTGTATGAATATCTGAACATGCAATATATCAAAAGAAAGAACAGACCCTCTGTTTTATTCTAATTTCATGCATTCTTTTTTATTAACACCTGAATGTGGATACGTTTCATGAAAAAAAAGTAACATTTTGAGGAAAAAGCTGAGAAAATCGCAGTTTTAACAAAGACTAACTTACATACAGATGGGATTCAGATTGGTGATCAAAACACAGATGGAGTAACAGATCGAGTCCATCAACACCTCAAAGCTTCACAGTCCTATAGCTCGTCCTGTGTCAACATTTCATTCAGTAACATAGCCGTTTTGATTTATATGCTGTTTAATGTTGATGATCGCGTTATTTTACATATGCATCTTATATGATATCGCTTGTTTCTGCTTCTTCTACTGTGTTTTGATCAGAAGATTCTGTACTCGTTCAGGAGATGTGTAATAGCGCCCCCTACCGTATAACAGTGGAAAGACGGAAATCATCAATGGCAGGGAAGCGTTTTCTCATAAAAGACGAGATAACAAAAGACTCACTGAGATTTACAAAAATTACTCACTGCTCTTGACTGAAAAACTTGAATAATGGTTAATCTATATTTATACAGTGAAGATTATGAAGTGATATTTTACATTTGATTACTATTTCTGTAGCCTACCTCAAAATCTAGTTTAGACCTACATGAAAAACCTGCAAAGAACTGTTTTTCATTTGTATGTTTGTTCTGTTGTATTGATGTACAATGTATGTATATTATGTACATACTGTATTATATATACAGTACCAGTCAAAAGTTTGGACACCAATGGGAAAGTGTCCAAACTTTTGGCTGGTACTGTACTATAATACACACAAAGAATATCGGCCAATATATCGGTATCGGAATTTTTTTACTCCCTAATATCGGTATCGGCATCGGCCCCCAAAAACCCATATCGGTCGGGCTCTAATTATTTTACAGTAGGGAGAACAAGTATTTGATACACTGCCGATTTTGCTGGTTTTCCTACTTACAAAGCATGTAGAAGTCTGTAATTTTTATCATAGGTACTCTTCAACTGTGAGTGACGGAATCTAAAACAAAAATCCAGAAAATCACATTGTATGATTTTTAAATAATTAATTTGCATTTTATTGCATGACATAAGTATTTGATCACCTACCAACCAGAAAGAATTCCGGCTCTCACAGACCTGTTAGTTTTTCTTTAAGAAGCCCTCCTGTTCTCCACTCATTACCTGTATTAACTGCACCTGTTTGAACTCGTTACCTGTATAAAAGACACCTGTCCACACACTCAATCAAACAGACTCCAACCTCTCCACAATGGCCAAGACCAGAGAGCTGTGTAAGGACACCAGGGATAAAATTGTAGACCTGCACAAGGCTGGGATGGGCTACAGGACAATAGGCAAGCAGCTTGATGAGAAGGCAACAACTGTTGGCGCAATTATTAGAAAATGGAAGAAGTTCAAGATGACGGTCAATATCCCTCGGTCTGGGGCACCATGCAAGATCTCACCTCGTGGGGCATCAATGATCATGAGGAAGGTGAAGGATCAGCCCAGAACTACACGGCGGGACCTGGTCAATGACCTGAAGAGAGCTGGGACCACAGTCTCAAAGAAAACCATTAGTAACACACTACGCCGTCATGGATTAAAATCCTGCAGCGCACGCAAGGTCCCCCTGCTCAAGCCAGCGCATGTCCAGGCCCATCTGAAGTTTGCCAATGACCATCTGGATGATCCAGAGGAGGAATGGGAGTAGGTCATGTGGTCTGATGAGACAAAAATAGAGCTTTTTGGTCTAAACTCCACTCGCCGTGTTTGGAGGAAGAAAGGAGGATGGATGGGGCCATGTATCGCGAGATCTTGGCCAACAACCTCCTTCCCTCAGTAAGAGCATTGAAGATGGGTCGTGGCTGGGTCTTCCAGCATGACAACGACCCGAAACACACAGCCAGGGGAACTAAGGAGTGGCTCTGTAAGAAGCATCTCAAGGTCCTGGAGTGGCCTAGCCGGTCTCCAGACCTGAACCCAATAGAAAATCTTTGGAGGGAGCTGAAAGTCCGTATTGCCCAGCGACATCCCCGAAACCTGAAGGATCTGGAGAAGGTCTGTATGGAGGAGTGGGCCAAAATCCCTGCTGCAGTGTGTGCAAACCTGGTCAAGAACTACAGGAAACGTATGATCTCTGTAATTGCAAACAAAGGTTTCTGTACCAAATATTAAGTTCTGCTTTTCTGATGTATCAAATACTTATGTCATGCAATAAAATGCAAATTAATTACTTAAAAATCATACAATGTGATTTTCTGGATTTTTGTTTTAGATTCCGTCACTCACAGTTGAAGAGTACCTATGATAAAAATTACAGACTTCTACATGCTTTGTAAGTGGGCAAACCTGCAAAATCGGCAGTGTATCAAATACTTGTTCTCCCCACCGTAGGTGTACAAAACTAGTCTGCTTGATAATGCTAACATATTATTTTAACTTCTGCTCACACACTGGTTTGTAGCACAAATAGTTTTATCGTTTACTGCACTTTGTTGTTATTCTAGTTATTTCGCATTTTACCCTATAGACTTCATGAATCGGAAGTCTCGCACATTCACATTCACTTCCGCATTGCAAAGTATTCTGACAATTGCACACCTACTGTATATGTTCTTGTTGAGCATTCAATTACAGAACCATGGCCACTTCTTTCCATTTCGATTTTGGGAAGACTTTCCAGTAGACGTTGGAAAACGGATGAAGGTATTTGCTCCCATTCGGACACATAAGCAGTCAGGCCCTGATGTTTGGTGATGGGGTCTTGCTCCCTTGCTCCGTAAATCATTTCTTTATGGACCTTGCTTTTTCGCTTAATCGTCCACGGTCATGCGGCAGGTACAGTGGGCAGCACTTTGCAGTCTTCAGTGGAGAGATATTTGAAACCACCCCCTCATTTGTCTCTTGTTGTTTTGCACCTGCAGAACTCCGTCTGCATCTGTAAGAGGAGAAAACACAAATCCTTGATCTGTATTCCGCCTCCTCGTTGCCGTGAGAGGCTGTTTCTGATGTTTTCCCTCCATTTCAGCCATGTTGGTTTCTTTGAAGTTTAAACTCTGCACTCCAGCATGCATTAGTCTGCGTTGAAGCAGGAGTCTACTTTAATGTTGCTTATCCACCAGCATTGGGAGTCTTTAGAGTTAGTCGTTGTATTTTGCTCTCCGGCTTTGATAAACAAGCTTGTCCGAGTTTCGTGCTTTGACTCCGTGATGATTTCACCGTGTGGCTACATCTCAGAAATTAAGGTTTATATTTATTAGAGCCATCCTTCAAGTCCTTTTCAAATTTCCCTTTCTGTCGTCCACTCCATCTCTCTTTATTTTATCAAATATTCAGCTACTCTGTCATGTCACCCCCTTTCATTCTTTGTTGTACAATTTGAACACATCCGTTCCTTGCTCTCACAGCTAGTACACTCTCCTTTGTGTCTACATTTTAAAATAAAGAGGATTTGTACATTTCTCTCCATGCCGTCCCTAAAGCTTACTGTCAGTTGGATATGAAAAGAATTACAATGTAATTGGCAAAGCCACATCGGTGGCAGACAACAGCAGAGCCGTTCTCACACCTGAAAGCACCTGATCCTTTGAAGCGGCGCACTCTCACCCATTAGACTCTTTGTTAGGCTGCAAGCACTGGTGCTCTCGGGTGAGTGGCAGCTTTTGCAATGCACTCGCTGACTGTGAGTCACGTGCAGACCGAGAGCTCCTTCCTGTGGACAGCATGGAGTAGTGTTGGAGCCTGCTGATGATTCCTGGGTCTCTTTTTACTGTTACCCACAACAGAAAGACATATATAGTTGTATAGTCATACCCTAGAGACAAATGAACAGGCTTGTTTTCGCACTAAGAGTGATTTGCTGCAACAAAGCAACTGGACGTCATTCATTATCAGTAAGAGTTGATTCGAATATTTGGGCTCATAAAAAACTAATATTTGAATATTTGTTTATTTAAATGACGTTTAATGAGATACTTTCTTTATTCATCAAGTTCATTCATTTCTGAACAAGCTATACGATTAAGCAATATACACAACAAGCTTACGTTATCTTAAGGTTTTCTTTTAGTTCAAAACATTAAAGGTGCAGTGTGTAATATTTATGAGGATCTATTGACAGAAATGCAATATAATATACATAACTATGTTTTCAGTGGTGTATAAAGCTTACATAATTAACCGTTATGTTTTTATTACCTTAGAATGAGCCATTTCTTTCTACACACACCGCGGGTCCACTTACAGTGAAGTCGCCATTTTGCGCCGCCATGTTTCTACAGTAGCCCTAAACGGACAAACTGCTCTACAGAGCGCTAGCTACTCTCTGCTGTCTCAGACGACGACATCTTTGTCCTGTGTCAGCCACTGTAGCTTCTCTATGTGCTTCGAAAGGGAGGGGTGAGCGGTTGCAATTCACAACCTCACCGCTAGATGTTGCTAAAATTTACACAGTGCACCTTTAAACAAAAAGCTTGTTGTAAGCTCAAACAGCGCGAACAGGAAAAAAACGCTAATAATGCAGACTGTGTCAGTTATCGTGCAAGAATGTATATAAACACTCGAGTCAGAATATGGTTATCGTGTTTATATTGTTTCACATGTTGAGAAAAACAATAATATCCACATGCTCGGGTGAGAAAACGCACTCCGCTGACAGATGTTGTAGAGACAAAGATAACGATGTGCTAAGTGGAGTTTCTAACTGCACCTTGTGTTTTCTGTTCTTAAACCTGTCTCCCTTTGACGAAACTTAAAGAAAGCATATGTCTCGAGATCATTTTGCTATCATATAAGTTATCATCTCGGCTCACTCGGGGTACAGCTGTGCTTACCTGCAGTCGTGAATGCGGTGATGGACAGCTGTCTTTCCTCATTCGACTGGTGTTTGGATTTCATGTGATTTCTCATTGTGGTCGTGATATTATGAAAACTCAGTTTCATTAATTAATTTGATCAAAAGTAACTCCATTTTGTAAAATCATTTAGTAAGATCATTTTCATCTAAGTAATGCCAAACTTCACAAGGCAGACGACGACATTATGTGATCAAATACAATCAACTTATTAACATGCTCCACAGCGCCACCCGGTGGATTTAGTTATAACTGCGAGTTTTAGTGGGATTTATCATGGATTCACTGCATTTACGGCCAGCAAAGCAGCGCAGTAAAATTCTCTGTAAAATAGTATTTTTATTTTTCAGATCGAATATTCGACTATTTGTGCACACCCCTACTACATAACTAAAACATTTCACAGACAAGGCTTAAGTTAGTCCCAGATTAAAATGCACGTTTGATCTGTTTTAACTGAACGCAACTAAATTAAAATGTCAGTGTCATTGTTTTGTCTTAAGATGCACACCAATCATTTTTTTGTTTTCTAAGGTACGATAATAAAAGCTAGTTAAATGTCCTAATTGAACTAATCCTGGCTTAATCTAAGCCCTGTTTGTGAAACCGGGCCTAAGCATCATATTTGCTGACTGTAAAAAGGAAAAAAAAGAAAAACTGGGCATTGTACACTAAACTGAGGATCTCACACACTACCAGACTTTCAAGTCATTCTGAAAACAACAAACTCAACCAGAAATACGCACCTCGATTGCTAGGAGATAAATACTGATACGTGATAAATACTAACAATATCCCACAGTTTCACAAACAAGGCTAGTCCCAGACTAAAATGCATGTTTGAGCTATTTACCTGAAGGCAACTTGCACTTGATATATCTTAAAACATGTCAGTGCCATTTGTTTTGTCCTAAGATTCACACCAGTAATTGTTTTTTCTAAAGAACATTTATAAAAGCTACTCCTAATTGAAATAAGGCCTAATCCTGGCTTAATCCAAGCCCTGTCTGTGAAACCAGGCCTTTGTGTTCTAAAATCTGCTCAAAATATCAAACGCGTTTGAATATCCTCCAACTGCATGGAATAAAAGTCTGAAGCTGAAAAAAAGAAAAGAGTCTGCTCATCATATACTATGTGATTTTATGCCCAAAATCTGCTGACTCCCTTTGACTTTTGGGAACTAAGCGCCAACTCCCGCAGACTGTATATCAAGGGGAAAAAATCTGGACAAAAGTCATGTAGTGTATTCCAGCCTTGATGCATGGTATGCTAATGTTCAGTAATGTGATGCATCAACTACCAATGGGAGAGCAGATAGTAGTGCTCATGTGATCTGCTGCCTGAAACCAGCAACTAGTGTCACGTAGCCAGATCTTTGACACACAGCAGCTTATTCTGGTCAACAACCGCCCGCTTAGTTAGAAAGAGGCCATATGATTGAGGTAAAATGCTTAGCTGAGCGTGAAGTTCACAAATTTTGAAATCTCCACTCATTGTATCAGTCTGGATACTTCTAAACCTGACTTTCTTTCTTGGCTGACTGTTTAAAAACCTGTTTTTCAGTTTTGTTTGCAATCTGACTCTCAGACTGTAGGTGTGACGACTGAGACTAACTAGCAACCAATAATAGTATATACTTTGCGACCTTCAGTTAATCTGTTCACTTACAACATGCGAATGCAACGAGCCACAAGCGACAAGATGTTTTGTTGGTTGCTTGGTTTCTAATTCGGTCATGTTCTGTCACTCCACCCACAGTGAAATCTCACGCGCTCCACATATCTGTATTTTACACATCAAATATGTTCTGATTTTGCTGCATCTCACATCAGGAAGGAAGCTTAATGCGTCACATCTGATTAAAGGGATAGTTCACCCAAAAAAGACTTTCTTCTTTCAGCTGAACACAGTCAGAGTTATATTAAAAAATATCCTGGCTCCTCCAAGCTTTATAATGGGAGTGAATAGAGGACGAGATTTTGAAGCCCAAAAGAGTGCATCCATCAATCATAAAAGTAATCCATACGGCTACAGGGGGTTAATAAAGGCCTTCTGAAGCGAAGCGATGGGTTTTTGTAAAAAAAAAAAAAAAAAAAAAAAATCCATATCACTGGCTTCTGGGAACGTCTGAGAAAGTCGAGTTCCCGCGGAAGAGTGACCTTAAAATCTCAGTTATCATTCGCTCCCATTATAAAGCTAGGAAGAGCCAGGATATATATTTTTTAATATAACTAGGATTGTGTTCATCTGAAAGAAGACAGTCATACACACCTAGGATGGCTTGAGGGTGCCTTTAAAACTGATTTGGAGCATCCCGACATCTTCAATGCTAGCTGGTAGATTTTTTTCCCACTCATTTTCTTTCTAACATCCTCTCATTGTGCTCTAGATCTTTGATACGGAGCTCAGAGAGGAAGAAATAGAAGTGTGTTTTATCGACATCGCCTACGATGAGATACCAGAGCGCTACTACAAGGAGTCTGAGGTAAGATATTGCTTCAATAAACCAAATAAATGTAAAATCCATAAAGAAATTATAAATAATTTGTCAGCGATACAAACGTACAATGTACATATTTCCCTCTAAAGTACAGTATGCGCTCATATTCACCTCCATATTTCATATTCACATTCAATATTTTCCTCACTCACCTCTATGATTTATTCATTTGAACTCAGTTGATATGGTATTTAGTGCTGATGGGATTTTGTTTTGAAGAAACAGGGGAGTGCTTCTCCCACATAGAAGAAAACAAAGGAGTATGGGTTATTTTAAGCCAATACTGAATTATTAAAGAGCCCCTGTTGAGATCACTACTGGATATACACAAGACTCAGAATCGCCTCTCCACTGTACCGCTGCAGTAATTCATTTTCACATACTGTCTCTCTCCTCCTGCAGAGGTAAGCATAGACAGATGAGAGAAGTGCAGTGTTATCTTTCTCTGGCAGGAGCTTGCTGCTATCTGAGGATCCAGGCCAGCAGTGATTCTGATTGAAGAATAAAAAGAAGCAGAGGTGGAATAAGATGTGGAAGGGAAAAGAACAGCTGCAGTTCTGGGACTGACAAGTGATCACTCTAGTCCTCATTTAGACAAATAAAATCACTTTTGTCATGGAAAACAACCTTAGCATTATGTCCTAATGTGGCACAATGCGAAAAAGCAAGTAATGTTAATCTTGTCAATGTTTACTTTGTCAAAATAAAGAAATGCACGCCATTAACCCCTAGGAGCCAGTTTTCGGGCCCTTTAGAAGTTTTGACATGCTCTGACATTTGTGCTTTTTTCAGTTGCTTATAAACATAATAATGGCAAAAGTGTCATTACACTGTATTCAGCAGTTGATGCGGGCGGGGAGTACTCGCATGGATCGCGTCAGAATTAGCCTTTGAAAAGAACGCGCTCTCCGTGGGCGTGGCCGCATTAACAGATAATGAGGCAGCTCCCGAACGACTGACATCTCTCTCTTTTCAAACAGATTACATAAACAAAGAATATTTGTTTTTGATTTGATTTACATTTTTAAAACCTGACATTTCAACGTTTCTTTAGACATATGTCTCATGTTTGTGTGACGTATTTACTAAAGCCGGGTGCACACTGTGCAATTTTGGCCACGATTTGGCCGTCTGAGACAAATTTTGCAAATCCTAAAAGATTCCTCTGATCCTAGGCTAAAATCTGAAGTCTTTGATCGTTAGTTTGACATGTTCACCGGCAGCCGATTAATGACCGCTGCGATCAAATTTAACCTCAGACGAAATTCTGGCAGTTTTAGAAGTCTCGCAGTCCTGCAGTGTGACTTCTCCTACGACGACCGTCAAATTATCTTAGTTTTTCAAGACAAACTATAACCAAAATGAGCGCTAGAGATTTCTTTGTAGCCACCATTTCAATCCCGCGTGTAATGCAGCTCACTGTCACCGAACGCGTCATTGATTGATGATATAAAGCTCCGGACGAGTTTTCTTGCGTGCGTCCGTTCTTAGCGCGCCTTGACTATCGTACAGTCTGACATTAATGACAACTGAGATCTTACAGTGTGACATGGCTTACAGCGGGGATCATGTTCGTACAGTCTGACAAGGAACAAACGTAAAGGACTATTATAAATCGCACCGTGTGCACCCGGCTTAAGTTACAGTTCCTTTTCTGACAAGTATCAGAATGGACTTCATTGAGAGGCGGCAGATCATGCATCATGTTTGTTTTCTTTATTTTGCAAAAATCACAACATTTTGTTTTTATTGTGTGTACACAAATAAAAGTAGAAACTTAACATATTTGAATGATGTATAACAAAAATCTCTTTCGCACTGATAAGAAAAAAAGCGAGGCGAAGTCACTGGCGACTTTGCCGACCCCTGGGAGTTAAAGGCACAATATGTAAGATTTTTGAATTAAAATATCCAAAAACCACTAGAACAATGTTATATATTTTGTTGACTTGTGTACTTACATGTGTCTCATAGCAGCCGCCGAGCGAACGCACAGAGTAGCATTATAACATAACTTTCAACACACTCAAATGTGTCTAATATGATAAAACAGCACTGCGTTACCCCACATACACATGAGCGGAAGAAGCGGAAGCGTCGTCTGTGGCATAATAAAAGCTCCGCGAAATCCAGGCGTCATCAAGCTACGCCTTTGTTTTGAATATGCGACCTCTAGCTGCGAAAAATTACATATTGTGGCTTTAAGTAAACAATTTGAATGGAATATGACGAAAAGTGCACTAACAATGGTTTAAAAAAAAATGTTTTGCAAAAAGTGATTCAAAAAATTCTAATCATAGCATGTTGATCGCTTTAGCTGAAAGAGCTAAACACCAGTAAACTGAACCGCATCATGTCCTACATGGTGTTAAACTGACACAGTTTGTGTAATGCACCCCCAATGCATTGCAAGGTATAATTTTCATAGATGTCTGAGTATTAAACGGAATATGACTAAAGGTGTATTTCAAGGGAATAAGAAATGCCACCCACCATGCTTCTCCCAGCAGTCCTCTGTGCTGCTGAACAGCCTTTTTTGTGGATCTCAGACAATGACCGCAAAGATCCCACTCTGGGGAAGTTCCAGCTGGCAGTTTTTTGCCCTTGAAGGACACTGCGGGAAGGGGACACTATTTGTTAGGTCGTGCCAAACAAAAGCAAGCAACTGAATCTGTACAAAAAGGTCCCTTTTCCTCCGCTGTAAGCCCAAAGTATCCTTTGGTTTTTACACATGCATAGTATGTGCAATACTGTACATGTGTGCCAATTAGTTTGTCCACAAGGTGGCAACCCTAACCCAGCCCATTGTTTCAAAGTTGAAAAAGTGGAAAATAACAACAAACTACTGAAAACAGTGACAATAGACACCCACATTGACCTTAAAGAGATATCCATAATGCCGAGTTCACACTGCACGATTTTAGCCCCAATTTTCACTCACCGACAAATTGTGCCCGTTCACACGAAGACACGGCGATCTGAGAGAATCGCAGACGAGTCGCCGACGCCCGTGAGATATTTGGCATGCTAAATATCTGGACCTGTCGGCGATTCAAAATCCTGCTGTGTGAAATGTGTTCTGACTGAAAATCACATCGACGATGAACTACAGCCAATGAGAGAGCAAGATACAGGGCAGCGGGAAGTTCGGGGAGGGGTTATAGACCAGAATATCAGTATTGCACATAAGCTTTACAATTATATCAAACAGAAACAAAGCACAAACATTTGCTTGGCCAGCCGCAACCGCAGCACACTGCAAAATGATTTATTTACCTCCAGCTCTCTTTGCAGAACACAATCCTTGCTCCCTGCGTCTCCCCAACCATTTCCTCCTGCATAACCTTTTTTTCTTTTTCTACTTTTCGCTGCAAATCAGTGCACAGACAATTTGGATCGAAAGCTTCTTGCGGGCTACCATTTTTAATAACAATTCCAGTCTCACGCTTGATCTTGCGTAATTTCCCCATCACTTCTTGCGTGTGTTTGTTTGTGAAACCTAGAGTTGTCAGCGATTCTTCCAATTGTAAAGTCATGCAATGTGAAACCCCCTGTCGCCGGTCCATCGTGCGGTGTGAACACAGCAGCAACTGAATGCTACCCCAGATCATGCAGTGTGAAAAGAACAGTGATCAGACGACTTTGAAAACCATGCAATGTGAACTCGGCTTAACAGTGTAAACTATATAAAGACATTTGGTAACACTTTCTATGAAGACCATGCTTATAATGAATTATAGCCCCATTTATACTTATAAATAAGTATTAATATTATATAAATATATTGATTAAGACTTAGGGCCAGGCGTGACACAAGTGTTTTTTGCTAGTTTCATCCCGACACAGTTATCATTTTCACGTCCAGCTTCACGTTGTTTAAATAGCAAATGCACTCGCGCCCATCTGTTCGCCCATGGGCGTGCTGGTCTGAAAACGAGGTGTGTTCAGGAGCATTGTTGGTGCGTTGCTATTTTGAGGAGCTGAAAATAAGTATTTGTATTTTTTGTGTTATTTAAAGGTTAGTAATATGCGCCTATAGGCGGGTGCACAACGCGTGTACACTCTGCTTATTACACACACAGGATTACAATGTAAAAGATTATTATTGTGTACATAAAGATAAAAATGCCTACATGTCATAATGGATATTCATCGCATGTATCAGAATTACCTATTTGCATTAATGACAAATGAAATTGGCTAATTGTTTAACCAATCGTGGCAATACACACATGTATTTAAACTGACTCGTAAGGTTGAGGGTGTCTATATTACTCCATGTAAATAGTGAATCCGCCATGGTGCACACGTAACTGGCTTTTAAAGGGAATGGGAAATGAGACTCTGATTGGTTTATTGCACTTTACGCCCATGACTCATTAAGAGACTAGGTACAACCCTTTTAATAATAATAATAATAATTAATAATCTGTTACATTTATATAGCGCTTTTCTGGGTACTCAAAGCGCTTTACATGGAAGGGGGGAATCTCCTCAACCACCACCAATGTGCAGCATCCACCTGGATGATGCGACGGCAGCCATATTGCGCCAGAACGCCCACCACACACCAGCTGATTGGTGGAGAGGAGACAGAGTGATGAAGCCAATCAGGATAGGGGGATGATTAGGAGGCCATGATGGACAGAGGCCAATGGGCAAATTTGGCCAGGATGCTGGGGTTACACCCCTACTCTTTTTCCGAAGGACATCCTGGGGTATTAATGACCACAGAGAGTCAGGACCTCGGTTTAACGTCTCATCCGAAGGACGGTGTTTGTTACAGTATAGTGTTCCCATCACTATACTGGGGCGTTAGGACCCACACAGACCACAGGGTGAACACCCCCTGCTGGCCTCACTATTAGACCATGCGCCTTGCGCACCAACCATTTTTCCCGTCGTTAAACTAGCAAAAGTGGATTTGGACACGCCCTAAGTGCACCTGCGCCATGCGCTTCAGACCATGCGCTCAGATTGTTAAAATAGGGCCCCTATACTGCATTATAAGAACAGTTATAGTTACGTTTATATTATTTTTATAATTACTTATGTCATGCATTTGCTTTTTCAATGCGCATGCTCACAATCCATTATACACTGATTTATAAGTATTAATTAGTCAGTCGTATGTTTCCATGAATGTATTTATAAAGATGCAATCTGCATTGCTATAACGTTATTATATGATACTTACAATGACTTTTTAGTAATTCAGTTTTATTTGTCAAATAAGTGAATATATTGTTATTAATAGCTGTGGTGTTACAGTTACTAACCTCTATAAATGCATCATTGATGGATTTAAGTAAAGTGGAAACATGCAATTTTCCTAAATCAAATGTTACGAAATCATGAACATGTGCTCATTATACATTTTAAGTTGTTTACTTGTAAATGTAACTAATGAACAATAATTCCTGTAATAAAATAATGGAAAAAACACAGAAATCATTAACAAAACACTGCAACAATATTTTTTAAAGTATAATTCCAAACCAAACTATTTTCAAGAGCAATACTATGCATATGGCTGAGGAGATATAGATTTTAACAAATCATAATTAACATTCATGCCCTCCAATGCAAACATCAGCCGTTAACACAAATAAAATTTACTGTTTTTCAAATATACATAACAGATTTTCAATAAAATATCCAAGTCTCCCAGTCATTGACTTTTACTAAAATTGTGTTATTTAAAAATATTAAAAATATTGTATTATATTAAAAATTGTTTAGATAAAATCAGATTTAAAATGGGGCATTTATACCTAAAACCTTATTTTCGCGCTGTGTTTGAGCAACGTGTATAGGGTTACTGTTAACCGTCACACAATGTTCAAATTAAGATGTGATTTATTCAAGTCTGCCTGTTTCCTGGAAAAAGAAAAAATTCTGAAAAAAAAAATATTACTAAAAATAATCATTTCATGACTCTAGACATTACTTTGTGAAGACAGTGGCATAATACGTTTTTTAGTCATATCAAAACAGTAGTCATGTGCATGGGTGAATTTTACCCACCCCTGGTATAGTGTTAAAGACATAATTGATAACTAATTGGTACAGCAAACAATTGTCTCTGGAACTATTTTATATTTGATCATTTATAAATCAGTGTATAATGGATTATGAACATGCACATTATACAAATAATATAAATGTAACTATAACTGTTCTTATAATGCAGTATAGGTCTTAATGAGTCTTTATAAATATATTTATAGAATAGTAATACTTATAAGTATAACTGGAGCTATAATTCATTATAAGCATGGACTTCATAGAAAGTGTTACCAGACATTTTTATTGGTCATAACTTTTGGAGAGAAACTCTTGGACAAGAATGAAACTTTCTAGTGCTATCAAATGGAGTGTACTTTAAAACTGAGGTATACTTTCTTTGGGTTTAAGTGTATTGGTCATGGTCAATTGAAGGAATTATTTTTGCCATTTATGCTGGGACAAAAACAGTTTCTTCACATTAGTCACATGGCATTTACAGTTCAGGTCATTGTGTCAAAAACAATTGTGTACCATGAGTAAAGATGGAAGAATTTCAAATCTGCCATTAACAAGAACAAAAGCATGTCTGCAGGTTTAATAGACTTCTTTGATTATTTTCATTCTGTTTGTGTGAGATGATTTTGTGGTCTTGGCAGGGATGGTTCTTGGCCAGGATTATCAGCACCTTGGTTTTCAATAAGTTCAGTTACACAGGCAGAAATGCTTGCCAGAAATGCGACAATGATGATAATTGGTTTTCAGAGGGTGAAACGAGAATGAATTAATTGAGTATCATCTGCATAAGAATGATGGGGGAAAAGCTCTGAAATATGATAATTTTGCATAATAGTTTGGTGAAAAGGGAGAGTATAAATGGGCCAGGTACTGAACCCTGTGTGTAGAGTACTCACTTCAAGTGCTCTGCCCTCTAGACTGAGTAGAGCAAAGCAATGTTCACTTCTAAATGGAATTCACTTTCTAAAGGGGCTTTCGCACCGGAGGAACCTTCTCATAAGTGCCGTTTCCACCGGAATTACCCGGAACAATTTGTCCCAAGAACTTTTTTTCCCCCAGACCTGTTGCTGTCTGCGTTTCCATCGTAGTCTAAAGTACCGTGAAGATTAGTCCGGTGACGTAGGACTGCACACGACTTTCCAGAGCCCACTGGATTTCGTCTTACGCAAATACACTTAATAAGCCTGAAGTTCGTCATCGGTCCATCGGTCATCTTTTTTAAACTTCATTGTTGATTCGAATAGCAAACGACTCTTACTGCATGCAACGCAACTGATTTTTAGGTTGAAATAAAATGCTGGCTGAGCTCAACCAATCAGCATGTTCAGCGCCCAAGTCCCACCCCCGAAAGAACTTTGATTAAGTACTACCTCGCAAGCAGGGCCGTTTTGAGGGGGAAGTTTTTACCTGGAACTTCATTTAGACCCCGGTTCCTGCGGTCAAAACACACCGAGTACCACCCCAAAGTCCCTAGTTCCTGCGGTGGAAACGCGCTATAGTTCCTGCTATTGGCAGAAGTACCCGGATTTTGGCGTGTTTGCACCGCAGGAACTCGGAACGATTTTAGTTCTAGGAACTCCTTTTGGGGAACTAAATGATCTCCTACTTCAGAGTAGGGTCTAACCCAGCACAATAGACCTATTTTGGGTTTGAAAACAGCGATGATGTTTTTTGTGGGCGGAGCCTACCTGGTGGCAGAAAATGACAGTTCTGCAGCCACGGAATAAAAGAATACCAAAAGTTCATTTCGAGTTTATATCTCACAATTCTGACTTTTTTTCTCGCAAATCCGAGTTTATATCTCATTTCTTAGAAGGATAAAGAGAATTGTGAGATATACTTGTTATTCTGTCTTTTTTCCTCAGAATTACGAGTTTATATCCTGCAATTCTGACTTTTTTCCCCTCAGAATTGTGATGTAAACTCACAATTGCGAGTTATAAAGTCCGAACAGGGAGATATAAACATGCAAATGCAAGAAAAAGAGTCAAGAATTGTGAGATAAAAATGTTATAGGCTATGTTTAAAAGTTATCTGTGTAAAATGTTAGAGGTTTAAATATTATTTCATGCTGTAACTGCTACAGTGGGGAGAACAAGTATTTGATACACTGCCGATTTTGCAGGTTTTCATACTTACAAAGCATGTAGAGGTCTGTAATTTTTATCATAGGTACTCTTCAACTGTGAGTGATGGAATCTAAAACAAAAATCCAGAAAATCACATTGTATGATTTTTAAATAATTAATTTGCATTTTATTGCATGACATAAGTATTTGATCACCTACCAACCAGTAAGAATTCCGGCTCTCACAGACCTGTTAGTTTTTCTTAAAGAAGCCCTCCTGTTCTCCACTCATTACCTGTATTAACTGCACCTGTTTGAACTCGTTACCTGTATAAAAGACACCTGTCCACACACTCAATCAAACAGACTCCAACCTCTCCACAATGGCCAAGACCAGAGAGCTGTGTAAGGACATCAGGGATAAAATTGTAGACCTGCACAAGGCTGGGATGGGCTACAGGTCAATAGGCAAGCAGCTTGGTGAGAAGGCAACAACTGTTGGCGCAATTATTAGAAAATGGAAGAAGTTCAAGATGACGGTCAATCTCCCTCGGTCTGGGGCACCATGCAAGATCTCACCTCGTGGGGCATCAATGATCATGAGGAAGGTGAGGGATCAGCCCAGAACTACACGGCAGGACCTGGTCAATGACCTGAAGAGAGCTGGGACCACAGTCTCAAAGAAACCATTAGTAACACACTACGCCGTCATGGATTAAAATCCTGCAGCGCACGCAAGGTCCCCCTGCTCAAGCCAGCGCATGTCCAGGCCCATCTGAAGTTTGCCAATGACCATCTGGATGATCCAGAGGAGGAATGGGAGAAGGTCATGTGGTCTGATGAGACAAAAATAGAGCTTTTTGGTCTAAACTCCACTCGCCGTGTTTGGAGGAAGAAGAAGGATGAGTACAACCCCAAGAACACCATCCCAACCGTGAAGCATGGAGGTGGAAACATCATTCTTTGGGGATGCCTTTCTGCAAAGGGGACAGGACGACTGCACCGTATTGAGGGGAGGATGAATGGGGCCATGTATCGCAAGATCTTGGCCAACAACCTCCTTCCTTCAGTAAGAGCATTGAAGATGGGTCGTGGCTGGGTCTTCCAGCATGACAACGACCCGAAACACACAGCCAGGGCAACTAAGGAGTGGCTCCGTAAGAAGCATCTCAAGGTCCTGGAGTGGCCTAGCCAGTCTCCAGACCTGAACCCAATAGAAAATCTTTGGAGGGAGCTGAAAGTCCGTATTGCCCAGCGTCAGCCCCGAAACCTGAAGGATCTGGAGAAGGTCTGTATGGAGGAGTGGGCCAAAATCCCTGCTGCAGTGTGTGCAAACCTGGTCAAGAACTACAGGAAACGTATGATCTCTGTAATTGCAAACAAAGGTTTCTGTACAAAATATATAGTTCTGCTTTTCTGATGTATCAAATACTTATGTCATGCAATAAAATGCAAATTAATTACTTAAAAATCATACAATGTGATTTTCTGGATTTTTATTTAGATTCCGTCTCTCACAGTTGAAGAGTACCTATGATAAAAATTTCAGACTTCTACATGCTTTGTAAGTGGGCAAACCTGCAAAATCGGCAGTGTATCAAATACTTGTTCTCCCCACTGTATGTATATATTTCCCCAATGAACTGCATAGGTGAAAGTTATGTAGACTTGCTGTTTACATCAAATTCATGCTTTAATATTAGACTAGTCATTGCAGGTTTCATCAGTCCAGTCTGTGTTTAGCTTCAAAGTGTATTCAACGACGGAATTCTATAAAAATGAAGACTGTATTTTTTATATTTCCGATTCTGACATACAAAGGCACAACACAACATTTTTCTCTCATTCTGTGGATTTTGCCCATTTTCCTCCACTTGTTACGTTATTTTTCTGCCACCACTATGTGCACGCAGCTGCAAGTGACGTAACTGTGATGTCTGCTCCAAATTGGTCTATAGGAACTATCAGTGATGTAAGTGTATGCTGATTGGCCGAACACACGCTAAACACAGACACTCGCCATTTTTAAAAAGCTGTGTACACACACAGTTTATAACCTATATATTTACTCCAGACACTAACTCTACTAACACAGAAAACAGTGATAGATGGACCTCTCAACCTTTACGCCAAGGAGAAAATCCAACGCGACTTTGAGGGGACCAAGCGAAACATGATTATGTATTTCTGCTCAGCTAGCGACACTGGACATCAACCACACAGCAAACGCTAATACTTTTTCATATACTGACTACTTTGGTGCAAAAGGGGCTTAATTTTGTGCATGTGTACAAAGATGCAATATGTTTCCAGGTGTTATATACAATAATACTTGGTAGAAATAAAATAATTGAAATACAGCATTTACAAATACAGGAAAAAAATGAAGGACGTCTTTACAGTAAAAATAGCTAAAAACATCTTTGTTCAGAGTTGGACTTTAGAGTGATTTAACTGTGTAATGCAAAATCCAATTGTCAGAGCCTTGGTTTAGTGTTTAGCATTGTTGTCATGTGCTGGTTCATGTAATTTCCCAATATGGTCCCACCTTTTCTTTCCATCATCTCCTGTCTTCTTTCCATTCTGCTGTGAATGATGAGTCTAAAAAAGGTTAAAATGTTACATTCTAGTATACTGTATACAAAATGAACTCCCATTTTTATTTCCACTTCAGGACCCACGACACTTTAAATCCGAGAAGACAGCCCGGGGTTCGCTGCAGGAGGGATGGAGAGACACGCAGGACCCCATCATGTGCTCCTATAAGCTAGTGACAGTGAAGTTCGAGGTGTGGGGACTTCAGACACGTGTGGAGCAGTTTGTGCACAAGGTCACTTCCACCCTTCCACATGCATATCCCAGACGAGCCCCATAAAATCCCAACCTTGATTTTCATCTATCACTCAGATCTATAGATAGATCTGTCTATCTAGCTGTGCTTACTATGATATTGCAAGGACAAGTTCCTGGATCATCATCTTTTTTTTGTTCTGGAACAATATTCCTGTCAACCAATCAGATTTTAGGGTTAGGATTAGTCAGCTGGAGCTGGGGCTTCAACAATATTCCTGTCAACCAATCAGATTTTAGGGTTAGGATTAGTCAGCTGGAGCTGGGGCTTCAACAACATCCCTGTCAACCAATCAGATTTTAGGGTTAGGATTAGTCAGCTGGAGCTGGGGCTTCAACAACATTCCTGCTAACCTTTCATTTATTTCTTATGTTGAGGCTAGGTTAGGGTTATTGTTAGAATTGGGGTTAGGGAAGATTAGGAGTATGTTTTTTGACAGAAATAATTCTCGAGAACCAACTAGAGATCTAGAAACATGTCCTACTTAGCAAAATCACAATCATCATATATTTTAACCTGTCTTTCTCTAGGTGGTGAGGGATGTGCTGTTGCTGGGTCATAGACAGGCTTTCGCCTGGGTTGATGAGTGGATTGGTAAGTTTGGCATTGAATCATCTATCAGGCTTGCTGTTTATTCATCTCTTTACCTTTATATGGTGGTTTCTTTTGTGTTGACTCTGTCCCAGAGTCATGACTAACAAACCTCACGGATGACGACGGATGTCGTGATCCATAGCTCATAACCGTGTTTAGTCTTGCATGAGTCGCTGCAAGAAAAAATGGACAGAAAAGTGATGTTTCAGCAGAGAAATTCAGCTCTTTAAAGCTGTTCTTCATGTTCTCATTGAGGACCTTGACCGAACTAATTAGATGACACTTCTTAAACAAACGGTTCAGTCATGAACAATGAAAGTGTTCAGATTACAAGACATAGAAAGTAGTGCCGTTCCGTCCTCAAAAAAGGAGAGCGAGGGAGGCAGCGTTTCTGTTGCCTCTTTCAAGCTTATTGCATTCTCAGTGAGCACCTAAAGTTGCAGTGAGTG
This sequence comes from Coreius guichenoti, assembly GCA_039654105.1. Taxonomy (NCBI): domain Eukaryota; kingdom Metazoa; phylum Chordata; class Actinopteri; order Cypriniformes; family Gobionidae; genus Coreius; species Coreius guichenoti. The sequence goes on along the minus strand of CM077171.1, from coordinate 10,825,347 downwards.
TGAGGCAGGTCACTTCTGGTAGTTAGTTGTTTGAATTAGAGAAGGGGTGTCCAATCCTGCTCTTGGAGGGCCACCTTCAAGCAGAGTTTAGCCCTAATTAAACACCTGAACCAGATCAATCAAGGTCTTCGGGATCACTTGAAACTTCTAGGCTGTGTCCGAAATCGCCCCCTATACAGTCGTTCACTATTCCCTACATTAGTCCACTAATATAGTCCACTTGAGGGAGTGAATGAAAACGAGTGAGTGAATTCGGACACCAGAAGCGCTGCCGCTTTTGCATAGTTTGTGCTTGCTGTTTTTATAATTAGTTGAAATTTTGCAAACTGGCAGCTCCCATAGTAAGATGAAAAGATTTATCTTGAACTCTGTCATGGAAACTAGCATGTATAAACCTTAATTAAACAATTTAATAATCAGTTAAAAAGGAATTTATACCTTATACATGATAATTATTAAATTGTTTAATTAAGGTTTATACATGCTATTTTCCACATTGGATCAGCAGTTTGGAAAATGGATGGATTGATTCAGCTGCGGGCGCCACCTTCTGTTCAGAAACGGGAAGTCATTCGGCACAACTCTCACAGTGCATTATGGGCATTCTCTAGCCGTTGAGCGTACATCGGTTGTACACTCGTAATTGCGGTGAATTGTTGGATTGAATGAGGGCACTCAATAGCGTCCACTATGGTTTCGGACACCACTACAAATGGCTGTCCCCTCAAATAGTGCCGTATTTAGAAATTGCAACTTTATTTATGTAGCACAATTAAAACAACACAAGTTGACCAATGTGCTTTACAATGTCACTAAAAAAAAAAGCATATTAGCGTCTCTAATATGTTTAGACAAACTGTTCCAAAGTTTAGGCGCTGCTACAGCAAAGGCGCAATCTCCTTTTTGACTCAAAAGTGTCCTAGTGTCCGAGTTGCTGATCTCAAAGTTATTTAAGTGTATAGGGAGCGGTTTCAGACATAGCCATAGTCAGATAGGTTGGAGGTAAACTCTGTAGGAAGCAGGCACTCCAGAAGAAGGACCGGACACCCTTGAATTAAAGGATTTGTTGACTAATGGTCCAAAAGGAAGACTATTATAAATAGTAGGCATACAACAGCCTGTAGAAACAAATAACGGTGACATGAAATATGTTACTGTAGCTTGTTAATGGAAACCTTGTGAACATCAGATGGAATATGAATTTATATTAGATTTGTTTAGTCCAGGGCTGTCATACTATAGTACTGCAGAGTCAACCCTATTTAAACACACCTGATCCAGCTAATTAAGTTCTTCAGGGTTACTTGAAAACTACAGGTAGGTGTGTTGGAGCATCTAATGTAGCTGAGTTAGGGTGTGTTCACACGTGGCAAGTTTGGTTGGATTAAAACGAACTCTGGTGTGATTGCTCTGTTAGTGCGGTTCATTTGAATAAGTGTGAACGCTGCATCTGAACCCTGGTACAGACCAAACAAGTGGACCGAGACCCTGGAAAAGATGGATCTCAGTCCACTTCCAAACAAATTCTGGTTCGGTTAAGGCCCGTTCACACCAAGATATAGTTCTAAAGATCGTTCTCAATATTAATGAATAGCAGAGTTCACACCACAGCTATAACGATAATGGCATAGAGAAATGATATAGTTGGAATTACTTTCAGAAAGATTTTTTTTCCAGGTGATGAACGATAAAAACATTGACAGCCAATCAGAATCCATCCTGCTGTAACAAACTCAAGCATTTAAAGCTGCAGACAAGCACGCGCTTAGAATGAACAGAACGATATCGTCCACTGGTATGGACTCTAATATAGTTATCTTTAAAGTTATCGTCCTTGGTGTGAACGGGCCTTTAGACTGAAATATGAACGCAATCCGGAGCAAAGACATGTAAACGAACCAAAAACAGGACATGATGTCACGAGATGTGACCCTAAAAAGGACAGAATGCTTACACACACCTGTTTTTCTCGTCATAGTTGCGATGTTGCCCATCACAGTTCGGTACAGGCGTCAGAACCGTGTCTCCTCGCAGCAGATCCTGGTTTGTGTGTGTGACGGAGGGATTCCTGACTCTGTTTTGACTCCTTTACACATTTGATAAGCTCTTCACGAGTTATCAGCTGGTCAAAATACCATCATATGTAGCTACGCACATACAACGAGTGCATTTAGTCCAGAACACAGCTTTGTTTTGGATGTTTGGTAAGTTCCATCGCGAAATATATACGTAATAAAAGCCGATATGTTCGAGGTTGTGAACATATCCCTATGCCTTTAGGTTCGGTATATTTAGGTTCGGTGTTAAAATGCCAATGTGAACGCTAAGCGGACCAGGACCAAACGAACCAAACTACAAGTGTGAACACACCCTTAGACACACCTGGTTTATTCCAATATAAATTCAATTTGATTGAGGAGTTTGCCTCCATGTTTCAGATCTCCACTATACCCCACTAATAGAAATTTCTTTTGCTTGGCTGTTTAAAGACATGACGATGGAGGAAGTGAGAGAATACGAACGAGCCACTCAGGAAGCCACCAATAAGAAGCTGGGCACTTTCCCCCCAGCTATTTCCATCAGCCAGACGCCCCTGCCAGCCTGCGCTCGCAGCGGGCCATCCAGTGCTCCCTCTACACCCCTCTCCACTGAAGCTCCAGACTTCCTATCTGTGCCCAAGGACAGACCAAGGAAGAAGTCAGCTCCGGAGACCCTGACTCTTCCCGACCCAGCACGAAGAGACTCTGCCTTCCGCCTTCCCAGTCTCTTTTCCTGGGGTTCCAGCTCCCCGCAACCTCAGTAAACCACAGTTCTGGCCTTAGTTTATGAAAACACACCTCGGTAGTGTGTTTGTTTGACACAACGTGAATCAATCTCTCTTTAAATGCTGAGAGATACTTAAGGTTTCCAAAACACACACACGCACAGAGTGGCTTTTTAACCAGTGCGACCTCATATTTTACACTGGGAGTTAATTTACAATAGGCCAAAAAGTGCATTCTGACTTAGGAAAACATTACAGATCACTGTTAAAATATCTCAGGAGTTGTCCCATTGATAGACAGAGCTGAATCTTTTACTTTTTTTCCCAGTTTCCTTCCTGCTGAGCCATTTTTTTCCTACATATGTTGAATATGGAGAGGATTTGTAGCCACTGTTGTTTTTGCTGTAGTGGTGTATTTAATGGTATATTCTGCTCATTTAATATTTCAGTTGTGATATTATGTTAACGTGACTTTTTTTCCTCAGTCTTCAGAATTTCTCACTAAAACTAATATGTGTTTGACATGTACTGTACATATCTCATTTATAAGAATGTAGGGGTCAATTTGATAGTGGTTTCACTATGCTCTTGTCTTTAACTTTGATCTGTCCCATTCCCATGAACTCAGAAAACCAACTGATACCAACTTTACTGACCTAGCCCTTTTGCTTGGTCCGCTGTTAGACAATACAAACTGGAAGTCTTCTGTACATACTGTAGTTTATCTTCATAATATATTTGTTAGATTGAGGAGCATCTGCCATGTAACTGAGTATCCTGTTCTACATTATATGTTCTTGGTTTGGATTTCTGTGATGCATTATCCATGAATATGAATATGAATGAAAACAAAGAATGCTTGATAATTAGATTGTTGTATAATCTTTGAGCTGTAAGGAATGTTTGCTGCTGCTGCTGGTGGCCAATGTATACTTTGTAAATTGACAAGCTCTTGTACTCTTGCTGGTTCCCGCATATCTGTTCTTTTAAACTTAAACACTCTTTTCTAAAGGATTCAGAAATGCACATGCCAAATCTTGGGAAATCATTTTCAGCTTTTGATGTCAACTGCCATTGTGAAATTAAAGCATTTGCTACAGTATCTGTTTCTACTTCATTCCAGTTTCACCAAACCCGTCACACATCTTTGCGTGTGGATATATATATTTTTTTTACCAGAAATGCTTAGTGTGAACTGAATGGATGCAATGGCTTTTACCAAAGACTTTATATACACAAAGACGGTGCACTCATATTACTTATGAAAGGAAGAAAGTGCAATATGGCGGAATAAATCCCGCCTGAGGGGGAGGGGGAATACGAAAGTGAACGGGTAGCCAAAGCCGTAGAATAGGAGTAATGTGGGAATATTTCTTTGTATATGTAAGGACCCTATAGCTGCAGAGTTCTGAATATATTGGAGCTTATTTATTGTTGTGTTGGGTAAGCCATTGAAAAGACAATTACAGTAGTCCAGCCGAGAAGTACTGAAAGCACAATTCTCCAAAAATCAAACTATGAAAAAAACAACAATATATGTAATCAGGTACAAATATTGAACTTTTAATACTTTTCACACATTACAAAGAATAAAATATCTTGTTTTTAACCACTATTTTTAAGACTGTCCCTCCCTGACACCCATGGGACACTTGCCATTACATTTACAACAATAATATCTTAGTCTAAACCTAAAGTAATCTTGACAAATTATATAGCATTTGAAAGCTTTCAGACTCTAGTTTTCATATTTGGTGACTGCTTTTTAAAAGAAATGACAGAACAATAGATAAATAGTAAAAGATTCTTCATTTGTGATGTGGTGCCTAACTACAGCTCAAGAAAAAGTATGTGAACCGCTTGCAGAATCTGTGAATCATTTTAACAAAATGAAAGAGATCATACAAAATGCGTTTTTTTTTTTTTTTTAAGTACTGTCCTGAATAAGATATTTTACATAAAAGATGTTTACATATAGTCCACAAGACAAAAAAATAGCAGAATTTATTAAAATGACCCGTTCAAAAGTTTATGAACCATTGATTCTCAATACTGTGTGTCGTTTCCTGGATGATCCAGGATTGTGTTTTGTGATGGTTGTTCATGAGTCCACTGTTTGTCTTGAACACATAAACTGCCCAATGTTCTTCAGAAAAATCCTCCAGGTCCTGCACATTCTTCAGTTTTCCAGCATCTTCTGCATAATTGACCCATAAAAGGTACTAAAGACGTCGTTAAAAAGTCCATCTCACTACAGTGGTTCTACAATAATTTTATGAAGCGACGAGAATAGTTTTTGTGTGCAAAATAAAATCAAAATAACGACTTTATTCAACTTTATTCTTGTCTTCCGTGTGGGCCGCTGACGTGAACTCACGAAGCACCACGACGCATGCGCGAGAATATGACGTAGAGCCGGCGGAAGCGAGGAACTTTGTTTACAAGCAGAGGAAGAAGCGCCGTATCTAAGCTGTTGAATTCTACATTGATTGTGCTTTAGGTCTTGGCGTAGTGCTCAAAATTGTGCTAAAGTGTGCATTTCCTGAATGCCCGAACGCCGGCTCTACGTCATATTCTCGCGCATGCGTCGTGGTGCTTCGTGAGTTCACGTCAGAGGCCCAGATGGAAGAAGTTGAATAAAGTCGTTATTTTGATTTTTTTTTGCGCACAAAAACTATTCTCGTCGCTTCATAAAATTATTGTAGAACCACTTTAAGTGGTAGTGAGATGGACTTTTTAACGACGTCTTTAGTACCTTTTATAGGTCTTGAGAGAGGAAATGTCATTGCTGCCAATGGAGGCCTTTCTGAGCCATCGGATTTCAACAAAAATATCTTTATTTTTGTTCCGAAGATGAACAAAGGTCTTACGGGTGTCGAACGACATAAGGGTAAGTAATTAATGACAGAATTTTCGTTTTTGGGTGAACTAACTCTTTAAGAGCCGGGGGGTGGAAACTTTTGAACAGGATGATTTTTCTTATTTTGTTTAAATATATATATTTTATTCATTTAGTAATGCCCTTCAGAAGCAACAGAAGATACTTACATGTTTCCCAGAAAACAAATTAAGTACAATTTACCTTAATCTTCAAAATCAATAAGTTTTCACCCCCCGACTTAATGCGTCTTGTTTCCTTCTGGAGCATCAGTGTTTACCTGTTTAATAGTTGTGTTTGAGTCCCTCAATCGTCCTCAGTGTGAAAAGATGGATCTCAAAATCATACAGTCACTGCTGGAGAGGGTTCAAATATGCAGAAGATGCTGGAAAACTGAAGAATGTGCAGGACCTGAAGGATTTTTCTGATGAACATTGGGCAGTTTAACTGCTCAGGACAAACAAGGGACTCAAGAACAGCCATCACAAAACACATGCATGCAAGAACATGCATTTTGTATGATCTCTCTTATTTAGTTAAAATTATTCACATTTTCACAGATTCTGCAAGAGGTTCACATACTTTTTCTTGCAACTGTATAACACACGCTCTGATTCTTTCCATATGTTTTTATATGCATTTTAGAGATTCAAATCAAATATTAACATTACTGCCCAGGCTACTTCTGATTAGGATGTCTACTTCAGAAATATTTTGAAAAGTATTGAAATATATGGTTCAGATCACTTAAACCATATATGTAAATCGAAGAGTCCTTATATGATCTCCAGTGAAGCCTGGATGTCATCTAGTGGAAAAGTTTGGTACTGCGGCCAAACATTTTTTACTGAATGTTCTTTTCTCTTTTTTTTTTGAGATATCAACCTAAAATTTGGCACAGAACATGTTCAGATATTTAGAGTTGAACATGTTTTGTAAAATATATATTTTAAACGTTCAAATGTTTATTACAACTTTCTTTTTTACTTCTACAATAATCTGTGAAGTGTTCCCTTTAAAAAGATACCAAACTTAAGTCTGTGATCTGATTTAAAAATTTAAGTTGAAAAAGCCATTTTAAAGTCTATGCTCAAAAAGTGTGACAGACAGTTAACAGGTAAAACAAGTTTTTATTTTCACACAGGTTTAATTGTATTTCAGATGGATTGAAAAAAGAAATGACAGCAAATTTTTACCATATGTGGCTAACAAAATAATTTTTGTATTGAAATAAGTGGAGAAAAGCTTCATAGGGTAGTAAAAAACTAAATAAATTGTATTATTTTGGGTCTGTACATTTGCCTTAAAACATTCAAATCGACCCGCAAACATCACGAACGCTTAGTAATTTTGTGTGTATATGTGTGTTGAAATGTTGCATACATGTTCATGTTCAAATGTCAAGAAAAACAAACAGGTTAGCTGATATTTTCGACAACTCAAAAATCAAAATCAAATCAAATTGTCAAATTGACCCGCAACATATATAAGGGTTAAAAACGGACGAGCGATATTACGGAGGTCAAAGAAGGCAGACTTAGTGAGTGAGAAAATGTGAGGAATGAAGGAGAGAGAAGAATCAAAGATTATACCCAGGTTTTTAACAGTGGTGGAAGGTCGGACCAAGATATATACACCGATCAGGCATAACATTATGATCACTGACAGGCGAAGTGAATAACACTGATTATCTCTTCATCACGGCACCTGTTAGTGGGTGGGATATATTAGGCAGCAAGTGAACATTTTGTCCTCAAAGTTGATGTGTTAGAAGCAGGACAAATGGGCAAGCGTAAGGATTTGAACGCGTTTGACAAGGGCCAAATTGATGGCTAGACGACTGGGTCAGAGCATCTCCAAAACTGGTCCAAGGAAGGAACAGTGGTGAACGGTACTTGCCTGATTGCATTGTGCCAAGTGTAAAGTTTGGTGGAGGGGGGATTATGGTGTGGGGTTGTTTTTCAGGGGTTGGGCTTGGCCCCTTAGTTCCAGTGAAAGGAACTCTTAATGCTTCAGCATACCAAGACATTTTGGACAATTTCATGCTCCCAACTTTGTGGGCACAGTTTAGGGATGGCCCCTTCCTGTTCCAACATGACAGCGCACCAGTGCACAAAGCAAGGTCCATAAAGACATGGATGAGCGAGTTTGGTGTGGAGGAACTTGACTGGCCTGCACAGAGTCCTGACCTCAACCCGATAGAACACCTTTGGGATGAATTAGAGCGGAGACTGCGAGCCAGGCCTTCTCGTCCAACATCAGTGCCTGACCTCACAAATGCGCTTCTAGAAGAATGGTCAAAAATTCCCATAAACACACTCCTAAACCTTGTGGAAAGCCTTCCCAGAAGAGTTGAAGCTGTTATAGCTGCTAAGGGTGGGCCAACTCCATATTAAACCCTACGGATTAAGAATGGGATGTCCTTAAAGTTCATGTGCATGTACAAGCAGGCGTCCGAAAACTTTTGGCAATATAGTGTATACATATATATACATATACATAGAATTATTGTCCTTATTGGTGCAACCCAGGCCCATTTCTGATTTACCAACTTTTTAAAAGAAAAATGTGGATTTTTTTTTAGAAAAAATTGACATTTTCACAAAAATAAATCATATCTCAAAGGGTAGTCTAGTTGTTTAAAATTGTTAATGAGCACAATTGCCAACAAGCAACAATGTGTGAGTGGAATGGTATTGTTTTTTCAGAGCATCAACATTTGTGTAGTCATTCAATTTTACTGCAAATGTTTAAAAATTGTCTTTGATCAGTTTATTTCCATTGTCAATAAACACATCATCAGAGAAGAAAAGAGATGTTGGGAAGTTATTTGGGCACATTAATTAAAAATAAAAACAAAAATAATGATGTGCACGGGTAAATCATTTATAATGAGCAATGCCCTATTGCAATAAGAATTGACCTATCGGTAAGCCCCTCCCCTCGAACGCAGATGTGCTGCGTAACACACGAGAATGAACCTCATTGGTTCTTGCTGAAGCTCAAACGTGCTGCGTAACACGAGAATGAACCTCATTGGTTCTTGCAGAAGCTCAAACGTGCTGCGTTACACAAGAATGAACCTCATTGGTTCTTGCTGAAGCTCAAACGTGCTGCGTAACACGAGAATGAACCTCATTGGTTCTTGCTGAAGCTCAAACGTGCTGCGTAACACGAGAATGAACCTCATTGGTTCTTGCTGAAGCTCAAACGTGCTGCGTTACACAAGAATGAACCTCATTGGTTCTTGCTGAAGCTCAAACGTGCTGCGTAACACGAGAATGAACCTCATTGGTTCTTGCTGAAGCTCAAACGTGCTGCGTAACACAAGAATGAACCTCATTGGTTCTTGCTGAAGCTCAAACGTGCTGCAATTTTACTGCAAATGTTTAAAAATTGTCTTTGATCAGTTTATTTCCATTGTCAATAAACACATCATCAGAGAAGAAAAGAGATGTTGGGAAGTTATTTGGGCACATTCATTAAAAATAAAAACAAAAATAATGATGTGCACGGGTAAATCATTTATAATGAACAATGCCCTATTGCAATAAGAATTGACCTATCGGTAAGCCCCTCCCCTCGAACGCAGATGAGCCAATGGCAGTTGAGTATCAGTTGCACTTGGACCAGACCTCAGACATCGTTTGGTTTCAGCGCCATAGAGAAACATTGGAAAATCCGAAGCTCTCGTCGGTTTGATGGTGTTTATGCTACAAAAATGGTAAAACGGTGTGCCTGGGGTACTGTAACACTGATTCCAGGTATCCTGAGAGGATTTTCTGGTTGTCATACTCTCATTAAGTTACGATTAAAGTTAGTGAGTCCCTGCTAACATACAAACCCAAATAACTAACTGTTCTCACGTCATGTAACAGTCAAAAACACATAAACGAAGGTCTACATTTCAGTGCATCTCCATATTAAACTGGTTAAATGTAAATTAATTTAATCTTACATGAACAGTGTTGATCCTGGATGTTGTCATCTGCGATCGTGACGACCAACATGAGGCTTCTCCCGTTTGCATTGAGATCTGTAAACCATCGCTTCCAAATTAATCTCCCACCATATTTATTTTAAAATCTTTTATATATCCCTCCATGGCATATTTAAGTCCCACTTGAATGCTTCTCGACGAGAGGTGGTCCTTCTGTGTCACAGACTTCATTGTGATTTATCTTCTGATTTGTTTTTGTTTACATTTTTTATATTTCTGTGAGTTTAGATATGTTTAAGGTCTGCATTGTCTATCTTACTAGGAGGGACTCATATTTTGATGGGTATTATAGTCTATGGGTAGTGAAAGGGAGAGCTCGCACTCGCAGTTTATCGGAGTTGTTTTCAGATACAAAGTTTACAATTTATTAGCACCCCCGAAAAGGCATAAGGTCTGTATATGTTTGTTTACTGTTAGTTGTATGAGGGCTTTTGTATAATTTGCTGTGTATGTTAATGATAATGCAACGTAGAGATAGAGTTTGTGAAAGTTATAGACGTGAATGAGACGTTAATTCTTATGCTTTGTTCAGCTCTAACGGTGATTTTTTTTTTTTTTTAGTGAAAAAGGACGCAATAAACTTCATAAACCATAAGTAAAGTTTGGCCATCATTCGGACGGGGTCTGCTAACAGTTACATTCTGCGTCCAAAACAACTTGGGATAAGGTTTTCACACTGACAACTGTCATTGTAAGACAGTTAGCAACTCCGTTTGTTTGTCCGAGTTAGCAACAGTAACTAAGCGGGGCGGGGCTTACCGATAGGTCAATTGTCCATTCTGATTTCAAGATGACTAATATATGGGCACTTTTACTTGGGGACTTTTATTTTGAAGTGTGAATTTAGGGGATTTTATTTTGAAAATTAATTTTCATAGCCGTTGTTTGTTTACACGCTTCATACGCTAACAGTTTGCTATCTGAGTGCGAAAACGTATATGTAATCCTAAAGGTCCTCGTTCAGCCACTGGAGCGTCACATACAACACTTTATATCTCGATGATTATTCATTTCTAGAGGAAGACATGTTAGCTAATGAGAGTAATCCTGCTGCTTTCAGTTATGAACTCTGTATGGCTCTCAACACGAGTATTGGTATTAACAAATGAGCTGCAGTGAACTTCACTGTCTCTACAGTATTCATTCATAAGGTAAATAAGCATTTGCTAATAATACTGAGGTTAACAGGGGTTTAAACTCATACACCAATAAAAGCACGCCATGGCTCAAAGCTACCGCAGAGGGCATCAGCATGACTCTGATTATAAACGATCTAGAGAGTCCAGCTGTGATTATAACAGCGATAAACGACACAGGACGTCAGATGAAGGCCAGCACAGACCTGCCGAGACCCTGAGCACTCGCAGACAGATGTATGAGAGAAACTTCCCTCTGTACAAGCAGCCAGTGGAGGTGGGCTTCTTCTCGCTGGACTCTCACAGGAACTTCTTCAATGATCAAAGGCAGCTGCGATATTATGTTGAGCCCAGAAAAGGTCCAGATTTCAATTTAAGGGATGGATACACTAACCGCTTCGTAAAAAGAGACGATGGCGTGAAAGAGAAGCTTGATCACGTGCTTAAGTGGATTCTGGCCAACAGAGACAAGATCAAAACCAGAGACCAAACCTCCAGCTGGTAAGATACATATTCTGCACTCTTTTACTTGTCCATGAGCTCCGAGGTAAGGCAGTTGACATGCTTTTTTTCCCTTTACAAATATCACAAATTATTAAAGGGAGAAGTTCACCCAAAAATTCTGTCATCATTTACTCACCCTCATGTTGTTCCAAACCTGTAAAACTTTTGTTCATCTTCAAAACACAAATTAAGATATTTTTAATAAAATCTGAGAGATTTCTGTTCTCCGTTGACAGTCTACGCAACTACCACTTTGACGCTTCAAAAAGTTCATAAAGAGATCGTAAAACTTAATCCATGAATAGAGCGGTTTAGTCCAAATTTTCTGAAGAGACACAATCACTTTATATGATGAACAGATTGAATTTAGGCTTTTACAAAACAACGATCAACAAACAGAAGCTCAAACGTGCTGCGTAACACACGACAATGAACCTCATTGGTTCTTGCTGAAGCTCAAACGTGCTGCGTAACACGAGAATGAACCTCATTGGTTCTTGAAGAAGCTGAAACGTGCTGCATAACACACGAGAATGAACCTCATTGGTCCTTGAAGAAGCTCAAACATGCTGCGTAACACGAGAATGAACCTCATTGGTTCTTGAAGAAGCTCAAACGTGGTGCATAACACGAGAATGAACTTCATTGGTTCTTGCTGAAGCTCAAACGTGCTGCGTAACACGAGAATGAACCTCATTGGTTCTTGCTGAAGCTCAAACGTGCTGCGTAACACGAGAATGAACCTCATTGGTTCTTGCTGAAGCTCAAACGTGCTGCGTAACACGAGAATGAACCTCATTGGTTCTTGCTGAAGCTCAAACGTGCTGCGTAACACGAGAATGAACCTCATTGGTTCTTGCTGAAGCTCAAACGTGTTGCGTAACACGAGAATGAACCTCATTGGTTCTTGCTGAAGCTCAAACGTGCTGCGTAACACAAGAATGAACCTCATTGGTTCTTGCTGAAGCTCAAACGTGTTGCGTAACACGAGAATGAACCTCATTGGTTCTTGCTGAAGCTCAAACGTGTTGCGTAACACGAGAATGAACCTCATTGGTTCTTGCTGAAGCTCAAATGTGCTGCGTAACATGAGAATGAACCTCATTGGTTCTTGAAGAAGCTCAAACGTGGTGCATAACACGAGAATGAACCTCATTGGTTCTTGCTGAAGCTCAAATGTGCTGCGTAACACGAGAATGAACCTCATTGGTTCTTGCTGAAGCTCAAACGTGTTGCGTAACACGAGAATGAACCTCATTGGTTCTTGCTGAAGCTCAAACGTGCTGCGTAACACGAGAATGAACCTCATTGGTTCTTGAAGAAGCTCAAACGTGCTGGATAACACACAGGAATTAGTTTTTTAATTAGTTTTATTTTTGGACTAGTTTTACGATCTCTTTAAAGTTAAAGTGGTAGTTGCATGGACTATCAATGGAGGGACAGAAATCGCTCTGATTTCATCAAAAATATCTTAATTTGTGTTCTGAAGATGAACGAAGGTCTTACGGGTTTGGAACGACATGAGGGTGAGTAATTAATGACAGAATTTTCATTTTGGGTGAACTAACCCTTTTATTCATAAATATCAATATGTTTTTTGGGGGGAACCGCACCACATGGCATTTTAGAACTTAAACTAACCATAGATATGTATACGTAGATGCCACATTCGACCTCTCCAGACACGTCAGCGCGCCCTCCATTTTGGAACGGTCAGTGTGTCGTCACTCACAGTAAGAATCAATGATGCCACAACATTGTGCAGCTTCTGGTTATGAATCTGCCAAGATTTAAATTCCCGAAGACGTGATAACCTTTCACAGGTGAGAATGTGATTTTATATGTATTAACTCAATATTACAGGTTTTTATACTATTGTAACTTTTTAATGTTGTGTTAGCTGACGCCTTAGTCTTGTGGTATTGTGTTAGTTTAGCAAAATCATCTGCTGAAGTCTATTGCATATATAGATATTCATACATGTGTCTAACTACGGTTGCAGACACACAGTCAACATGTTCTCGAGTGTTCTGATCTTTGACCGTTGCAAAATGGCGGGCGGCTTACGTAAAGCGGTCCATAGAATCAGCCGCTAATGAGGCATCTGTGTGTATATATATATAGCTGAAACTAACACTGATCATTTTAATAACTTATTGACCTTGACTCATGAGGGTCTGCAATGGTCCTCTCTATAGGCCAATTCACACCGCACAGACAAATGGCAAGAAACACATTTGTTGGGTTTTGTCGGATCAGTGTGTTACCCCTGTCGGCGTCTGTTGCCGTCGGAGTTTGTTTTCACTGAACGTTCAATCAGGGTTTGTCGGTGTCTGTTGGGACAGTGTGAACATGACAGTTATTTTTCATAAAATTTGAAATCCAATGTTTGTTGACATTTGTGACCCTGGACCACAAAACTAGTCATATGGGTGGAGATGGAGATTTATACATTTACACACTGGACAATATTTGGCAGAGATAAAACTATTTGAAAAATCTGGAATCCAAGGGTGCAAAAAAATCTAAATATTGAGAAAATCGCCTTTAAAGTTGTCCAAATGAAGTCCTTAGCAATGCATATTACTACTAATAATAAACGTTTGATATATTTACGGTAGGAAATTTACAAAATATCTTCATGGAACATGATCTTTACTTAATATCCTAATGATTTTTGCCATAAAAGAAAAATCAGTAATTTTGACCCATACAATGTATTGTTGGCTATTGCCACAAATATACCCGTGCGACTTATGACTGGTTTTGTGGTCCAGGGTCACATCTGTCTGTGCGGTGTGAATTGCCCTTTATGATGTAATTTCCTGTTTTGTGTTTACTTTTTAATGTGTTTTTGAATATATTAATAGATAAAATATGAGCTTCACATCGTTGACCCTGATTGCGTGTTAGCAGGGTTATTATAGTTAACTAAAATAAAAATATATATTTTTGTTACTTGAAATAAAATAAACATTAATATGAAAACAAGAAATATTAAAAAAATAGTATCGCAATGATACTAGTGTTAGTTCACTGTTGTAGGTTAGTCTTGTTCCTGTCGTTGAGTTATTGAGTGTGTTTGCAGTGCTCTAGGTGTGGACTTTGTGACATGGAGAGGACACCTTACCAAAGTGCTGACCACCCCGTATGAGAGTCAGGAGGGATGGATGCTGGCCGCCTCCAAGTTCAGAGGCACCATCTACATCAGTGAGGTGGAAACCGAGGCTGCCAGAGTGAATCGAGTGACCCGGTCAGAGCGGCAGGAGGAGATGATGTACTGGGGCTACAAGTTTGAGCAGTACACCTGTGCAGGTTTGGGACCGTCGAGTATTATCAGACTGCTGATAGTGAAGGATCTCGCCGCTGATCGTCCTCTGTGCTGTCTTTTAAGATGATGTGGATGGCACTCCAGACCCGGGGGGCGTCGTGAACACCAATGAGGCGTTCTGTACGGTGGTTCAGACCCGTCTGGCCGACCATAAGCTGCTCTTCTCTGGGGAGGTGGACTGCCGCGTCAAAGACCCCGATGCTCCTCCGGCTCCGGGGTGTTATGTGGAGCTCAAGACCTCCGCAGAGATCTGCACCCCGAAACAGCAAAGTAACTTCCACAGGTGTGACTTTTCAGACTTGTAGATCATTTGCTTTGTTCCGAAACAGGGATTAAAATAGTTACAATGTTGCAATTTCTTCTTGATTCAGTTTAACAAGGCAACATTTCTAAATGGGCAGATAAATTAGTTAAAGGGTTCACCCAAAAATGAAAATTCTGTCATTCATTCCTCACCCTCATGTCGTTCCAAACCCGCAACACTTTCGTTCATCTTCTGAACACAAATGAAGATCTTTTAAAGGATTAGTTCACTTCAAAATGAAAATTTCCTGATATTTTACTCACCCCCATCTCATCCAAGATGTTCATGTCTTTCTTTCTTCAGTCGAAAAGAAATTAAGGTTTTTGAGGAAAACATTCCAGGATTTTTCTTCACATAATGGACTTCAATGGCAACCAACGGTTGAAGGTCCAAATCAATGCAGTTTCAAAGGGCTTCGAAGGGGTCTGCATGATCCCAGATGAGGAATAGGGTCTTATCTAGCGAAACGATCAGTCATTTTCTTAAAAAAATAAAAAATTATATACTTTTTAACCACCAATGCTCGACTTCGGTGTTGTGCTGCACGACGTATGACGTCATCACGTCGGAAAGGTCACATCCGTGACGTACGTGGAAGCACCGACCCAGTGCCGAAAAACTCCATCTCATGTTCTCCTCCAACTCCGACATCAGGGTAGCCGCGGGGTCTTAAAATGTCTTAAATTTAAAAATCAAAATTTTAGGCCTTAAAAAGTCTTAAATTCGCTGAAGTATTGACATCTAGGTCTTAATTTTCCTACGTCCATGTAACGCTACCTCTATTGCTCATTGAAATGCTCCCGCAGCGCTTTAGTGTGTGTGTGTGTGTGTTTTATTCCGGGGTGTTGTAGTTCTTTCTTTCGTTAGTCCAACTATAGTTCACTGTATTACACCTACAAATGAGACCAACATGCATCTTATATTGCAGCCAATCAGCTTTCGTGTTTTTGGCATAAGTCTCTTTCGGATTGTACCAAAGACACATAAAACGGATTTTATTCTTCAATCATAGTTGTCCAGTTCTTCCAGTTCCGCGATCGTGAAAGCGAAGGCGAATCTTTCTCACCTGCCATCTCGCATAATGACCAAATAAAAGTATTATATGCCTGATAGCACTAAAAAAAGAGTTAATAAAAGCGAACTCAATTCGGTACTGACACACGGACCGATGTCAGACTGGCTGCGGATTCTGTGCACGCGTTTGCTGCCTGTAAGCGCTCATGTGAGTATATGAATGTGTCTATTTCTAGGCTTATTGCCCTTGAACGATCAAATACAAACATAATTATGCCTATGTCCATATTGGCGGTTATGTTGTGTGTAAAAAAGTTTGGGATGTGTGTCAGTATTGGATCTGCGCATTACTGTAGCTCTTAAAGTGAAAGCAACCTAATATAGCCTATACCCGCTCCTGTCTGTGTCGTTAGTGTTAAACAAACATCGACAACAGGGGAAAAAAACAAACAGTAGCCTACCTAAACTTAAAGCACTGTTTGTATCTGTATCTTTATGTTGTATTTATTTGTCCTATTGCCATTTGTTTATAAGTTCTTATTTTATTACTGACCGTTTACTTGATTATTTAATTACTTGAGAACTTTTTACTTCTATTAAGCAATTGCTTATTGCTGTGGTTTACTTGTAAGATTTTGGTCATATTTCCCACCCTAAGCGATCATGTTATTCAAGCTAGATAGCACACCACTGGACAAGCCTTTTTTTGTAATACCATATAAGATTAATGCATTTTGTTTGTTTTATTGCCATGTGTGACTATTGTGCATCTAACATAATAATATGGTAAATGTGGCATCCTAATTATGAAAAAAAAACATGCAAATTTTTCGTAAATTTCTGGAAAAGGCCACCACAAAGCCAGTCATTTTGATCTAAAAAAAAAAAAATCACAAAAAAATTTGTGTATGTGTATATATATATATATATATATATATATATATGTATATATATGTGTGTGTGTATATATATGTATGTATGTGTATATACACTCACCTAAAGGATTATTAGGAACACCTGTTCAATTTCTCATTAATGCAATTATCTAATCAACCAATCACATGGCAGTTGCTTCAATGCATTTAGGGGTGTGGTCCTGGTCAAGACAATCTCCTGAACTCCAAACTGAATGTCAGAATGGGAAAGAAAGGTGATTTAAGCAATTTTGAGCGTGGCATGGTTGTTGGTGCCAGACGGGCCGGTCTGAGTATTTCACAATCTGCTCAGTTACTGGGATTTTCACGCACAACCATTTCTAGAGTTTACAAAGAATGGTGTGAAAAGGGAAAAACATCCAGTATGCGGCAGTCCTGTGGGCGAAAATGCCTTGTTGATGCTAGAGGTCAGAGGAGAATGGGCCGACTGATTCAAGCTGATAGAAGAGCAACTTTGACTGAAATAACCACTCGTTACAACCGAGGTATGCAGCAAAGCATTTGTGAAGCCACAACACGCACAACCTTGAGGCGGATGGGCTACAACAGCAGAAGACCCCACCGGGTACCACTCATCTCCACTACAAATAGGAAAAAGAGGCTACAATTTGCACGAGCTCACCAAAATTGGACAGTTGAAGACTGGAAAAATGTTGCCTGGTCTGATGAGTCTTGATTTCTGTTGAGACATTCAGATGGTAGAGTCAGAATTTGGCGTAAACAGAATGAGAACATGGATCCATCATGCCTTGTTACCACTGTGCAGGCTGGTGGTGGTGGTGTAATGGTGTGGGGGATGTTTTCTTGGCACACTTTAGGCCCCTTAGTGCCAATTGGGCATCGTTTAAATGCCACGGCCTACCTGAGCATTGTTTCTGACCATGTCCATCCCTTTATGACCACCATGTACCCATCCTCTGATGGCTACTTCCAGCAGGATAATGCACCATGTCACAAAGCTCGAATCATTTCAAATTGGTTTCTTGAACATGACAATGAGTTCACTGTACTAAAATGGCCCCCACAGTCACCAGATCTCAACCCAATAGAGCATCTTTGGGATGTGGTGGAACGGGAGCTTCGTGCCCTGGATGTGCATCCCACAAATCTCCATCAACTGCAAGATGCTATCCTATCAATATGGGCCAACATTTCTAAAGAATGCTTTCAGCACCTTGTTGAATCAATGCCACGTAGAATTAAGGCAGTTCTGAAGGCGAAAGGGGGTCAAACACAATATTAGTATGGTGTTCCTAATAATCCTTTAGGTGAGTGTATGTATGTATGTATGTATGTGTGTATATATATATATATATATATATATATATGTGTGTGTGTGAAATCCTGGTGGGATTGAGCTATGAGGAAGTGCAAGTTTACTAATACTTTGTTCAATTTGAATAAATTAATTTGCTTTGCAAGTAATTTTGTGATTCTGCGTTTCCTTTGTACGTTTTTTATTGTGTGATATAGGTCTTAAATTTAATTCATAATGGTCTTAAAAAGGTCTTAAGTCTTAAATTTTACTTGGTGAAACCTGCAGATACCCTGGACATCATTGTTTTACCTTTATTTTTGTAAAGGGCGTTTGATTTAGTCTTTGCACGTCCATTTTAACACTGGATCGCTTCATACGTCGTGAAGAAGCAGAACACGAAGTCGCGCATTTGTGGTTAAGTATATAAATGTTTATTTTTATTTTTTTAAATTACTGATCGTTTCGCTAGATAAGACCCTATTCCTCAGCTGGGATCGTGCAGAGCTTCTGAAGCCCTTTGAAACTGCATTGATTTGGACCTTCAACCATTGGTTGCCATCAAAGTCCATTATGTGGAGAAAAATCCTGGAATGTTTTCCTCAAAAAACTTAATTTCTTTTT
The DNA here is from genome assembly GCA_039654105.1 of Coreius guichenoti. Classification (NCBI taxonomy): domain Eukaryota; kingdom Metazoa; phylum Chordata; class Actinopteri; order Cypriniformes; family Gobionidae; genus Coreius; species Coreius guichenoti. The sequence goes on along the minus strand of CM077171.1, from coordinate 10,806,602 downwards.
GACTGAAGAAAGAAAGACACGAACATCTTGGATGAGATGGCGGTGAGTAAATTATCAGGAAATTTTCATTTTGAAGTGAACTAATCCTTTAATGAAATCTGAGAGATTTCTGTCCCTGCATTGACAGCCAATCAGAATTTACCATGATCATTTAAAGCAGCAGATGACAAAACTGCAGTGCTCACTTAAAATTAAACCCAACATTCTCGTCTGCTGGTGTGGATGCTAACAATTCTTGGTGTACGGGGCTTAACAGTAGGTGGCACTTAAAAATCAGACATGCTCTGGTTAGTCTGTTCACACAATAGTTTGTTCGTGAGCAATACGAAGTCATAGTTTCATGTAACAGCCGAGGCTCTGGAGATGCGATCAAAAGCACAAATCTTATGGGTTGGCCAGTTTTGTTCGCAGTGCGATGTAAATGCGATCAGAACACCTCTACGTTGAACAGATGCATTAACAGCCATTCGTTCAAATTAAAATGGTCTATCGCACCAAATGTTTGTACTGAACATTCGTATTGGCGTGAAGAGGACATTTAAAGGTATAGTTCACAGAAAAATTTAATTCAAACAAATTTCTTCACATTTCAAAGAATATTAACACTATTCTTTGCTGTGGTCGAATGCCACCAGTGTTTTTTTTCAAGGATTTAATAAATTTAGGGGACATTAATGAAAAGTTGGAGTGAAAACAACAGTATGTATGTTCTTCTTCTAGGTACAAGCTGCTGAAATGGTGGGCGCAGTCATTTCTTCCTGGAGTGCCACAGATAGTCGCTGGGTTTCGAGACCATGATGGGATAGTGGTGTCTGTTGAGACCTTCCAAACCTCGAAAATATCACAAATGATCAAGGTTTGCTTTAAATAACCACGTATTAAAAGCTTCAGTCCCGCTTGGTTTAGATAACTAAATTACTACTACGTTAATAACCTTCTGAAGGACGCCAATGTGAAGCCACAGAAATGGAAAATTAGGAGTTGACAATTTATAGTGACACGCAGTGGTTTTCAAACCTGTCCTGGAGGAGCCCCAGCCCTGCACATTTTGTATGTCTCCCTTATTTGACACACCCACCATGTTATAAAACACCACTCTGCCTCTTTTCGTTTTCATTTAAAAAATCTTAAATTAATAGCCACACAAATGTGCTTCAGGCAAAGCATCCATTTATCTTCACTGCATGTATATTCATGACAAAACAAAATATGAAACACAACCCTGCCTCTTTTGAAAAATATGAAACATTAATATGTGGTTCAGGAAATATGTGCATATGTACTCTGATTATCTTCACTGTTATAAAATGAAATATTACATAAAACACAACTGCCCACCCCACCACCCCACCACCACTACAGACAGAGACATCAGAGTTAGCGGCAAATGTCAGAAGAACTAGCCAAGGAAAGGCTTCTCTGTCTCAAGTCTGCTCAAGTCACCCCTCGATGCATCCTCGATTAAAAGGGGCGGATCAAGAACACATCCGGGGATTTGAACTGTACTTGGCTAGATGTGAACTTTGAATTGGAACAGAACTTGGGCAGTGACTGATGACGTTTCACAAGAACACAAGTATAGACAAGAACGCATATTGAGAAACGGCCACGACCCCAGGTCTTGCAGTCTCTACTAATGAGCTGATGAGTTCAATCAGGTGTGTTAGATGGAGACATACAAAATGTGCAGTGCTGGGACAGGTTTGAAAACCCCTGACATAGAGTACCAATAGCAGTGCAGAGACAAGGATCACATGATCACAGGAAAACGGCAATCACGATTGAGCAGCGTTAACTAAGCTAACGGCTCTAATTCACACTACCGTTCAAAAGTTTGGGGTAACCATTGTTATGTCATGTTGAATCGAACTGAAATATATCCTTGCAGAAATTACGACTTTCTGAACCTTAGAAGGATGTCATTGTCAAACAATAAAGTGAGATGTTTTCATTTCTCTTTACTCTGTAGAACGAGCACAACTGCTGGAAGCCAACAGTCTGTATGAATTTCTGCAACGATTTCTTGTCCTTCGTCAAATCAGTGGTCAAAGAGGAAGACCCAAGGTATTCCTGAAAATCAAGCCCCATCCTACAGTTTTTTTTTCCAGACTCAATATGGTTTCACTTAGAAATACACTATATTGCCAAAAGTTTTGGGACGCCTGCCTTTACATGCACACAAACTTTAATGAGGTCTTTTACAAACTCCCATTCTTAATCCGTAGGGTTTAATATGGAGTTGGCCCACCCTGTGCAGCTATAACAGCTTCAACTCTTCTGGGAACGCTTTCCACAAAGTTTAGGCGTGTGTTTATGGGAATTTTTGACCATTCTTCTAGAAGCGCATTTGTGAGGTCAGGCACTGATGTTGGACGAGAAGGCCTGGCTTGCAGTCTCCGCTCTAATTTATCCCAAAGGTGTTCTATCAGGTTGAGGTCAGGACTCTGTGCAGGCCAGTCAAGTTCCTCCACACCAAACTCGCTCATCCATGTCTTTATGGCCCTTGCTTTGTGCACTGGTGCGCAGTCATGTTGGAACAGGAAGGGGCCATCCCCAAACTGTTCCCACAAAGTTGGGAGCATGAAATTGTCCAAAATGTCTTGGTATGCTGAAGCATTAGGAGTTCCTTTCACTGGAACTAAGGGGCCAAGACCAACCCCTGAAAAACAACCCCACACCATAATCCCCCCTCCACCAAACTTTACACTTGGCACAATGCAGTCAGGCAAGCACCGTTCTCCTGGCAACCGCCAAACCAAGACTCGCCCATCGGATTGCCAGACAGAGAAGCGTGAATCGTCACTCCAGAGAACACGTCTCCACTGCTCTAGAGTCCAGTGGCGGCGTGCTTTACACCACTGCATCCGACGCTTTGCATTGCACTTGATGTAAGGCTTGGATGCAGCTGCTCGGCCATGGAAACCCATTTCATGAAGCTCTCTACACACTGTTCTTGAGCTAATCTGAAGGCCACACAAACTTTGGAGGTCTGTAGCTATTGACTCTGCAGAAAGTTGGCGACTTCTGCGCACCGCGTGCCTCAGCATGCACTGACCTGAGAATCTGTGATTTTACGTGGCCTACCACTTCATGGCTGAATTGCTTCCACTTTGTTATAATACCACTAACAGTTGAGCGTGGAATATTAAGTAGTGAGGAAATTTCACAAATGGACTTATTGCACAGGTGGCAACCTATCACGGTACCACGCTTGAATTCACTGAGCTCCTGAGAGCGACCCATTCTTTCACAAATGTTTGTAGAAGCGTCTGCATGCCTAGGTGCTTGATTTTATACACCTGTGGCCATGGAAGTGATTGGAACACCTGAATTCAATGATTTAGAGGGGTGTCCCAATACTTTTGGCAATATAGTGTATGTCAGATAACACAAGTAAAATGACTTGACTGTGACGTAATGTCATGTTTTTCAGACTGGTGTACCTGTTCGAATGGAATCCACACAGAGATGTGACCTACACCGTCCACAGAGACTCTCCGTTTACATTCTTACCAGAGTGGTATGTGAAGGACATCTCACCACTGACATACTGATCTGACGTTGTGTGCAGTACATCAGTCAGGACAGTTTTTATCAATCATAAACATACTTTATTTACAGTTTGGGACTGTTTTAACAAACATTGACTTGACGTCCATGCACACTGTTCATTTTTTATATTGGGGTTTTATTTTAGCCTTTGTTGTTATGATGACTTCAAAATGTCCTTTAAATAATTTTAACAGTTCTATAAAAAGGCACTGTGGGCCTCATTCAGGAAACACAATCACAAAGAATCTGTGTAAATTTCTTGTAAAATGGTTCTTGTGTAAATTCATTCAATTTTATGTGACATTTTAAGAATGATTTTTTTTTTTAAACAATGAATGCGACCCTATGACTCTAGAAATGTCCAACTTCATATTGTTCTGTAGAGATTCTGCACATGACATGCCGAAGAAAAATGAGATACTGTGGCTGCAAATCCTTCCAAAGACATAATTTGTGACTGTTTATTAATTTGTTCCCTCATTTTAGTTAAATTGTGGCCATGGTATACGAACACATTTTAAGTGATGGTGACAAATTCTTAATTTGTGGACATGCGGGTCTCCGTACTTTCGTGTTAAGATTTGTTATACTATCTCAGAGAAATCACTACTGACAGGTCTTCGTCCAAAGCTTTTATTAGCATTCTAGTTTGCAATTCATTTAAACATGCTAAAAAGTACAAGTGCAGTTAAATAACAGAGGTTATACAAATGAAAGTACAAAATATGTGCTATAAGTTTTAAAATAAAGAAACTCAAGTACAAAGTCTTAGTTGCAAGTTCATTATGTAAACTCTTAGTTTTCAATATCATATTGTATATGGTCCATAAGACAAACCAGTTTCATTGACACAGCAGGTAAGACTTCTGTAAACGGGAAGCTTTTCTCTCAAAGATGCATAATTAAGGCAAGTATGGTGTGAATAAATTCACCTTGACCTAAAGCTCAGGTTTACGCTGAGCTGTGTATTTTTAAATGCCTTTCATGAACGCTACATTGTGGTAAATATCTTTTAAGTTAGAGCTGCACGATTCTGGATAAATTGCGAGTCACAAATGTTTTATTTCAAACTGAGCTCATGATTCCCCTGCGATTATGAATAGAAACAGAATAACGTAATTTACTGGAGGTTCTGACAAAATGTTAATTGCTGCAGTCTATTTTAAAAATACTTAATTAGATTTCTTTTAATCGGTTTGACTGAATAATTCAATGACTCACTCATCAAGAGGTTACATTACTGGATGAATCAGCGTTTTTGGAAAAAAAAAAAAAATCTCTTTAATGAATGATTCAATGACTCACTCACAAAGACTTTTTGATGAATCAGCATTTTGAATGAATCTCTTGAACGAATGATTCAATGACTCACTCATCAAGACTTCACTTGTTTGATGAATCAGCATTTTGAATGAATCTCTTGAACGAATGATTCAATGACTCACTCATCAAGACTTCACTTGTTTGATGAATCAGCATTTTTAATGAATCTCTTGAATGAATGATTCAATGACTCACTCATCAAGACTTCACTTGTTTGATGAATCAGCATTTTGAATGAATCAGCATTTTGAATGAATCTCTTGAACGAATGATTCAATGACTCACTCATCAAGACTTCACTTGTTTCATGACTGGATGAATCTGCATTTTTGAACGAATCTCTTGAATGAATGATTCAATGACAAATACATTTTTTAACAGTCACTTGTCGCCACCTACTGGTGTAACAATGTAATTGGTACAATCTTAGTTTGAAGCGTCAATTAATTTCAAATACTGATTTACTCTATTTTGGTCGCTACTGTTGACATTAGTGTTTATATTCGAACTATAAACTTTTATCCTAGTACTTCTGTGATAATTTGAATTATTTTAACAGAAATATTGATACTTGAATTGAAAAGACTGTTTGTGAAGCTTTTTCACTGTTGTTCACTGTGATCATACTTGTCAAAGGTTTAATAGACAGAGCCGAATCGTTTTCATTTAGGAATAAGATTGCGATGTTTTAACTATTAATTGTGCAGCTCTATTTTATGAGTTCTTAAATATAACTGGACACACTCAAGATTCAATAAAGATCTTTTTGTTCTTGAATTAAAACGGTCAACTAAAGCCATGAAATCAGCTAACTCAATCACAAAAGAAAAACCTCCTTCAGATTAGCTGTTTTTTTTTCTCCAGGACCCAGATTTTACATTGGACATCAAGTGGTGCAAAATGGTTCATTGTACAAAAGTCAACAAAAACAGGCTTTGAGAATATTTCAAAATCAGTTAACACTCAGAGAGGACACTTAAATCTTTATCCTTCCATATCATTGATATTAAAACAAATTTGATTTCAGAGACCATTGCCTGGTTTGTCATGCGACATAGCAGCACATTATTTATAAGGCTCTACTGCATCTATTAAAGCACAATACCATTTGTGCCAAATGTATTATTAATTGATCTCTATTCACATGGCAGATGTCTAGAATTCAAACTTTCATTCACTCTCCAGTTACCCACTGAAAACCAAGGGCCAGATTTACTAAACAGGGCACATAGCGTGAGCGCAATTCCATAAAAGCGCAGATGGGAGGGGACAGTTCTGCGCATGATCTACTGACGACGCACAAATTAAAGAACACAGACGCAGCCGGATCATTTCCATAATGACCAGCGCAATCTACCAGTTGGCATCTGGATTAAGACGCGCTTTTTTTGGGTGGTAAATAATGGCGCAAACACCAGTAAAATCACCTTGTGTGATTCATTTAAATACTTTCCTCCCATAAATTTTGCGAGAAACATCTTTCAAGCTACACAAAAGAGAAAAATCATACAGGTTTGGAACAACGTTACTTTAGTATTATATTAGTTTTAGTAATTTTGTTGTGCGTTTGTCTTTTTATATTTTATTTCCATTAACAAAAAACAACTTAATAGACCCTTTTCACAGACTGTGATGATTATCAACATTGAATCAACATCTAGTAAAGTTTTTCCCTCTTTTGGAGAGTCATAATAGGTAAATGTGAATAATGTATATTTGCTGTCGTCTCCCATCCACCGCTTATAGACGTTTACCCAACTATGACAACTTCTGCTTCTGAGAGCCCCGGAAATGTGACATCTATGGAATCTTGTTTCCGCCACAGAATAAAAAATAAAAAAGGTAATTGCGACTTTTTATCTCAGAATCCTGACTTTATAACTCGCAATTCTGACTTTATATCTCGCAATTCTGACTTTAATCCTGACTTTATAACTCGCAATTCTGACTTTAATCCTGACTTTATATCTCGCAATTCTGACTTTAATCCTGACTTTATATCTCGCAATTCTGACTTTAATCCTGACTTTATATCTCGCAATTCTGACTTTAATCCTGACTTTATATCTCGCAATTCTGACTTTAATCCTGACTTTATATCTCGCAATTCTGACTTTAATTCTGACTTTATAACTCGCAATTCTGACTTTAATCCTGACTTTATATCTCGCAATTCTGACTTTAATCCTGACTTTATATCTCGCAATTCTGACTTTAATTCTGACTTTATAACTCGCAATTCTGACTTTAATCCTGACTTTATATCTCGCAATTCTGACTTTAATTCTGACTTTATAACTCGCAATTCTGACTTTATAATTCGCAATTCTGACTTTAATTCTGACTTTATAATTCGCAATTCTGACTTTAACTTGCAATTCTAACTTTATAACTCGCAATTCTGTCTTTAACTTGCAATTCTGTCTTTAACTTGCAATTCTAACTTTATAACTCGCAATTCGGTCTTTAACTTGCAATTCTAACTTTATAACTCGCAATTCGGTCTTTAACTTGCAATTCTGAGAAAAAAAAGTCAGAATTGTGAGATAAAAAGTCGCAATTATCTTTTAAAATGTTTTATTTTGTGGCGGAATCAAGCTTCCATAGACAGGATTTTAATTTTGGTCTAAATCATCACCTTTCAATTCAGAAACCACTCAGAAATCAAATGTCAGGATTTGCTTTGGGTTAAGATGTTATAAAAGACTTTCTGTGGCACAAGACGTAAACCATTTTCTCTAAGATTCTGATAAAAGAAACTTGATCGTGTAAACTAAAAAAAAAAAAAAAAAAAAAAAAATATGTTAAAAACTAAAGGTGCACAAATGCATTTTTTCTTGCTTTAAACTGACCTGTGTTAAGGTAGGACTGAACCTTACCCAGATGAGCCCATGTTAGTGGAGCAGTGACTGATGGGATAAGTGGAGCTCCTCCTAAGGGTGTGTGTGTGTGTGTGTGTGTGTGAGTTAGAGAGGTAGTCGTGAATGAAGGCTACAGTATCTCAGTGTTTGAGTTTCTTCTGGAGTCCCATGAGTTTGAAGGTGGCAGAAGTGATCTTCTCATACACCACAAACATAAGGGCCGCCGTCAGCACCGTCTGCAGCAGCTTCGCCTCCAGTCCTTTATACAAACCCAGCAGCCCGTGTCTCCTGTCACACAGAGGACACAGGTCAGACTCTAGCTGTCAAACAGCATTGGCTGAATTGTTTAGATAAACTTGAAACTAGAACACTGTAGACGTCAAAAACAAAAGTGTAGGGGTGGACAGATATTAAAATTCCAGTAATTATGTTGATGTTATGGTTGGTCGCCAATAAACTGAAGGTGTTAGAATTCTATACTGTTTTGTGGGAATTTTTTTTATGCTAAGAATTATACATCATTATATTAAAATCAGTGCTGTCAAAATTAACGCGTAAACGCACGATTAATTTCAGTTTAGCGCGCTAAACAGTTAATTAACGCAGCATCAGTTTTTTCCGTCATCCTTGTAGCGTTACATTATAAGCTCTCATGCAAATGCTTTTAAACCATAATACTCAAAAGAGAAAGCAGTGCGGTACAGGCGTGCGTCTGTGAGACAGTGCTTGAAAAGACAAACACACAAAACTATACCAAGATGCCAGTTTTGTCGAGTATCCTCGCAAGCACAACGTTAAATAAAGTCTTAAATTGAATGTATAGAGTTGTGAGAAAATGGGATGCGTGTCAGATCCGCATCAGGTCTTAAAGTGACAGCAGCCTAATAAACCTGCTGCCGTCTGTTATTAATGTTTATCAAAGAATAAAAGACAAAGAGGAAATAATTCACTGCACTTGACAATCACTTCTGAATCACTTCACAGCTTTAATATGGATTAATATATAATTTATGCAGTGAAGTGTTTGATAACTTTATTCAATTTCTGTATCTATCCTACCTTTTAGACCTACCTGAAAATATTAAAGCACTGTTAACATGTGTCAAAAAGAATGAAAACAATAACTTTTTGTGCATTTTTACAGGGCAAGTAAAAATCTGAACCGGTCTGACTGGGCCAATAGAACAAATTGAACCCTGATATATTGAAATGCACAGCTACATGTGACACTTAATATAATGGGTTTATGTGAAGATTGTTTTAAGTTCACTTAAATTAAAAGTTGTTATATTTTTAAAGCAAAATAAATGTTCTGGGATCGATCCCGGGATGGGGACCTAGTAACATTACCGGGACCGGTCCCCCTTGTGTGAACAAAAGGCAGGAACAATGCCGTAGTGATGACGCTGAGATCGTTTGCTAGCTTAGTGAAACGGTACGTGATGCACTAGTTTATGATCGAATCAGAAAAAAATGCACAAGCGTGGTTTCTCGAGCGATCATAAGTAAACTTAAGACGTTGCAGAGACATTACATCTCACATTCTGATGTCATGTGTCTTTACGGGATGTGTGTGAACGCACGCACAGATTCCGGAAAATGACTGGCAGTGTGAATGAACCAAAATCTGTTGATACCGGGACACATTATCGGGGTATTTTCTGGAATCTCTGTGTGAAAGGGCTATAGAGACAGCGGTATCAGTGATACTGGCCTTCATTCATAAAAAGATGACATTAAACAAATATTTTAAATATACTGTCTTGTGTATGTTTCTACATTAATTTGGAGATTAAATGTGAAATGATTACAATATGAATATTCAGGTTTTTAATGTTAGGTGCGATTAATTACAGAACAATTAGTTATTTCTTTTAATCGATTTACAGCACTAGGTTTTTTTTTTAATATATTTTATTTTATTTCATTTTATTTTATAACAGAAATGCTTTAGTTGTAGTTAACTACTATAACCCTGGTTGATAAGCAGTATTACTGAAACTACAGTTGACTTACTTGATCCGGTCCATTAGCAAAGAAACCACGTTCCTCAGGCTGCCCACTAGACCCCCTTTACCATCGGATTTATACTGGCCAAACTGCAGAGGAAGCAATGGAGAATATTTCACACAGTGACTGCTTTAAAATCAGTAATACTGTGTCCACCAGCATCTGTCAAGTGTATTATACAATGTAATGGTTTAAAGTGCCCATATAATGCCATTTCAAAAGTTCCTAATGTTGTTTTGGAGGTCTCCTACAATAGGTTTGCATGCATTCAAGGTCAAAAACCACTAAGACCATAGGCTGACATTGCTGATCCTATGTAGGTTTGTAATAGATTTGCATAGTTTCAGGCAGTTCAGAATCGCTTCTTTCTTTTGGAAGACAATAACTCCATTTCACTGCACTTTGAAACAGACATTTTACATTCACAAACAGCTATATTACACACTGCATGAAAGATAATATCCGAAAAGCATAATAGGAGCACTTTAATGCAATCATACTGATGATATTACCCTCAGAATGGCCTGAACCGTTTGCAGAGGATACGTTGCGGATGTTGCAATAGTTTTAGCGATGGCACCGATGAGAAAGATCTCAAGTGATGATATCTGCCCAGAAACATGAAACATTTGAGTTATTTCACAAATTGATAAATGAATGATGGCAATTTTTTGTCCCTCACCTTCCTGCCTCCACGTCCTGCTCTTCGTTTCATAGCCTCGTAGAACATGAACTGCACAGCGGGGTTGAACACCAGCACTAGAGACGGCAGCGTCCCATTCCACAGCGTTCCCACTCCCTCGCTGGCTATTATCTGGGAGAAGGCGTCTGTGAGAGGAGAACAACTATATGATTTGATTTATTGGTGACATTTGCAGACCAATTTTTCTTCTTATTATTACTGATATTATTGCTTTATACAACTGCATTTTTGAATTCTTGACTCAAATTGGTTAACACAAATCTCAAAATTTTGTAATTATTTTTGGTCACCTCATTGTTGCAAACACTTTCAAACTTATTATACTCCTTACTTTCTTCCTTAAATACTTTATAAAATTACGTTTTATATTTTCCCCAGATTTTGTTTTTTCCATTTTATTTTTTCCCAAATTGTAATGTTTCTGGATTCCGTTTTAATGGAATATATATATATACAAACCCGATTCCAAAAAAGTTGGGACACTGTACAAACTGTGAATAAAAAAGGAATGCAATAATTTACAAATCTCATAAACTTATATTTTATTCACAATAGAATATAGATAACATATCAAATGTTGAAAGTGAGACATTTTGAAATGTCATGCCAAATATTGGCTCATTTTGGATTTCATGAGAGCTACACATTCCAAAAAAGTTGGGACAGGTAGCAATAAGAGGCCGGAAAAGTTAAATGTACATATAAGGAACAGCTGGAGGACCAATTTGCAACTTATTAGGTCAATTGGCAACATGATTGGGTATAAAAAGAGCCTCTCAGAGTGGCAGTGTCTCTCAGAAGTCAAGATGGGCAGAGGATCACCAATTCCCCCAATGCTGCGGCGAAAAATAGTGGAGCAATATCAGAAAGGAGTTTCTCAGAGAAAAACTGCAAAGAGTTTGAAGTTATCATCATCTACAGTGCATAATATCATCCAAAGATTCAGAGAATCTGGAACAATCTCTGTGCGTAAGGGTCAAGGCCGGAAAACCATACTGGATGCCCGTGATCTTCGGGCCCTTAGACAGCACTGCATCACATACAGGAATGCTACTGTAATGGAAATCACAACATGGGCTCAGGAATACTTCCAGAAAACATTGTCGGTGAACACAATCCACCGTGCCATTCGCCGTTGCCGGCTAAAACTCTATAGGTCAAAAAAGAAGCCATATCTAAACATGATCCAGAAGCCAGGCGTTTTCTCTGGGCCAAGTGGAAAACTGTTCTGTGGTCAGACGAATCAAAATTTGAAGTTCTTTTTGGAAAACTGGGACGCCATGTCATCCGGACTAAAGAGGACAAGGACAACCCAAGTTGTCATCACCGCTCAGTTCAGAAGCCTGCATCTCTGATGGTATGGGATTGCATGAGTGCGTGTGGCATGGGCAGCTTACACATCTGGAAAGGCACCATCAATGCTGAAAGGTATATCCAAGTTCTAGAACAACATATGCTCCCGTCCAGACGTCGTCTCTTTCAGGGAAGACCTTGCATTTTCCAACATGACAATGCCAGACCACATACTGCATCAATTACAACATCATGGCTGCGTAGAAGAAGGATCCGGGTACTGAAATGGCCAGCCTGCAGTCCAGATCTTTCACCCATAGAAAACATTTGGCGCATCATAAAGAGGAAGATGCGACAAAGAAGACCTAAGACAGTTGAGCAACTAGAAGCCTGTATTAGACAAGAATGGGACAACATTCCTATTCCTAAACTTGAGCAACTTGTCTCCTCAGTCCCCAGACGTTTGCAGACTGTTATAAAAAGAAGAGGGGATGCCACACAGTGGTAAACATGGCCTTGTCCCAACTTTTTTGAGATGTGTTGATGCCATGAAATTTAAAATCAACTTATTTTTCCCTTAAAATGAAACATTTTCTCAGTTTAAACATTTGATATGTCATCTATGTTGTATTCTGAATAAAATATTGAAATTTGAAACTTCCACATCATTGCATTCTGTTTTTATTCACAATTTGTACAGTGTCCCAACTTTTTTGGAATCGGGTTTGTGTGTATATATATATATATATATATATATATATATATATTTGATTTAAGTGTAGTGACTTATTAATAAAAAAAAAACGTACAAATTATGTGACATTCCGCGTTATACAGTAAATTCTGTTTTTATGACTGCATTCTGCTATTCTGTCCACGTTTTCCGCATTGTGGAAATCATAGGGCCCTACTATAGTGAGACGGCAGAGCGTCACACGTTTTGATTAATTGCACAGCCCTTCCTTTGATTTATTCATCTAAAATTGCCATATTCAGTAACATTTCGTGCTGTAAATTCCATTTTTATGACTGGATTCCACAGTTTCGATGGGTTTTCCACTTTTATAGCAACAAGTCACAAAAGATGATCAGATCAAGCTCTATATTTAGGAGGAAGATGCAGTAAACAGCCATCTTTCTGCCGTACAGCACTTTGGCTAAATTTTAAATGTGCTTTACTAACAAATGACTTGACTGAACATTGGTTTGGAGTTTATACCTCATCAGATAAATGAGTGTGTGAGCAGTTCTCACCAAATATGCCCTTATAGTGGGTCTGATGGAGCTCCTCGTTCCTGAACTTTGCCCCCTGAAGCTTCAGTCGTGTGTTCACCACCCACATGGGAGTCGTCAGGAGCACATTGACAGCTCCTTAATGAAATTAAACAACAGGAAGAAGAAAAGAGTGGACATTATCGTCTCAATGGCTGATTAGGTGTGAATTGCTTGCAGGTGAAGTAATATTTTCAGTGTCAAAATAACATTGAAAAGTAACAATCAAGAACCAACCAACGCTGCAAGATTCCGGTTTTATTGCAATTAATCTTGCAGCTCTACCAGAACACCCCACCAAAGTCTCTTTCAAGGAAAGTCTGTTCACTCGGCGGCCATATTTGCAACGCCTCCGGGCAGCTATTTCGGGCATACAAGACCAAGTCCTATTTAAATGAATGGGGGAATCCTGGAATCTCAAAAACTGCTTGCCGAACTCACAATTAAATAACATATTTCAAATCAGCAACAAAATCTAACATGAACTGTCCCATAAATGTTGTTTCTTTTGCTCAAATAGCACTATTTTTCAGGCTAGACGAGCCTATGCGCATGTGCAGTCCTAAGCGCGAGTCTCAGGTTTCTATGGGAACCGGAGCTTCTAACGGCAGCTGCACTGACGCAATGACTTTACCAATCAGCGATTGGCTCTTTTACTTTAGAAGGCGGGACATATTCCGCCATATTGCGCGTTGCAGTTTCACCCATTCGTAAGCAATAGGAGTGAACCGCCTTTCTATATCTATAGACTTTGACCCCAGTAAAAGCAAAGGAAAGAGTGAATCACTGTGAAACTGACATGAGAGATCAACTGTGGAGAGGGTTCAGCACACCATTTCAGTACCTGATATGAAGCCCATGAGCAAATCTTTGGCAGGCTTGGACCGGTCCGAGACCATCACTCTCTTCAGTGTGTTGAACGTGTAGAAGTAGACAAAGTTAGAGCAGCACAGGCTAGAAATGACCGGAAACCAGCCTCGATACAGAGACAATCTGCAACACAATGAAATGACATCTTGAAATAAGCAGCCTGGCATATCCAACTCAAAGTCTGACCACATGAAATAGTTTTGTTTTTTACAAACCCAACTCCAAGCACATAGGGGGCAGAGCAATGAAGAGAGGGGTGTGTTTGTTTGGGTTGATTTCAAATATCAACAGCGTTTCTCAGAACTGCACCTTTAAAAATGATGCATGTATAACATAAATTGTGCAGAAGTGTGTACAGATGTTCATGGGTTCACTCATTCTCACACACTCTTTTTTAACAATATACAGCAGGGTTTCTGCAGGTTTTATGAAGGTAAATTTAAAGTTATTAAAGAATCTGCCAATGGGTTCATAAAAATCAACTTAATTCAAATACAAGTCATTTTCATAGCCATTAGCCAAGTTTCCATCCACTTTTTCCACTGTTTTGTTATCGACAAAGTGAATATGCGTTAAAAAAAGATTGCGCAATTTGCTGTCTCCAGCCTGTTTCCGTCCAATTGGACTTTTACCGATAAAATGGTGTGCGTAATGTCATCCATAAAAAAAAAATGCATTGTCGCATAAGTTTTCTTGTATCACTAAAAAAAATCTGCCCTCTAGTCAATTCCATACATAATTTCTTGATGTCGAAAATTATATTGCATCTGTCGTGTCCCAGATATTTGTAAAATGCACAGAGTAATGAGAAGATTGAAATGTACTGCTTACTATTTTCAGAATAATAGGCCTATTACTAAATGATGAAATATTAATCAGAAAATCACAGAGAAGTGGGACAGTTTGTCTGACAGGACTGATGAACTGCCTTTATGACGAAGCCCATGGGTTTGGACACAGAGCAGCTCAATTGTCCTGTATGCAACATTTTAGTATCCATAAAAAAGATTGGTACAGTAAAATGTACGGTAGCAACAATCTTTACCGTAAGCCTTGAACGTGCAGTCAAGCCAGTCGCGGTTTGACGTGGCCGAGAACGCATGTCAGATTATTCAAACCAAAGTTATTCGTTCTGGTTTCAGAGTTCAATAACATCAAATCGATCAAAAACATCAAATCTCTGATCATTTTTTTCTCTGAGACAGATGCAGCTGTAACCTAAACGTTTTATTTGTGTAACCTATATTTAACTTTTGTAAACAGACTAGTCTAGCTTAACTGATGCCGTCTTAACAATTCTAAAATTAATTTAGAGCTTTTTGGATTCAACCCACTTTATTTTTTCTAATTTGTTTGAGATAAAATTATTTTACATATTAATAAATTGTATTTATAAAATTATTTTATTAACAAGTGTCATGTTTGTGATTTTCATTTGTCAACTAGCCAGATCCTGCCCATGAAATCGTGCTTTTATGGTATTAATTTTATTTATTCAGATACAGACGTAATATGTTGTGCATTTTACCTTTCTTTTTGTCAGTATTGGAAACTCCAACAGCCTTCCTTCATTTGACAGACGCCACATTTTTATTTTTGACGAGCTGCCGAGATTTTCAAAGCGCTATATTTTCCTCATCCATTTTGAAAAAAAACTTTATTATATCGGAGTGTCTATTCACACCAAGTCCAAATAGCGCACCTTGTTGGCAAGTGCTATTCGCACTAGCTCCGCCTAACAATGCCTGGTTGGCCCAAACAAGATAAAAAAAGACACGTGTATTTCAACGTCTTCAGTGGTGTAGTCAGTAGAGCTTAAGGCTCGTGGAACAAGCTTTTGACGCGATCGACCCGGGTTCGAATGCTCGCTCTTTTCCCTTTTCCCTTTTCCCAGCACACATCACATCAGAAAGGCATTTACTTTCAATAAAAATTAAGAAAATGTTCTAAAAGTGGAAATAAATTGCCTAACGAAAATGTTTAATAATAATAAGGGTATTTATTGGGTAGGGTTAGGGGTAGGTATAGGGAGGGCTTTTATTGTTCCATTAAGGCAGCATCCATTTAATAATTTTAATAAATATAATCATTTACACTGTTATTATTGCATCCAGTTAATGTACAACAATACTGAGGTGCAAATAGTGTGTATCTGCAATATGTGTAGATAGTAATTAGATGCTATTTATACTTTATTTTGACAAAGAACTGCTACTTTTACATGGTGTAAATAGAATATCACCATTTTCACTTAGTAAATAGCATCTACAGCTATTTGCACTTAGCATAAATAGCATCTATCAATATTTGCACTTAGTGTAAATAGCAATTATCACTAAGAAAATATGCTATTTTCACTTAGTGAAAATAGCCGCTGCCTTATTATATTATTAAATTGTAGGCCCTATACATAAAATATTTTTTATTAACAAGTGTCATGTTTTTTTTTACTTCGTTATAAACACTGTTTATATCAATACTTGATCAAGCAATATTCAGAAACGGGTTAGCTATTATTCTTCTGATGAAGTTTTATTAGATTGTAAAAAACACAAAATTACAAAAATAAGGATGAATGATGTTTGAGAGGTAACACGTCTTATTCTTACCAATAGTAATAAAATAATTTAATATACAATTTAATAATATGAATATAATAGATTAAGTGAACTACAGGAAAACGGTGCTTTAACGGGAGCACTGCCACATACGCGCGGACGCTGTATATAATAGGTTAATTCTGTCATGTGACACCACATTCATTTGCATCCCTTTTTCTCGACAAAAAGTGTTTCCAAACTAGTTTTCACGACATTTGAAGTATCGACATAGAATTTATACGCTAAAGTTACAAGGGAAAAAATTTACGACATTTGCAAAAAAAGATCGATAATTGGCATTTCCATCAGCTATATCGGTAAACATTTTGATGCGCTAAAACTTTTTCCGCAAAAAAATCCTTGGATGGAAACCTGGCTACTGACATTTGTTCTTGCTTTAAACAAACTCAATTTTACTTAATTTCTTCATTTTACATCTCAAATACATATCTTGATTTAAGGATATTTAGATATTTATACTGGAAAACTAAAATCCTGAGGAAGATATTTAATTTTTGCAGTGCATGCACTTTAATTTTGCAATTAAATTTAGGGCCATATTAAAATATGTTTTATTTTTTGTTTTGCTGTTTATTATGCTTTAATTTTTATAGACTCTGTTTTGATAGTTCAATTAAATTGTATTAATCAAAAGGCATGTCGAATGAATTGAAATCATGAAACAGAGACAATTTACCAGCAATTTATTAAATGTTTAACAAAAAAATAAATTAACAAATTCTGTGTTTTCTGTTTTGATTTTTCTTGATTCCATTTTAATGGTTTAATTAAATTTTAAATAACCCCTTTCATTTTTTGTTGGCAAATAAAGTGCTGCACAACAGAGGTTTACTGTTCAAATTAAAACATGGAAGAAAATTGCATGATTATTCCCTAAACAAATAAAGTTTGAATAATAAGTGTATTATATTATTATTATTATTAGTAGTAGTAGTAGTAGTAGTATTACATTAAGACTTACATTCTACTGTACAATAGTCATATTTCTGTCACAATTTCTTAGTTAACCTGAACTTTTACTTTGACGGGTTGCCGTGAAGACCTTTAACTTTCTGATATGATATATGACGATAGTTTTAACAGTAAAATGCTCATGAAGTGAGTATGTGTGTATCAGATAAAACCGCGTGTCTGCGCCATTCATTCACACAGAGACACGCAGAACATGAAGGATTCATATTTAAAGGGTTAGTTCACCCAAAAATGTAAATTCTGTCATTAATTCCTCACCCTCATGTCATTTCAAACCCGTAAGACCTTCGTTCATCTTCAGAACACAAACGAAGATCTTTTTGATGAAATCAGAGAGATTCCTGTCCCTCCATTGACAGTCTAAGCAACTACCACTTTGACGCTTCAAAAAGTTCATAAAGAGATCGTAAAACTAATCCATATGAATCAAGCGGTTTAGTCCAAATATTCTAAAGAGACGCTTAATATGATGAATGAATGTCTTACGGGTTTGGGATGACTTGAGGGTGAGTAAATTATGACGATTATGATGATTTTTGGGTGAACTGTCCCTTTAAGTGTACTTACCTAGTTTTGATTTATTCATCCAAAATATGACAAATTCCATGACATTCTGCATTATACAGTAAATTCCATTTCTATGAATGGATTCTGCGATTCCGTCCACATTTTCTGCATCGCTGAAATCATAGGGCCCTAATTTAATGCCATGATATTGAATTTAAGACTTTCTGCTCCAATTTAAGACATTTTTAAGACCTTGAAAAATGAAAATTAGCCCATGATTTACTCACTAGGTGTATATGACATTCTTCTTTCAGACGAATACAATCAGAGTTATATTAAAAAAAATGTCCTGGCTCTTCCAAGCTTTATAATGGCTGTTTCTGTTCATAAAAGTGCATCTATCCATCATAAAAGTGCTCCACATGGCTCCGGGGAGTTAATAAAGGCCTTCTGAAGCGAATCAATGGGTTTTTGTAAGAAAAACAAATCCATATTTGAAACTTTACAAACTGTAATCTCTAACTTCCGCTAACTGTCGTACGCGCGTTCACGAGAGACTGGCGTTCCAGCGGATGACGTATGATGCAGGCGTAGCGTAAGTTCCGGTGACGAACACGGAAGCGCAGAGGATAGAGCAAAGCAAAACTTGGTTCTCGTGAGAACTAGTCAGAAATTATTCGTCAGAAAGAAGAATGTCATACACCTAGGATGACTTGAGGGTGAGTAAATCATGGGGTAATTTTCATTTTTGGGTGAACTATCCCTTTATATTGTGGATGGTCAAATTAAGACTTTTTTTAAGACCTGAGGAAACCCTGATACAATACAAGGCATTGGCAATATAACAAATAAAGTGAATATGTGACTGAGTCAGCATGTGTTTTAGGGTGCTTTCACACCTGAGTGATTGTTTCAGAACCTGGTGCATTTTCTCCCTTGGTTCGGTTCGTTTAGGCATATGTGAACACGGCAATCACGCTCAGATCTGCACCAAAACAATCACTCAGAGTCCGCCTGAACAAGGTGGTCCCGGCCCGATTGCAAACGAACACTGGGGCGGTTTGCTTGAGGTGTGAAAGCAATCCAACCCAACGGACCAACAAACCAAATGTTATTAGAATTCATAATGGGATATGTGCTATATAAAAAGCAGTAGTGTCTGATTCTGAGTGAGCACATTAGTTATCACAGATGAAAACCAAAAGAGTTAAAATGTTGTGTAATTGCGCTTCTCTGTGTGAGAATGCTGTCCCGATGAAGCCTTGATTCCTGCATTATTACATTCGTATAGTGCCATGACACGGTTAACCTCTAGACAGCGCTGGGAGATCCAGAGAGAGCGTGTTTGAATTTACTGGAGTATTAATAGAAATGTAGTATATAATTTAACAGCAGGAATGACGGCTACATTTGTATAGTGTTTGCGTGTGTCTCGACAGTTACAAATAAAGGCACAATAAGCTCATGGAGCAAAACTGTCAATCATCTTGATGGATGACGCAGAGGAAACTCTGACCAATAAGAGCACAGTTGTACTCACATGTGACTTCATAAACACATTTTGGTACGCTTTGAAAGGTTGCCTTGTGAAAGCGAACCGAACCAAGAAGAAAATGCGACATTGTAACAAATTAAGTCCCTGTTTCAGAACAAAACAAACGATCTATTGGTGTGAAAACACCCTTAGATGTCCCTTATGTTCTCTCTCAGCATGGTGTCAAGAGGTCATGATCTGTCGCAAACATTGATGTACACACAGTAACTCACATGCCTTCCTCCTTCGCGATCTCCGCCAGAATGATGGGGGTGGACTGGGACTTCCGGTTCTCATCCACTGAAACCAATGACCAATGTGAAATATTTAATCATTGTACATGCCTATTATCATTCCTGACAGAATGAGACATGTGCAACTTTTATACTTGAACCTGTAAAGCCTGACATATGAAACAGTCCGAAAAAGTCTTTTTTTTATGGAACGGTTTATTGAATTGTGTATTTGTTAATCATATTTGACACACCAGGCTTTTATGGCTGATATAGTATGATACAGTGAGAATATGGAGCTCAAACTCGAGAAGGAAAAAAAAAAAAGAAATTTTATTATTTTGGCTTATATGGCGAAAATCTGATAGCTTGTAACGTAAATCATTGAGATCTTTATAACAGATACTTACATAAAATGCATATAAATATCAGCTGTCACTCTAATATCTCTCAATCAAAGTGAGATGATATTTAAATGCTTAGTTTTATGATCAAAGCTCTGTAGTTTTAAAACATATGATAAAATGCAATACAACGATGACAGAGATGAACTGATAAACGCTCATCAAAAGCCTGATGATTTGATACTCGCATCTGAATATGATTGTTTCGACAAAATGTTATATGGATAAGCAAGTAAAGATATGTTGTTTCAGTCCGGTAAGTGTTCATCTTGTTTACTTTATAAAAATCAGTATGATTTCACAGCAGAAAGACACGTGAACCATGAGCTGAAGGTGGGCATTTTTACAATTACACTAAAAGATTTTTTTACTTGCTAAAAATGTAAAAACTTATCAATTATTAGACGAAAGAAGGCATGTGATAGATTGTGTACAAAAGGGTTTTTCAGCTAAGTCTGAATCATGATGATAATTTAAAGGCCTTGGAAATTGATGTAACAAATATGAGGTTTTCTATTTTTGAAGATCAATTTATAGAGACTGCACACACATTTCTAGCAGATATAGTTTAAAGCACCGTATAACTAGAAAGTTTTTATTCACTAAAACAGTGTCCATGACATTATTATTTAATTACATTTTCTGTTTTGAATTCCATAATATCCATGACTACTTTCACTACATTTACATATAAAATAATGACACAAAGCAAATGATGCATGAGAAGAATAACTGACCCTGAAGTCTGATCCTGGCTGTGTCCAGAGGGAAAAACACTGTCATTGCTGTCACACTGCCCTTCAAGGCAATAAAACACAGTTTAACACACATCCCACACAAGATTACTGGGTAAGACACTAATGAAATATAAGCAGTTCTGTCGGCTGGTGTTTGCTCACCATTGCACCTGCCACCGCATGCACAAGTGTCTCATATGACAGCAGGCCGACTGATCTGCTGCTGTCTGACATCTCGCTTTTAGTCCAATAACCTGATTGATGTGTTATGGCTTTATGTAAATTAGCTGACAGTCATAACTAATAACTCCCGGCTTAATTCGTGTTCATTGTAGGGTGCCGACAACAGAATCACGTTCAACTTCCGTATTCAAAACACTCGCTTCTGTGGCGGATTCTGTGTGCTGAGCCATCTCGATCCCGCTGCTCTTCACCGCCCCGAGCGGCGGGATGATGCACTGCAGACTGAAGACTGGCGGCTCTTCTTCCTGCAGAGGGAGCTTGTGGCTCGGAAATCACAATCCTCCTTTGAGCCATCGGTCTGGACAATAATCACACCTGAATATTATTATAAGAAATTATTGGAAGCACAGTTGATGTTTTTGGTCTCTTATTATGCTCACTAAGAACTATATGGAAATCATGATACACTACCATTCAAAAGTTACAAAAAGAGAAGTTTATTCAAGTGTGCTATTAGTATACTTCCTTTAAACTAAAAATAAGAAAGTATACTTTCAGTCTACTTTGTATGTACTTCTCAGAAGTACACTTAAAGGTGCAGTGTGTAATATATGAGGATCTATTGACAGAAATGCAATATAATATACATAACTGAACATACACAATGAACCGTTATGTTTTTATTACCTTAGAATGAGCCATTTCTATCTACACACACCGCGGGTCCACTTACAGTGAAGGTGCCATTTTGCGCCGCCATGTTTCTACAGTAGCCCTAAACGGACAAACTGCTCTACAGAGCGCTAGCTACTCTCTGCTGTCTCAGACGACGACATCTTTGTCCTGTGTCAGCCACCTTAGCTTCTCTATGTGCTCGGAAAGGGAGGGGTGAGCGGCGGGCGGTTGCAATTCGCAACCTCACCGCTAGATGTTGCTAAAATTTACAAAGTGCACCTTTAAGTATACTTGACTTATACTGACAAAAAAGCCTACTTGTACTCAATCTTTTAATTAGTATAATTAGTATTCTAATTAGGCCTATACATTGGCTTGTAGTTGTGTCTACTCTTTTGATTGAGTTGCCTATTTTTTTTTTTTTTACATATAGTTTTACATACTGTCTTATAAACTTACATTTGAAAATGTAAACTTGATTGATTTATAAAGAAAACAGTGTAGCGACTGAGGCAAATCAGACACATAATCGCCTGTTACATTTAACAAATATGTTTTAAATGCTTTGTGCTTAGTAACAGACCTTCCCCCAACACAACAGAGAAAGGTCCTCGGTTACCCTGGATACCAACTGATAAGACGTTTTATGGCCCTAAAAAATGTGGCCACATGGAAAAGGCCATAGTTAAGACACAAAGCCTGTAAAACACATGCTTTTGCCTCAAGTTATAGACAAACCGTCTATAAATGAACATGCACTCCAGGACATTGTATGTACGCATATAACTGTCTTGTAAAGTGTCCCTTGTATGTTATTTCGTTTATGCATGTCTTATGAGCAACTTGCTAGTTCATGTAACCTCATATATGTCGCGCCTCCTATCAAATTAATGCTCACTTCACGACTTACACTTTCATGTATGTCACTTCCTTGTAAGAGGCAGTATGTGTTTGTTGCATTAATTGGAGTATAAATGGGCACAGAGCCATTGAATCCTGCTTGAAATAAAGAGCCATAAATCTCCCACAGAGGAATTTCCCGCTGGGAAATCCCAACAATCCCATTGGTTAACTCGATCGTAAAGGGTGGGACTTCTTGCAGACTCTTAAGGAGAGGCACACAGATTCTCTCTCCTCTTCTCCCTCTGGACCAAAACAACGCGTCATCTTGGCTGTCTATCAGCAGCCAAGGCCAACAGGCCAGGCCAGATAAGGCCTACACACACAGCCTCACGTGTGTGTGTGGGGCAGGAAACCAGATGCCATCATACGGCCAGTTGGGCCAGCAGGCCCAACTCCTCACGGCGTGTGCAACTTCCTCAACCTCGATGGAGTCAAAGCAACCATGCAAGCTCACCGTCGTTCCTTCGCTCAACACGGAAGGAAACGATCGCAACTGCAAAACCATCGGGCGGAACCATCAAGACTTTCTCCTGCGACAGTATATCTGGACGCCTTCCCGGGCAAATGCAAGTAATGTACTAAGAAATACAAGTCGCTGTGTAGTTAGTAAAACTGTAAACTCCTTTGCTCAGACAAAGGAGCTTATCAGGGATGGTTCTCCCAGGTTTAGACTCTTTGCAGAACTTCATCCATCTGTACTGACCCGGTTTTTCTAATCACTTTAACTTTACCTCTTGCCATGTATGTTTTGTGTCTGTATGTTTTATGTCCGTTTAGTCTTGTCCGCGATTTAGTTATTAAAGTTTGTGTGCAATATATGTTGGTTCTGACTCCCTGCCTGCAAACCAATTGTCACTTAAATGATCGATCTTGTTATGCGCTCTAAGCACTTATGTAAATACAAAGGAAGAATTATTTTTCTGTGGCCATGAAAAATATCCTTTTCTTAGAATTAATTAATAATCAATACTGAAAGTTCATAGGATGAACTGATTGATTGATTGTAATGTTAATGTAGCTACATCAAGTTAATCAATTTAACTGATTCAAATATTCATAATTAATCATAATGAATAATCATAATGAGTTATGAATAATTATTAATATTTCCCCTCTGAGCTAATTCGCTACAACAGATATGTTCCTAATTCTGAGTATGTGAATTTTTGTGTAGTCCACTGGTAGTGTACATAGGTATTTACTTCAAATCTATTTAAACTACAGTTAAAGTATATTTCAAGTATAAAAATTACACCTAAATAGGAACTTAGGTGTATGCAAGTGCAAAAATAATAAATAGTAAACTATAAGTATGAGGTTATGTTCACTTAAAGAAAACTTGCAAGTATACTTGCAGTATAAAACTACTAAACTAGTAAAGTATAGAGAGTATACTTTAATGTGTACTTTCAGAAGCTAAAAAGTATGCTACAAGTATTTGACTAGTAAACTATTAGTATAGCTATAAGTTCAGTATAGTTGGAGTACAAACGAAAAACTTAGTTGTAAACTAGTTGTGTACTCAAAGTTTACTAGTTACACTTAAAGTGTACTTAAAAGTATACATTTATACACTAAAAAGTGGGCCAATTTAGTCCCAAGAAGTATTAAAATAGTACACTTACAAGTATACTTCTATGCTGCGTTCCAGTTCGTTTTTATTATGCCCTTCACTCGCTAACTTCCCTCCGTCTCGTTCACTCGGATGTGCGTCATTGCTTACGTTGCATGAGTGCCCACTACTGGCGGAACCTTTACAATGGGCTGAACTGGAACATCCTAAGCCCTTGATCACCACTATCAAGCCCTTGGAATCCACTATGGAGTTGATTTATTATTATTTTTTTCCCTTACGAAATTGTTTAATGAAGCATTCTATATGTATATAGGTGTGTTTGGGTTGTTTTAAATGTTTTTTTAAAATAATTAAAATATCATACAGTTGTTTGTGGTGGGGTAAATAAAACGTGATATGCGGTGATGTCACAGTCGTGTTGCATTGTGGTATATGAAGCTGCCTGAAGTGTACATATGAAGTAGACTCGCTCCCTTGGTCAAAATCGAGGGAGCGAGGGTCTGTCCATATAAACTTCCCTCGTCCACTTCACGAAGTGGAACGCACTTCAAAATGGCGGCGGGGATTCCCCCGAGGGGAAGTGCTTAGGGAAGTTCACAAGTGCGTCTAAAAGTGGAGTGGAACGCAGCCCTAGTACATTGATAGTAGTATACTTACTACATAAAGTATACTTAAAATATACTTGAACTTTACTTAAGTATACTTAATAAAATGAACTTGAAGTATACTTTTTTTTTATAAGGGATGATTAATAAACCCTCAGAATTAATAAGTTTTTTCAGCAAGGATGCATTAAATTGGTCAAAAGTGACAGTAATGATATTTAAAAATGTTACAAAAGATTTATTTTTCAAATAAATGCTGTTCTTTTGAACTTTCTATTCTTGAACTTTCTAGTAGTGAACTTTCTAGTAGTGAACTACTAAAATATGAAGCAGCACTACTGTTTTCAACAATGATAATAATAGCAGTTCCTTGGCTGTGTCTGGGAGTGCTTAGCTCTGGGACGGCCTCCTTGGCTGTGTCTGGGAGAGCGGGCAGCTCTGGGACTGCCTCCTTGGCCATGTCTGGGAGAGCGGGCAGCTCTGGGACAACCTCCTTGACCGTGTCTGGGAGAGCGGTCAGCTCTGGGATGGCCTCCTGGGTCATGGACGGATCTGGAGCAGAGTCTGGAGCAGATTTAGGGGCTGGAGCCATCACTGGACTCTGGTCAGGGGCTGGAGTGGCTCTGTGTTTGGCCAAAACACACATAACAGCAGCAACATGGATGGTAAGGACCACCTCTTCAATCCCACCAGGGCAGACAGGGAGGGCAGGCTCTGGAATTTCACTCACTGGAACAGACTCAGGAATTTCACTCACTGGAACAGACATGGATGTAAGGAACGAAGAGGGGAAAATTTCTTCTGAGCCACCAGGATGGACACAAAGGGAGGATCTGCACTGTTTGACACCGCCTTCCGTGCTCTGGGTATGGGAACCTTCGGGAGATGGAGGGACTCTGGGCGATGAGAACACACCAACTGTGTAGAGAGAGCCACACCTCCAGAGCACCATATCAAAGTAGTGTCCTAGGTTGTAATTAGAATTACCCACTGGTATCCATGGGGCAATGTGTGGGTCCAAACCACTCCAAAACAAGTCCATCAATTGTTGGTCCATCCAGGTTGAAAGATGACTATAGTGTATAAATTCATAAAAGTATGACTCAATTGACCTATCGGTCAAACAAACAGAGTTGTTAACTATCTTACAATGACAGTTGTCAGTGTAAAAACCTTATCCCAATATGTTTTTGGACACAGAATGTAGTGGACCCCATCCGAATGATGGCCAAACTTACTGATGGTTTATGAAGTTTATTGCCTCCTTTTTCACTCCAAAAAAATCACAGTAAGAGCTGAACAAACAAAGCATAAGAAGTGCGCATTAACGTCTCATTCACAAACTCTCTCTCTCCGTTGCATTAACATACACAGCAAATTACACAAAAACACTCATACAACTAACAGTAAACAAACATATACAGACCTTTGCCTTTTCGGGGGGTGCTAATAAACTGCAAACTTTGTATCACCAAAACAGCTCCGTAGACTATAATACCCATCAAAATAGGAGTCCCTCCTTAGTAAGACAGACAACGCAGACCTTAAACATATCTAAACTCACAGAAATCTCAAAAATGTATACAAAAACAAAGAAGTTAAATCACAATAAAGTAGGACCACCTCTCGTCAAGGAGCATTCAAGTGGGACTTAAATATGCCATGGAGGGTTATATAAAAAATGAATTTTAAAACAAATATGGTGGGAGATTAATTTGGAAGTGAGGGTTTTTAGATCACAATGCAAGCGGTAGAAGCCTCATGTTACGGTCATCACGATCGCAGATGACAACATCCAGGATCAACACTGTTCATGTACCGCAGAGTAAGATTAATTTACATTTAACCAGTTTAATATGGAGAGGCACTGAAATGTAGACCTTCGTTTATGTGTTTTTGACTGTTACATGACGTGAGAACAGTTAGTTATTTAGGTTTGTATGTTAGCAGGGACTCATTAACTTTAATCGTAACTTAATGAGAGTATGACAACCAGAAAATCCTCTCAGGATACCTGGAATCAGTATTACAGTACCCCAGAAACATCTTTTTACCATTTTTGTAGCATAAACACCATCAAACCGACGAGAGCTTCGGATTTTCCAATGTTTCTCTATGGCGCTGAAACCAAACGATGTCTGAGTTCTGGTCCAAGTGCAACTGATACTCAACTGCCATTGGCTCATCTGCGTTCGAGGGGAGGGGCTTACCGATAGGTCAATTGCCCAGCCATTTTGAAAGATGGTACACAGAATCTCTTCCGCCGAGTCCATTTAATTAAATGTCTGGATACAGCTTTCGGTTTGGTCTGGCCTTCTGTCAGGAGATACACACTGAGAAGGTATTACAGTTTTCTTCAATCGATTTGACACATTTCTCCAAACTCAGGTCACTGTTCTCATACAGTTAACAATAATCTGAACACTTTGTAGTTGTCAAACAGGTTGAAATTTTTTTCTTAATTTCATGCAAATTACATATCACATGCTTAATTTTCTCAAAATACTGTGCACAACATTCTCAAAAGTTTTCACAGTAGTTCATACAACCAAAACTTTAACATATCAGGAAAAACATTTGCAGCTCTTTTTATTGGTTTTATAAAAATCACAATCCTTTGTGCACCAGTTTTCCAAACACAACAAAACTATTATTTGTGGAATTCTCAGTTGCACTTGGAATGTTCTCAATTAGCCCCAAATAAATATCTGCTGAGTTAGTAATACAAGAAATGCAAATTTCCTAATTGTTTACACAGCTATCTCAATTACAAAAACTACAAAAGGGGAAAGAAAAACAACAAAAAAAACACATTTAAACTCCAATGAAATCCACTTTCCGCACAGTGATCAGGAGCAAATGGAGTAGTTGTTTGGGACAGTTTTATATTTCACCATTCAGCACTGGTGCAAGAGTGGTTTGAGGATCAGCCACATTTCAGGATGGTGTTCCTTCCAGCATATTCGCCTCTTGGAGATGGAAAAGTATGTGATTGCAACCCTTGCAACCAAGTAAGTCTTTAAGCAATGGAAGAGGCCTGTGGAGAAGTGGAGGCACAAGGATGGATCCAGCATTCACAGCTTTATTTTGGGCACACAGCAGACAGTGAATAGGTGAGTTGAAGCAAATAGTCAGTGATGAATAGTAACAGCCTCTTTATCTGACAAGCAGACAATGAGCTGGCTGACAGACACCTCAGTATAGCGATGCTGGAGCTACATGCTCTCAAGCGCTGCTTAGTTTCTGCACATTAGGCACGCTTTAATGCACTGCTGCAGTAACGTCATTGCATCCTTTGTTGCTACTTGTTTCAAGTAAGCGTCACTCAAACAATTGAGTAAAGTGTTATTTTCACCCTGCAATTGACTAACTCCTCCTACAAAACCTTGTAAGTAGTATGTATTCTATATTACTGAGTAAAGTTAAGTATATGTGAGCCAGGAAAGCTATTAGAAGTTAGTGTAGCCTTAAAAAGTCTGGTCACAAGTTCAGATTAAAAAGGACAGTGCAGGTTGGTACTGATAGCATTGTATCTGCAATAAAATAAGTAGTGTAGCCCAATAAAAACAAACTGAGAAGTCATGAAAGAGTCGACTCCGTCAGAAATAAATACCAACGAGACACTGCTGAGTTAAGAAGTTTATTAAAACCACTAAAGTCACATGACCAGGTTAACTTCTCCACTAGACACCACAGTTTGCCCACTAGAGATAGTCTTGATGTTAGCATCTCTTCCTGGAAAAGAAGTGGTAGAATCATGAGGGGCATTTAACACTAGAACTGCCACAGGGTTAATTTAAAAACAGGCTTACTGTAAACAGTCACAAAACAATCAAATTAAGATGTTTTAGCCTACTCGTAAGGGTTCAAACTTTGAATTCATTTGTTTTGCAATTTGTGTATTGTTTTACTATTTATTCAAGTCTGTCCATTTCCTAAAAAAAAAAAAAAAAAAAAAAAAAAAAAAAAAAGGAAATTATATATCCAATGTTGTAATGAAAACAATTTTCATTACTACCCCCAGTTTATGGTGGTGTTCTCTTATTCAAATGATAAATTATAACTAAACAAAGGTGAAACGGTGCACTTGAATTTGTCATTGCGTCAAACATCTTATGCAGTGTGGTGAATTATTGCTCATTGTCTATTTAGGGTTTTAGTAAATTTAAACATGGGTAATCTTAATGTGATTAGTGACATTTTATAATATTACACCATCCAAATATGTATGCATCCTTCTAATTCTCATTGTAGGCTGGTTTAGCCTATATTTCACCGAAAAGTGACTTGTTTAGCCTGCTTAACTAGAACAAAAAGTTGATAACTAAAAATAATTTCATGACTCTAGACATTACTTTGAAGACTGGCATAAAACGTTTTAGCCGTATCAAAACCGTTATCATGTGCATGGGTAAATTTTACCCGCTGGTGGTTTTAGGTGTACAGTGACCCCTGGTGGTTCTAGGGTTAAACAATTATGTTCCTGAACTCAGTTTACAGCAAGCACTCACTTTTCCTAGTGCAGCTTTGCTCACAGGAGCCAGAAGAGGGATGGCACACTGCTGTACTACAGTGGATGAAGATCTAACAGAGGGGGGAAAGGGTTAAGCCACAGAGAAGAGGGGAAAAAAAAAAAAAAAAAAAAATACAAATAAATTAAGGGTTCAGGTAAGGCTGCGGAGCATACGGTTTCCTGCAGAGCCGCCAGTGATGCTGGATTCACAAATGTGAACATCTTCACAACAAAGCGCTTGTAGTGGGTTGGGAACTGAAGACCAGAAGATCCAGTCACCGGAACCAATGTGGTCAGGTAATGGTCATCCTGGTAAGGGCATCTGAAAGGCAAAGAGGCAGTCAGAAATGCCTTACAGCACACTAGATGGATAAAGACTGGCCTTACTCACCCATCGACCAGAAGGTCCCACTGGGGTAGACTGAGTGGACTGGGGGTTGATGTCGCCCAGCAACGTCCCAACATTAGGACAACGTTGGGGTCGGTCCTCTCCAAAATGCGCACCTCAACATACACAGGCTCCCGCAGGACTTTTGTGACCGGATAATCAGCACCACCGTAGTAGGACATGTACGCCTCATCCCCTGAGGAAGAATACCGGCATTTAACCAGAAACAGCTGTAACCTGGAGTTATAGCGAATAACTATTCATACTTGGGACAGACACTTACCTTCTGCACAGCCTTTGGTGACACATTGACCATTTGCCAGTCTAATCTCCACCCTGAGGGGTCCAGGAGCAGCTACTGGTGGAGGTGCAGGAACAGTGTTGACCTCCACAACCAGCGCTTCCACAGAAGTAGCAGAGTACCTACACTGGAAGAGAAGCCTGGACAACAAACATCAAGCATTTGTCAAGGATTAACATTTATGCTAAAGCATTAAAAAAAATAAATAAATAAAAAACCCACTCAAAATGGCTGTCCCTTGTGATGGAGCCAAGTGGTCCAACACCCACTTCATACGAGGAGGTCATTCTGTTTTCATACACCACATATCCACTGTCCTCCTGCAAATAGTATCTGTTGGCATCCAGTCCATTCTAAGCCATGCAGAACAGAACCACATGCAGCTACTCACCATCATGCTCGTGCCACATGCAGTGACAGGGAACTGGTATATAGCAAAGGAAGGTGTGGATCCCACAGGACTGCAAGGTGGGTCATTTCCACCCAGGAGACGGACTGAATCCAGGCTCAAGCGAGGTAGCGTAACATCTCTAGCCACCACTACCACAAACTGACCATCTCTTATACACTGGACAGTCACTGGAACAAGGTACAAGAGCAGGTTATTGCTGGGGAGCAATTTAACATGAACACCTTTACATTGACTCAACACTCTTACCTGCCTTCCCATAGTAACAATGCTGTCCATTAAAGCAGCAGTTGATAGCTTGACACTCAGCACCACTGATACCAGGTGGGCCACATTGGATCTGCTCATAATCAGCTACAGCACATTTGTCAAGGGGCTCTGTCTGAACCACTGGCTGCTTAGGCTGAACCTGCTGAGGAAACTGTTGACTAGCTTGTTGTTGAACCTGCTGAGGAAACTGTTGACTAGCTTGCCGTTGAACCTGCTGAGGAAACTGTTGACTAGCTTGCCGTTGAACCTGCTGAGGAAACTGTTGACTAGCTTGCCGTTGAACCTGCTGAGGAAACTGTTGACTAGCTTGCCGTTGAACCTGCTGAGGAAACTGTTGACTAGCTTGTTGAACCTGCTGAGGAAACTGTTGACTAGCTTGCCGTTGAACCTGCTGAGGAAACTGTTGACTAGCTTGTTGAACTGGCTGTTGAACCCACTGGTCAGTTTGCTGTAACATCAGAGTTTGAGGATTCTGGGGCAGATTACTCCACTGTGGAACAGCATGACAGAAAGCACAAAACCACACACAAAGTGCCAGAGATTGAACAGCACACCAACTTCCTTCCATTGTTCAACAGTTAGTCACGCTGGTAAGATGCTGCCCTTTGGTCTTTTTGTATTCTACAGATTTTGGCTAATTAACAATAATCCCTCCCTCTTCATTAACAGTCATGATTCTCCAGACTTGCCCAAATGGGAGCTTACGCTACCAGAAGATTTTCATTGGTTCTCAAAATTATACGCATGTGATGTTTCTTTATTCCAATTAGTCAGATTTGTCATATTATAGACAAAAGGCATGTTCGACTTCCTACAGCAATGTGCAGACCGATCGGCGGCTGACTTGAAGCAGCCCATATGAAAAAGTTTTGCTAAAACATCTGTGATTCTTATATGTTTCAACAGAATATTGTAAGGGACATATATGCTGCAAAAACCACGCATACAAATTGCACAATATTAATGTATTTTCAATCATATATGTCCTACACTGTAAAAAAATATGCTGGAGGGTGTTAAATACAACCCCTGCAAATCAGTTAGATTTTACTTTAGTATATTAGTTAGCAAGTAAAATATATAAAATGGGTACACCCTTACACAAAGAAAATATATTTCCTTATATATATGAACAATCAATATATTAAATTATTTAACAGTATATTGAAAATATACAGAATAAATATATTACAATATATTTAATAATACATGAGGAATTGCCGCTTTTCATATATTGAAAAATATGTGACAATATATTTACTGATATATCATAATGTATGTAATTTTATATTCAGTAATACACTTCATAACATATAGATGTGCATGTGATAAGATATGGTACTGCAAAATATATTGAACATATATTTACTCATGCAGTGTATACACATACATATATAGAAATATATAACATTTCTTATATTTTGTAATTATTTACATAAATATATATAATTATATATTATTCAGATGTAACCCCCTTTGTAATCGTTAACATTTTCATAAGTAACTGTAATTTAATTTTTCTCAGTAATTGTAATGGATTACAGTTACAGTTTGGGGATGGCCCCTTCCTGTTCCAACATGACTGCGCACCAGTGCACAAAGCACGGTCCATAAAGACATGGATGAGGGAGTTTGGTGTGGAGGAACTTGACTGGCCTGCACAGAGTCCTGACCTCAACCCGATAGAACACCTTTGGGATGAATTAGAGCGGAGACTGCGAGCCAGGCCTTCTCGTCCAACATCAGTGCCTGACCTCACAAATGCACTACTAGAAGAATGGTCAAAAATTCCCATAAACACACTCCTAAACCTTGTGGAAAGCCTTCCCAGAAGAGTTGAAGCTGTTATAGCTGCAAAGGGTGGGCCAACTCCATATTAAACCCTACGGATTAAGAATGGGATGTCATTAAAGTTCATGTACATGTAAAGGCAGGTGTCCCAAAACTTTTGGCAATATAGTGTATGTGGTGGTGACTGCAGAGAAGATGGGAATCAGTTGTGGATAATGGTTAACTGAGGGCAGGTGAAGAACGTAAGGGATGATGGGAAATGTAGTGCTGGAGACTGGGCTGGTCTTTAAAACTTTGTCTTTAAAACTTAATATTGAAATGTATTACCATGCACATATAGGCCCATGTGCACAATTATTTTGTAAGCTCACTCATATGCATTTGCCTATAGAATGAAAATTGCACTTTGACTTAGGGTCTTATACATTAATTGTATAAGACATATTCAATCAAAGCATGTTGTGTTGGTTGGGGGGGATCAATACAACAGCAGAAAAAAAGACAATGACATATTTTTGGTTAAAGAATAGAAATAACTTTCCTGACTTCTAAAATCATGTAATGATATACCTTATTAATATATTGACATTTGAAATGATCAAAACTTTAACAAAAAGAGCAAATAGTTGTCCCTATTTATGTCTCTGTCAAACTAACACTGATGGCGTGCATCTGGTAAACGATTACAGCTCAGACTGGACTTTAGTTTATGACAGTGATATTGGTGTCGTGTCCAGGCAGTGCGATCAGAGTTTCTCCTTCCTCAGACACAAAGGCAGAACATGCGAGAGATGTCTGCAGTGATGCTCATGTAACACTTCATCAGATACATTTTTGCTTGCTGAAGAAGAGAGATAGTTATCACAGCCATGTCACGATATCACAAAGCAGCCATTGATGGCTATTTGGAGCTACTGAAAGAAGCCACAAGAAAAGACCTGAACACTCCGGATGAGGACGGCATGACACCCACTCTCTGGGCCGCTTACCACGGACACATTGAAGCTCTTCAGCTGATATGTAGCAGAGGGTGAGCTCAGAAAACCCACAAAACAGTACACTGATCATGTTCAGTGTACCGATGGTTATAGGTTTAAACTTTTAATCAAATCTATACATTGAGCTTTCATCCAGAATAATATTTGTTTTATTTTAAGTTAATGCTAAAACTTTTTACAGTGGTTGTTACCTTGATTTCTATGTCTTACATACATTTTTTTTTTTTTAAACGTTGAAGGCCATAGATATCCATGTTATATTTCTATACAAGCAAAGTGTGATCTTGATCTGTTTGCAATCTAGGGCTTTTCATTAATTTGTGGGTAATTTGTGAAACGTAAGTGCGCTTAATCATATTGAATGTGCGCTTGTAGTGTACTTAAGATTTTAAAAGTATATATTTTTAAAAACTTACCTGCAGAAAATATAATAAATAAAAGGTCACTTAAGTGCACTTAAAGAGAGTAAACTTTCATGACTTTCTTAACATACTTATGTAGACTTTCTTCAAAAATGCACTTTGTAATAATGTAATATAAAGAGTTTTACTGTAAAGTACATTTGAAATCATTTTGTTTTATTAATCTTTTGTCATGCTTTAAAGAAGTGCACTTATTTTGATGTGTTGACTAACATACTAAAGCACACCTAAAGTACTTAATTATAATTTGTCCTGTGTTATTCAATATTACTTTTAAAGTTAATACATTTTAAATGTACTCTTTTACACAATTAAATGACATAAAAGTTCCAACAGAAATTATGTTAAAGTATATTTTAGTCAGTACATTCAGTACATGTTGCCTCAAAAGGTAATAATTGCATTTAGTATACACATAAAATATAATATGGTTTAATATAATTGCAAGTAACATGCAAGTGTATGAAAACATTACATTCATTTAAGTATGTTATTTCATAAGGGTTTATTATACATTACAATATATTCCCCGGATTAAACCAGCTTTATGACCTTTGGGCGGTTCCAGTCTTCTTGCTTTATGGAAAATCAATCATCACTCTTGCGTTTACTACAGCAAATCACATAAATGTCTTATGGCTACAATTTGAAACTGATGTCATCAATAAAATAGCCTTCCACTAAAATACTCAGCATGATAAAAAGGCAAGCTTATTAGAATTACACTATTTATTTAGTTTCTCTCTGGGTTACTCTGTGTCCTCCTCTAACTTGACTAATGATCTGCTCTGTACATTGTTTGTAAAATTCCCAGAGTTGACGCCAAGAGTTTAATGAGCCAAATTAGTTATGCAAATCTGGAACAATAGGCCTCTTCATCCATCCACGGTTTATCCAGCATTAGCTCAGGGTAGAGTTTATTTATTCAGAGCAGCATTGGGGCCGATCTCACTCATAGAGCACTGATTGCCATGGACGGCTCTTAAACAGTACAATCACCTTTCTAAATGCACTGTGTGATGAATGCTAAGCCAGTGAGAGGTGTTTCTTGTCATGGATATTCAGAAAAAACGTAAAAGTTATGTGTCTTTCTCTTTTTTTTTTAATGATAATTTTCACCACCTGTGCCCCTTGTGTGCCTTATCCACTGATGAACAGATGATGCTTAGAGAGATAAGCTCTTGTAAATACTGTAATCAGAGATTTTATGGGTTTACCTTTGGACCTTCATTTTACAGCAGGTTAGATATTAACTTTATAACTTCAAGCATCATATGAATTACGAGAAAATATGTGAGGGTGGAATTTTAATTGCTGCTGGGGACAAATGAGTCTGAGAGATGCCAAAGTTTGTAGTTATTTTGATGTCTTAAAGTGATCATTTAAAAAATATTTTTATTTTTTGGAGAAAATGTATACATTTACATGATTTAAAGTAAAAAAAAAAAAAAGTTTGCATACTGTGTATTGCTGTAACGCCTCTTTTCACTCTTTACCTGAAACTCTGTTTTAACTCCTTTTTGTCTTTTTCACCTTCTAAAACACCCAGTCTTTTCTGATTGGTCAGCTGGCCCAATCTGTTGTGATTGTTAATAATTGGTAGATAATGAGAGCATGTTCTTGTCATAGCAAAATCATTTACCCAGTTGTTATGGTGACATGAGTCACGGTAATGGCAGGACTACAAACAGGGCTTTTTAGACTTTGTACCTTGTACCTGCAGATTGTTTACATGCTCAAAAGCTTTACACACTAAAAGGAAAAAGCACAATAAGTGCTCTTTAAGGCCTGTTCAGACAAAGAACAATGACTATAACTATATTAGCGCCCACACCAACAGGCAGCAGTTATGTTGTCTCTTTAAAGCAGGATGGATTCTGATTGGCTGTCAATATTTTTTTATCTTTCATCAGCTAGAAAAAAAATAATTCTATGAGTGTCGTTCCAACTATATCGTTCCTCTGTGTCGTTATCATTATAGCTGTAGAACAATAAAAAAACTTCATAGTTGTAGCTATCGTCCTTGGTGTGAACCGGTCTTTAGTCCCTTGTCTTGAATTACAAACCCTACATTTTCATGATTCTAGAGTGTTGAGGATGAATCCTGAACATTGCTGAGCGTTTGTTAACTTCTTGGTTTTTGTACTCAAGAGCCGTGGCCTGTTGCATAAACTAGTCTTAAAAGTTAGTCATCTATTTTCATCTATTTTTTTTAAAGACTGGACTCAAAGGTAGATCTGTCTAATTTGAATTGGAAAAGTGAGAATGATTACCCCTTGGTTAACTGCTAGTTGGTCAAACTAGTTCTTAAGACACAGTCTTAACATAGTGGCTAAGTTTATGCAACTGGCCCCAGCTTCCGAGTCCAGGTCAAGAGTAGATTGAGCCAGACTGAGACCAGAAGTGGGTTGAGTCCAGTTTTCCTGCTGAACAATCCAGCATAAACCAGGATGAATTCCATGTTGGTCCATGCTGGTATAGTGCTGGTCTAGCTGGTGGACCAGCATAGTCTTGATGTTCTGACTATGGAAAACTGAGATGGTGTAGCTGGTGTCCACATGCAAAACCTACCTTATGCTGGTGACCGGCAATGCAGGATTTTTCAAAAGAATCAGTGTAAATATGCTTTCCTTTGGAGTGAATAAAGCCTGGTTTTGTTGGATCATATGCGTGAGTTGGTACAGACCACAAAACGTATATGTAGTGATTAAGTACTCAAGACTGGACTCAAGACAGAGTCCAAATGCTCCAGAGTCCATGACAAAACCAAGACCATGAGAATATGGACCTAGTCCGGTCTCAAGTACTTCATTACTGCTGGGTGGTTGCAAAGCCACAGTTAGTTGGTTTCTAGGTTGTTCTCTGTGGTTTCTTAATAGTCATCCCCATCCCCAAGTCTCTATAGCCCCTTTCACACAGCGCGTTGATCCCGGAAAATTGCCAGAGTGCCTTCTGTGTGAACGCAAACACGTCTCGTGATTGATCCTGGGATCGATCCCGAATGGGGACATTGCCGGCATCAGTCCCGTAACGCCCTGTGTGAACAAAAGCCGTAATCAATGCTGTAAGGGGTGTGTCGTAGTGATAACACTGAAACTGAGATCATTTGCCTGGTAGAGGAACTGTACGCGATGAGCTAGTTTATGATCGAATCAGAAAAAAATGCACAAGCGTGGTTTCACATCACTGTCACATGTCTTTACGGGATGTGTGTGTATGCATGCACAGATTCTGGAAAATCACTGGCAGTGTGAATAAACCAAAATCAAACGATCCCAGAACAAATCCCGGGACACATTATCAGGGTATTTTCCTGAATCTCTGTGTTAAAGAGGCTAATGATATTCTCTAGATATGGCTCAAGTCCCTCCTTCAGTGTAATGGGAATTATCTGCCTGGTCTATTGCTGCCACACTGATCATTTAGGAAAGTAACAGCACCTCTTTTCCAGAGGTGGACAAAGTACACAACTCCATTACTTGAGTAAAAGTACTACTGGTCAAATATTACCCCGTTACAAGTGAAAGTTGTAAAAACAGATTTTTACTTAAGTAAAAAGTACATTTCCTCACCGCATTAATATATTGTTGTTTAAGGCAGAATGCACGGATCCAATACACTGATACACATCGGATATTCAAGACCTTACAAGAGTGATTATTGATAGGCTGTCTGCAAAAAAAGAAGAAAAAAATCTTCCACTGACTTTCAAAGCTGCTACAGAAACGACTTTCGACTTCGAGTACCTTGATAGAAATGTAGTGGAGTAAAAAGTACGCAATTTTTCTTTCAAATGTAGTGAAGTTAAAGTAATAATTTTCCAGAAAAAATAATACTCAGATAAAGTACAGATACTCTAAAAGTGTACTTAAGTACAGTACTTAAGTAAATGTAGTTAGTTACTGTCCAGCTCTGCTCTTTTCAACAAGCAGCGTGATTTGAGGTGCATTTGCATGTCCATAGTAAAAGCACAAAACCCCTTAACCCTAAGTATGAGAAAAAGAAATAGTGATGCAAGCACCACTAATTATAATGATAAATTTTCTGACTGCTCTGTACAATAGCTAAAATGATTGTTCATTATTATCTGTCTTGTAGGGGGGATCCGAACAAAAGTGACATCTGGGGGAACACGCCTTTACATCACGCCTCTGCAAATGGACACATGCAGATCGTCAGCTTCTTAGTGAACTTTGGAGCCAATCTCTTCGCTCTGGACAATGATTTCCACACTCCCATGGACGTGGCTGCCTCTCGAGACCATATGGACAGCGTCCGCTTCCTGGACACTGCTGCCGCCCAACAGACAGGCCAGAACGCCAAAAGGGTGGCACGTCTGAAAGATCAGGCCACTAAAGATGCAGAGCGTAGAGTGAAGCAGTGCGAACGGGTCAAGAAAAAACATCAGAGTAAGATGGACAAGATGTCCCGTGGCAGTTCGGTCTTAGAGGGAAGTTCCTATTCCAACACGGGTACCTTGAGCAGCGTGAACGGTGATCAGTTCTCCAAAATCATTGCCGCAGACACTAATGGATCTATCACTTCGACGATCAAGGGAACCCTACAGCGTAAATTTGGGAAGAAGGACAAAGGGACAGTGAGTAGACAAGGGGACGGCAATGTCATTTTTGTCAAACAAGACGGTGGCTCGCAAGAGAAACCTGGTTTTGTTGACGTCTTCAATGAGCAGGATGAAATTCAGGATGATGATGACGATGCCGAGCGAGGTTCGGATGAAGAGGGAGCCAGTCAGGTGAAGTCTATTTTCGAAAGGCCTGGTCTCGGGAAAATGGTGTTCCGTAGGAACTTCTCCATGGAAATGGCCATGGACCCTGAAGACCTCCCCATTGGTAATACAGAAGACCTAGGGTTCCTCATCCGTCAAGAGTTGTTTGAAACTGTGGATGAAGGACTGGAGGGTTTGGACGAGGATTCAGAACTGCCTTGGAATGAAGAGGAGATCGGTCTGGATGAGGATGAGGAGACCTCACACTTAGATTCGTTCTTGGCGTCAATCGGCCTGTTGGACTTTGGTCCTGTGTTCACCCGTGAACACTTGGATCTTGAAGCCCTGATGCTCTGCTCAGATGATGATCTCAAAGGCATCCGCATCCAGCTGGGGCCACGCAAAAAGATCCTGGAAGCGTCGGCTCGCAGGAAAGCTGCAATGGAGCAGCCTGGCGTTATGAAGGACACCTTCCTTTAATAACGTGTTGCACTCAGTCCTGCTGTACACAAACATTTACGGTTTCTCTCAGCTGACACTCCTATGCCATCATGTAGTTGCTTTCATAGCTGACTTTCTGTGGTTTCAATGATTTTACAAATTAATACACCAGTTAAAATGTCCTTCATGTAGTAAAATAAGTTTAAACTCACAAACAAACATTTGACTTCAGCTATTTTTTTTTTGAGAATCAACTTCAATTTTTCGAAGAATATGTTGATTTCGGCTGCTTTTTCATCTTTGAAATAAAAGTAACTTATACATCTCTAAATAAATATGACACTGTTCTTGTCTAGAGTTGTCATGTCTGTCTGTCTATCTATGTATCTATCTATCTGATGAACATGATTCATGAACATGAAGTCCAACGTGTTCCTGGAACAACATTCCAATCAACCAGGGTCAAGTTTACAGTTTATGTCAAGTTTAGGCTTACAACCAGGGTTAGATGCTTCTACATCAGTGTTATTGACCCATCATTTCCCTCTGAATTTAGGGATAAGTTATGGGTAGGCTTAGGTTTAGGAGTTAGGGATAGGGTTAGAACTATGTTTTTGGACAGGAACGTTGTTCCAGGATCAACAATAGATGTTAATCCAGGAACATGTCTTACTTGGCAAAATCACAGCGACCAGGTGACCCTATCTATCTATCTATCTATCTATCTATCTATCTATCTATCTATCTATCTATCTATCTATCTATCTATCTATCTATCTATCTATCTATCTGTGGCAATATTTGTTTTTTAATTAATTATATAGAATTCCAAGTACCACAGAAGTGAGAAAGTGCTTTAATTTGAGGTCAAAAATACTTTTTCTACCATTTAAAATACAATAATGTATACATAACTATCAAATATATGATGTAAATGACATAAAAAACAAAATGCTGAATAAATATTATAAAATATATAATGAAAGTAGTGGTCCCCTGGAGTTGTGTCACTGGTGTTACCGTTTAATAGTGATGTGACGTTCAGTACCAAGGTTTCGAAGCTTGAATCAAAAAAACAAAATATCTCACATTGAAGCACTGTTAGTTCTGCCATAACCACGTGATCTGTGACGTCCGAAGCTTCGTTTTCACACACAACCACGTGACTGCTTCGTATTCTGATTCAAAAATAGCACAAACCCTTTGTGCAGTTCTAGTGTCATTTGCTTCTTTGATAAGAATAAATCATAATACGAATATGTGCATGTTCAATTTCAGCATTAATCCCCTGTTCACAAGCACTTCAACTGACCGTTCCACAATAATTTATTTTGATTTATTTACTTTTTTCGATACAGTTGAGGGGAAAGCCTCAATGCTTCACATGCTTCATTTCACCATCACTACCGTTTAACAAAAATCTCTTATTTTGAAATAAAAATCACACTGATGACTTCACTTGACTTCCTTCTCCTTATTTCCTGAAGATCTATGAAGAAAGGCCCATGGTAAGTCCACTGTCTCTTTTCAGTTATCAGAAATGTTCTCATTTATCTCATGATTTCACATGAAGCTTTTAGTTGAACTCACTGGTATGACACGTTATTGTTAGGGAATTGTAAAAAAAAAAAAAAAAAAAAAAAAACGAATAAAAATGGATTAAACTACTTAATTTAGTGATTATACCATAATTAACAACATGTGGTTTGATACCTTGCAGCAGCCATTTTGTAAAATGCATTTTTCATGAAAATTGTCACTTGTTATTGTCACTGGTGTCACTGTTACTGGTGTCACTGTCAATGGTGTCACTGTTGCTGGTGTTACTGTCACTGTTGTCACTGTCACTGGTGTTACTGTCACTGTTGTCACTGTCACTGGTGTCACTCTCACTGGTGTCACTGTCAC
The DNA here is from genome assembly GCA_039654105.1 of Coreius guichenoti. Lineage (NCBI taxonomy): Eukaryota > Metazoa > Chordata > Actinopteri > Cypriniformes > Gobionidae > Coreius > Coreius guichenoti. The sequence continues at coordinate 10,765,601 of CM077171.1, read as the reverse complement.
TGTTGTCACTGTCACTAGTGTTATTGTCACTGGTGTTACTGTCACTTGTGTTACTGTCACTGTTGTCACTGTCACTGGTGTCACTGTCACTAGTGTTATTGTCACTGGTGTTACTGTCACCTGTGTTACTGTCACTGTTGTCACTGGTGTCACTGTCACTGGTGTCACTGGTGTTACTGTCACTGTTGTCACTGTCACTGCTGTCACTGTCACTTGTGTTACTGTCACTGTTGTCACTGTCACTGGTGTCACTATCACTTGTGTTACTGTCACTGTTGTCACTGTCACTGGTGTCACTGTCACTTGTGTTACTGTCACTGTTGTCACTGTCACTGGTGTCACTGTCGTTAGTGTTATTGTCACTGGTGTCACTGTCACTGGTGTCACTGGTGTCACTGTCACTTGTGTTACTGTCACTGTTGTCACTGTCACTGGTGTCACTGTCACTGTTGTCACTGTCACTGTCACTGGTGTTACTGTCACTGTTGTCACTGTCACTGGTGTTACTCTCACTGGTGTCACTGTCGCTGGTGTCACTGTCACTTGTGTTACTGTCACTGTTGTCACTGTCACTTGTGTCACTGTCACTGGTGTCACTGTTGTCACTGTCACTTGTGTTACTCTCACTGGTGTCACTTGTGTCACTGTCACTGGTGTTACTATCACTGTTGTCATTGTCACTAGTGTTGTTGTCACTGTCACTAGTGTTATTGTCACTGGTGTTACTGTCACTGGTGTTACTGTCACTTGTGTCACTGTCACTGGTGTCACTGGTATCACTGTCACTGTTGTCACTGTCACTGGTGTCACTGTCATTTGTGTCACTGTCACTGGTGTCACTGTCGCTGGTGTTATTGTCACTGGTGTCGCTGTCGCTGGTGTCACTTTCACTGGTGTCGCTGTCACTGGTGTTAATGTCACTGGTATTACTGTCACTGGTGTCACTGTCATTGGTGTTACTGTCACTGTTGTCACTGTCACTTGTGTCACTGTCGTCACTGTCACTTGTGTCACTGGTGTTACTGTCACTTGTGTCACTGTCACTGGTGTCACTGTCACTGGTGTTACTGTCACTTGTGTTACTGTCACTGGTGTCACTGTCACTGTCGCTGGTGTTACTGTTACTTGTGTCACTTGTGTTACTGTCACTGTCACTGGTGTTATTGTCACTGGTGTTACTGTCACTGGTGTTACTGTCACTTGTGTCACTGTCACTGGTGTCACTGTTGTTATTGTCACTGGTGTCACTCTCACTGGTGTCACTGTTGTTATTGTCATTGGTGTCAGTCACTGGTGTCACTGTCACTGGTGTTACTGTCACTGGTGTCACTGTCACTGGTGTCACTGTCACTTGTGTCACTGGTGTTACTGTCGCTTGTGTCACTGCCGCTGGTGTCACTGTCACTGGTGTTATTGTCACTGGTGTTACTGTCACTTGTGTCACTGTCACTGGTGTTACTGTCACTTGTGTCTCTGTCACTGGTGTTACTGTCACTTGTGTCACTGTCGCTGGTGTCACTGTCACTGGTGTCACTGTCACTGGTGTTACTGTCACTTGTGTCACTGTCGCTGGTGTTACTGTCACTTGTGTCACTGTCACTTGTGTTACTGTCACTGTTGTCACTGTCACTGGTGTCACTGTCACTAGCGTTATTGTCACTGGTGTCACTGTCACTGGTGTCACTGTTGTCACTGTCACTTGTGTTACTGTCACTGTTGTCACTGTCACTGGTGTCACTGTCACTGGTGTTACTGTCACTGGTGTTACTGTCACTGTTGTCACTGTCACTGGTGTTACTCTCACTGGTGTCACTGTCGCTGGTGTCACTGTCACTTGTGTTACTGTCACTGTTGTCACTGTCACTTGTGTCACTGTCACTTGTGTCACTGTCACTTGTGTCACTGTCACTGGTGTCACTGTTGTCACTGTCACTTGTGTTACTCTCACTGGTGTCACTGTCACTTGTGTCACTGTCACTGGTGTTACTCTCACTGTTGTCATTGTCACTAGTGTTGTTGTCACTGTCACTAGTGTTATTGTCACTGGTGTTACTGTCACTGGTGTTACTGTCACTTGTGTCACTGTCACTGGTGTCACTGGTATCACTGTCACTGGTGTCACTGTCATTTGTGTCACTCTCACTGGTGTCACTGTCGCTGGTGTTATTGTCACTGGTGTCGCTGTCGCTGGTGTCACTTTCACTGGTGTCGCTGTCACTGGTGTTATTGTCACTGGTGTTATTGTCACTGGTGTTACTGTCACTGTCATTGGTGTTACTGTCATTGTTGTCACTGTCACTTGTGTCACTGTCACTGTCGTCACTGTCACTTGTGCCACTGTTGTAGGATTGAAAATAATCAAAGATATTTGATATTTGAAATTGAACAAAGACATTTGCTTCACTGTTTTCAACCCACATCTTTCTTATCAGAAGGGCCATTTGGAATTCCTAAAGACAATGAGATGCTGAAGGCCTGTAGGCCAAAATGTGTCACACCTTTAGTACAGTGGGGGAAGTTTGGTCTGATTGGTCAGTTTGAATGTCTCACATTAGGGTTAGGGTCAAGGAACAGATAAAAAGAAGATGTAACTGTTGCTCTGGCCCTTCTTTTATTCTCTCTCTCTCTTGATTCTCTGGCTCTCTCTCTTCTTGGGGGCCTTCTCTTTGGCTCTTCTCTTTGGCTCTTCTCTTCTTTGCTCTCTTCTTCTCTTTGTCTCTTTCTCTCTCTCTCCCTCTCTCTCACTTTCTATCCCTCAGGTAACATTCTATTCATGCTGGGTACGATAAATGGTATACGTTTTATCATCACATACATCTATTTTGAAATTATTTTAAGTGTAACCATAACCAGATTTTGTCATTAAATCCTTTCTATTACAAATGATGTGCTAACTAGTTTTGATTTGGTATTGACTTTGAAGTGCTATTGCAATACAATATAGTCACATTCTAGCAACGCTCTCCCACATATTTTGCTATTGTAACTGCGCTTATTTCCGTCGTTGGTATAAGTTGCAGTGGGTGGTAAAGACGAGAAATGTACAGTTTTCTACCATCTTGCTGATAACGTTTCTTTAGTCATTCGGCAACTCTGCAGCCAGAACCACTGTAGGCGACCCATCCTTACAGATGGTGCCGAAACCCGGGATCCCTTGCAGTGAATTTTCTGAAATTCATCAGAATGAGGACATTTTTTTCACAGTTGATCTTGTGAATGGATTAAAGCTGAACTTCTGACCAAGGAATGGGTAAGTCTGTTTTCATTGTTTATGAATTGCATGAAACAGAACATAGGTTTTAAACAGCTTCAATAGTCCCATTACTGTACAATCCGAGAATATTCAGATTATCTCCTCTGGGATGGAAGGGAACATTTCTGATAACAATGATGTATTGTTTGCTTTATGGAGTGAAAAAGTTGAGCCTACCTTGTCCAAACTCAAGAAAGAGTATATTGGAATTAAAAGTTCAGATGATGAAATGCTTAAATGGTGGGACATAATTGGCAAACACCAAAAGAAATCAAAACATGGTGAAATAATTGAGGCTTTAAACTTCATAAACTGTAAAAGGCTACATAATGTGACACCATTTCTATTATCAAGTATAGATGCTCAATGTAAAGAAGTGCATTCTAAAAATGCAGAAGCAGAAAAGTCTGAGGCAAAGATTCAAGATCTTCAAACACAGCTAGATAAATTACTAGCTGAGCAGTTAGCCCTGACTGAAAAGTGTAAAAATCACAAAGAGACCATTGCAGATCTCAAGGCTAAGCTAAATGCTAAAAAGTCCATGTCTCCCAAAACGCTTAACAGCGATGGGACTAAAAAGCATGTTCACTTCTTAGAGGAGGTGACTTGCTCTAATGAATCTGAAACGTTTAGTTCAGAAAATGCATGTGCAACTACTCAAGAAAGTGTGCCTATTTCAGTTCTTAAGGTGATGCAGCACCGTAATAGCGCAGAGTCATGTACCAGAACGCATGGTGTACAAGCATTAGAGAGTCATGAATATCCTCAAACTCCAGGAGAACGTAGCACACAACCCTATGGCAAAGAGAACAGGTTTTGCAGTTCCTGTCAGAAAATAGGCCATTCCGAGGAAAAATGCTGGTCACTGGGTAGGGGTCGACCTCCACCTTATTTTCAGAAAAATAGGAAATTACTTTCTAAGGGCAAATATCAGCGCTCATTTGCAGGTAAAACTCTCAGTGAGTTAACTGCATTGTTCATGCAAGGCCTTCAGCTCTTAACCTCACTTGCTAGTGGGCTAGCAGCCTCATAGCAATGAGTTTAATAGTTAAACATCCAAATTGCAATGATCCTGTTTGTATTTTCAAATTTGTAATTGTACTAAACACATTGTGCGCATTGAACACACATTATAGTTGTTTGTGCTACTAGATACACATAGACTAGTTTAGTTTATTCTGTAAAACACATGATTGCTTTACTGTTAGTGTTGTATTTAACACTTAGGATAAAGGTTGTAGATGCGATGCATTCTAGGCCATGTATCTTGTGTAAACTGGAATAACTTTAATACTGGAATTGTATAGCAATTTCAATTTGCATGTGTGTCTATGCTGAATTTGTTTGTCTCCTAAGTGGAACACTCTGCTATTTCATATATAGCTGCAGTAAAACCATGTACAGGAGCACAGAATTGCCATGTGGCTACAGTGTAATTTACAATTGCATTAACCATGAAAATGCTTTCATCACAGCAGGATTCAGTAACTCTGACCTTTGCACTTTATCATGCTCCTTAACAAAAAACATTGGTGTGGGAAGACTTTGAGCCAGACCACACCTCACTCACATTCTCATGCTGGCTCCCTGTTACAACAGGACCAAATTTGCATCACAATTGTAAACCCTCCTCACCATGTTTGGGGCATGATTTACACATAGCCACAGCTAAATGCAGCCACATAGATTTGATCTTCACACACAAAGTCAAATCTACATCTACATCAGCCTCACAAAAAATCTTTACATCTAGACTGTATTACAACTGTGAATTTCTTCCAGTTATTGTTTGTTTTGTTTTTCTTTAGAATTGCTAAATCAGTTAGTTATTATTTGTCTCACCAAGTTAAATATCAAAAGAGTATTTCTCATTCTTATCTAAGTGCAAAAATGTGTATTATCATTGTATTGAAATAATGCATTTGATTTTGAACTTATTTGATTTCTGATTCTTTGTATTTTGTCCATTTTACTTGCAACAACGTTTTTGGACATCCATTCAATTGAATCTCTGTATTTGGTTACATTGAATATTTTGCTGATACTCTTCATGAAAAGGATTGTTCATTGATTCAATGATTGTTGTTTTGTTATAATGCAATTTATTTTTAATGTTTCCAGAAACAATGTAAGAGCTTGTGAGATCTTCTTTTATTCTCAACCTTGACCACTTTATTAAGTACATTGATTTAAGGGCTTATTGCCAGAGACTATTTTAATCTGACCACATCAAACTTCTGACCAATGACAAATGTCATGTATGCTTTTGCTCTTTGTTGTGCTATATGTTCTTTAAATCACAGGATCCCTGCTGCACAAGTTCACATCCTGTGTCCTCAGAAAGAGGGACAAGCGTTTGCTCTCATCTCCAGTGACTGTTCTCGAGGTGTGAAGTATTCAATGGACGTTTTGCATATCAAGGATTGATGCAACACCATTTGATGGAGCCTTCTCATGCAGGGCTGAAATGAGAACAAAGACTGAAGACTGACCAGCTGCTATTGCAACATGTCTGGACGAGAAGTCTGAAGATGACATCTACACACAACAGAAAGCATGTCTTCGTGGACTGTGCCACCTTTGGACACTTTATGATTGTGGCCAACGGTGCCAAGGGGGGAATTTGTAGGATTGAAAATAATCAAAGATATTTGATATTTGAAATTTAACAAAGACATTTGCTTCACTGTTTTCAACCCACATCTTTCTTATCAGAAGGGCCATTTGGAATTCCTAAAGACAATGAGATGCTGAAGGCCTGTAGGCCAAAATGTGTCGCACCTTTAGTACAGTGGGGGAAGTTTGGTCTGATTGGTCAGTTTGAATGTCTCACATTAGGGTTTCAGTCACATGGTCAAGGAACAGATAAAAAGAAGATGTAACTGTTGCTCTGGCCCTTCTTTTATTCTCTCTCTCTCTTGATTCTCTGGCTCTCTCTCTTCTTGGGGGCCTTCTCTTTGGCTCTTCTCTTTGGCTCTTCTCTTCTTTGCTCTCTTCTTCTCTTTGTCTCTTTCTCTCTCTCTCACTTTCTATCCCTCAGGTAACATTCTATTCATGCTGGGTACGATAAATGGTATACGTTTTATCATCACATACATCTATTTTGAAACTATTTTAAGTGTAACCATAACCAGATTTTGTCATTAAATCCTTTCTATTACAAATGATGTGCTAACTAGTTTTGATTTGGTATTGACTTTGAAGTGCTATTGCAATACAATATAGTCACATTCTAGCAACGCTCTCCCACATATTTTGCTATTGTAACTGCGCTTATTTCCGTCGTTGGTATAAGTTGCAGTGGGTGGTAAAGACGAGAAATGTACAGTTTTCTACCATCTTGCTGATAACGTTTCTTTAGTCATTCGGCAACCCTGCAGCCAGAACCACTGTAGGCGACCCATCCTTACACTGTCACTGGTGTTACTGTCACTTGTGTCACTGTCGCTGGTGTCACTGTCACTTGTGTTATTGTCACTGGTGTCACTGTCACTGGTGTCACTGTCACTGGTGTCACTGTCACTGTCGCTGGTGTTACTGTTACTTGTGTCACTTGTGTTACTGTCACTGTCACTGGTGTTATTGTCACTGGTGTTACTGTCACTGGTGTTACTGTCACTGGTGTTACTGTCACTTGTGTCACTGTCACTGGTGTCACTGTTGTTATTGTCACTGGTGTCACTCTCACTGGTGTCACTGTTGTTATTGTCATTGGTGTCAGTCACTGGTGTCACTGTCACTGGTGTCATTCTCACTGGTGTCACTGTCACTGTTGTTATTGTCACTGGTGTTACTGTAACTGTTGTTATTGTCACTGGTGTCACTGTCACTGGTGTTACTGTCACTGGTGTCACTCTCACTGGTGTCACTGTTGTCACTGTCACTGGTGTTACTGTCACTGGTGTCACTCTCACTTGTGTCACTGGTGTTACTGTCGCTTGTGTCACTGCCGCTGGTGTCACTGTCACTGGTGTTATTGTCACTGGTGTTACTGTCACTTGTGTTACTGTCACTTGTGTCACTGTCACTTGTGTCACTGTCACTGGTGTTACTGTCACTTGTGTCACTGTCGCTGGTGTCACTGTCACTGGTGTCACTGTCACTGGTGTCACTGTCACTTGTGTCACTGTCACTGGTGTTACTGTCACTGGTGTCACTGTCACTGGTGTTACTGTCACTTGTGTCACTGTCGCTGGTGTTACTGTCACTTGTGTCACTGTCACTGGTGTCACTGTCACTTGTGTTACTGTCACTGGTGTTACTGTCACTTGTGTCACTGTCACTGGTGTTACTGTCACTGTTGTTACTGTCACTGGTGTCATTGTCACTTGTGTCACTCTCACTGGTGTCACTGTCACTGTTGTTATTGTCACTGGTGTCACTCTCACTGGTGTCACTGTCACTGTTGTTATTGTCACTGGTGTTATTGTCACTGGTGTCACTGTCACTGTTGTTATTGTCACTTGTGTCACTGTCGCTGGTGTCACTGTCACTTGTGTTACTGTCACTGGTGTTACTGTCACTTGTGTTACTGTCACTGGTGTTACTGTCACTTGTGTTGCTGGTGTCACTGTCGCTGGTGTCACTGTCGCTTGTGTCACTGTCGCTGGTGTCACTGTTGCTGGTGTTACTGTCACTTGTGTTGCTGGTGTCACTGTCACTTGTGTCACTGTCGCTGGTGTCACTGTCACTGGTGTTACTGTCATTTGTGTTACTGTCGCTGGTGTCACTGTCACTTGTGTCACTGTCACTGGTGTCACTGTCACTTGTTTCGCTGGTGTCACTGTCGCTGGTGTTACTGTCACTGGTGTCACTGTCACTTGTGTCACTGTCGCTGGTGTCACTGTCACTGGTGTTACTGTCGCTTGTGTCACTGTCACTTGTGTTACTGTCACTTGTGTCACTGTCACTTGTGTCACTGTCGCTGGTGTCACTGTCACTTGTGTTATTGTCACTGGTGTCACTGTCACTGGTGTCACTGTCACTGGTGTCACTGTCACTGTCGCTGGTGTTACTGTTACTTGTGTCACTTGTGTTACTGTCACTGTCACTGGTGTTATTGTCACTGGTGTTACTGTCACTGGTGTTACTGTCACTGGTGTTACTGTCACTTGTGTCACTGTCACTGGTGTCACTGTTGTTATTGTCACTGGTGTCACTCTCACTGGTGTCACTGTTGTTATTGTCATTGGTGTCAGTCACTGGTGTCACTGTCACTGGTGTCATTCTCACTGGTGTCACTGTCACTGTTGTTATTGTCACTGGTGTTACTGTAACTGTTGTTATTGTCACTGGTGTCACTGTCACTGGTGTTACTGTCACTGGTGTCACTCTCACTGGTGTCACTGTTGTCACTGTCACTGGTGTTACTGTCACTGGTGTCACTCTCACTTGTGTCACTGGTGTTACTGTCGCTTGTGTCACTGCCGCTGGTGTCACTGTCACTGGTGTTATTGTCACTGGTGTTACTGTCACTTGTGTTACTGTCACTTGTGTCACTGTCACTTGTGTCACTGTCACTGGTGTTACTGTCACTTGTGTCACTGTCGCTGGTGTCACTGTCACTGGTGTCACTGTCACTGGTGTCACTGTCACTTGTGTCACTGTCACTGGTGTTACTGTCACTGGTGTCACTGTCACTGGTGTTACTGTCACTTGTGTCACTGTCGCTGGTGTTACTGTCACTTGTGTCACTGTCACTGGTGTCACTGTCACTTGTGTTACTGTCACTGGTGTTACTGTCACTTGTGTCACTGTCACTGGTGTTACTGTCACTGTTGTTACTGTCACTGGTGTCATTGTCACTTGTGTCACTCTCACTGGTGTCACTGTCACTGTTGTTATTGTCACTGGTGTCACTCTCACTGGTGTCACTGTCACTGTTGTTATTGTCACTGGTGTCACTGTCACTGTTGTTATTGTCACTTGTGTCACTGTCGCTGGTGTCACTGTCACTTGTGTTACTGTCACTGGTGTTACTGTCACTTGTGTTACTGTCACTGGTGTTACTGTCACTTGTGTTGCTGGTGTCACTGTCGCTGGTGTCACTGTCGCTTGTGTCACTGTCGCTGGTGTCACTGTTGCTGGTGTTACTGTCACTTGTGTTGCTGGTGTCACTGTCACTTGTGTCACTGTCGCTGGTGTCACTGTCACTGGTGTTACTGTCATTTGTGTTACTGTCGCTGGTGTCACTGTCACTTGTGTCACTGTCACTGGTGTCACTGTCACTTGTTTCGCTGGTGTCACTGTCGCTGGTGTTACTGTCACTGGTGTCACTGTCACTTGTGTCACTGTCGCTGGTGTCACTGTCACTGGTGTTACTGTCGCTTGTGTCACTGTCACTTGTGTTACTGTCACTTGTGTCACTGTCACTTGTGTCACTGTCGCTGGTGTCACTGTCACTGGTGTCACTGTCACTGTCACTTGTATTACTGTCACTGGTGTTACTGTCACTTGTGTCACTGTCACTGGTGTCACTGTCACTTGTGTCACTGTCACTGGTGTCACTGTCACTGGTGTCACTGTCACTGGTGTTACTGTCACTTGTGTCACTGTCACTGGTGTCACTGTCACTGGTGTCACTGTCACTTGTGTCACTGTCACTTGTGTCACTGTCACTGGTGTCACTGTCGCTTGTGTCACTGTCGCTGGTGTCACTGTCGCTGGTGTCACTGTCGCTTGTATTACTGTCACTGGTGTTACTGTCACTTGTGTCACTTTCACTTGTGTCACTGTCACTTGTGTCACTGTCACTGGTGTCACTGTCACTGGTGTCACTGTCACTTGTGTCACTGTCGCTGGTGTCACTGTCACTTGTGTCACTGTCGCTTGTGTCACTGTCGCTGGTGTCACTGTCGCTGGTGTCACTGTCGCTTGTGTCACTGTCACTGGTGTCACTGTCGCTGGTGTCACTGTCACTTGTGTCACTGTCGCTGGTGTCACTGTCACTGGTGTCACTGTCACTTGTGTCACTGTCACTGGTGTCACTGTCGCTTGTGTCACTGTCACTGGTGTCACTGTCACTGGTGTCGGTGTCACTGTCACTGGTGTCACTGTCACTTGTGTCACTGTCACTGGTGTCACTGTCGCTTGTGTCACTGTCGCTGGTGTCACTGTCGCTGGTGTCACTGTCACTTGTATTACTGTCACTGGTGTTACTGTCACTTGTGTCACTGTCACTGGTGTCACTGTCACTTGTGTCACTGTCGCTGGTGTCACTGTCACTTGTGTCACTGTCGCTTGTGTCACTGTCGCTGGTGTCACTGTCGCTGGTGTCACTGTCGCTTGTGTCACTGTCACTGGTGTCACTGTCGCTTGTGTCACTGTCGCTGGTGTCACTGTCGCTGGTGTCACTGTCGCTGGTGTCACTGTCGCTTGTGTCACTGTCGCTGGTGTCACTGTCGCTGGTGTCACTGTCGCTGGTGTCACTGTCACTTGTGTCACTGTCACTGGTGTCACTGTCACTTGTGTCACTGTCGCTGGTGTCACTGTCGCTGGTGTCACTGTCACTTGTGTCACTGTCACTGGTGTCACTGTCACTTGTGTCACTGTCGCTGGTGCCACTGTCGCTGGTGTCACTGTCACTGGTGTTACTGTCACCTTCCTTATGGGTAACACCAGTGAAGATCAGCAACACCAGTGACTCCCATTTGTAGATAAACTTCATTCAAACTTCATTCTATTCATTTATTTATTTTGCATAAAATAGCACTAAGATTTCGTGATTCTAACTTTTCTTTGTCATTGTTAAACCTCCTTTGGTCAGGTATGGCTAAATTGAGGGTATGGCTTCATTGGGGACAGTTCGAAGTTTACCCATCTTAGTCATAACCTAGTATAATAGCATGACATAAAATAGTAGCGAACAATTGCAGTTCAAACAATGTACTTTGTTGTACATTTTAGTTGTTTTCCAATGGAGTTAAAATGTGTTTTAAAAACATTTTTTATGATCTTTTACTAACTGCTTTCACTAAGTATCAATGATAGTCTTTGATTGTATGCCAAATGTAGCAATTTAGTCTCATCTACTTATAGTTGAAGAATAAGGATTGTTGGTCTTATGTATTTCGCTGTTGATTCATTGTGTGGCTGGTGTTACTGTTTTTTTCTGTCACTTTAAATAAAATGTGTCACATGTGACATAATAATTTTACAACCATTGAATTCTGCTACTCTCAAAGGCTTGCATCATTACTCGTTTATAACTATTTTTCAAATATTTTCATTGTACATGGTTGTGCAAATGAACTAACATCATTCAATCACACTTTTAACAAACCTGATTAAAATAAACAAAACACAATCTCCTTATTTGTTGCATTATCATTATTTTTCTGAAAAAATTGAGAAATAATATTTCATAAAAAACCTTTAACATTACCAAAGTAAGGTAACACCAGAGAAGCAACACAGAGAGAATCAATCTAGCAACAGGAGAAGACAGTAACTGTAAGTGTTTTGTCTCTTTTTCTCATTTGATTTTAGTTCAGTTGTCGTTACTAAGATACTTGTTTGTTTACTGTGTTCACATGCTCAAATCGCGTTGTTGAAGTCTCGTTTTCTTGAGTTTGGTCACGTTTGGAAATAGTTTTGGTAGCGAGGCGTCCAGCTGTATTCAATAACGACATTTCAGGCGAGTATAAAACAGAGCATTATTCCGAGGACGCGGTAGCCGTCGTGTGAAGCCCTCATTGTGTGAAGAGCAGCTAGCGACTCTACCGAGCAAGGACAGCGACAAGAAACTTGAGTATTGCTTTTCCCCCCCTTTCTTTTCGTTTTGAACTACTTGTTCTCATCTGTTTATTTTGGTGACCTGTATTTACTATGTGCTTTCAAATCTCTACTATTACTACTAACACTCACTGTAAAAAAAAAAAAATCCGTAAAAACAAACAAAAAAAAAAAAAAACGGTAAAAGTCTGGCAGCAGTTTCCAGTTAAATTACAGCAAATAACCATTTCACAAAATTACATGCAAAAACTGTAAAAATACAGAATAGACTTTAGTCAATTAATTCAATTACAGTATATTGCTGTTAATAATCACTTATTAAACTGTGGAAAAACTGATAAATTATGTCAAATTACACATAAAACAACTAATTTTCAAGTTAATCTCTGCAAATTTAAGGTTTTTATGGGTTATTTTATAAAGCTGCTCTGTCAATCTACAGTAATTTACTTTTAAAATATAGGTTTTCCATGTACAATAACTAAGATATTATTTATAAAAATGCAGTAAGCACATAAATTCAAAAACAAATGTTTGCATATTTACAGTATTAATCTTTATTTTTACAGAACAACTCAACTTCAACCTCTAAATTAAGTAGGCCTACTTATACATAAAAAAATAGCAACCTTTACAGCCAATTTCTGTTAAATTTACAAAATATAGTACAGAATACATTTAATCAAAGGAACCTGCACATTTACAGTATTAGTCATTGTACATAACATGTCAAGTTACTTGAATTATAGAAAATACAAGCGTATTTAGAATATGCAAAAATATCTACATTAAAAGACAGTTCTCTTTATATTTATCTGTATATCTCTATACTGTAACATTGCAGTTATTAATTTATACATATACAATTACATTTTATCCAAAGCAACTTAAAAATTAAGAGTATGGACGCAGCAATAAGTGCAGTGACAATTTCTAGTTAGTCTAGCACAGTTTTTTTTTTTTTTTTTTAGTTAAACAGAAAAGAGCTAGTTTTAATGGGTCATGTGTTCACAAAAAGATGCATCTTTAGCAGTCTCTTGAAAATGGTTAGAGTTAGTCAGGTTATTCCACCAGCATGGAACAGTCCAGGTAAAGGTCTGCGAAAGTGATTTTGTGCCTCTTTGGGATGGCACCACAATGCGCCATTCACCTTCAGAACGCAAGCTTCTGGAGGGCGTATAAATCTGAAGCAGTGAGTTTAGGTGTAGGGGTGCAGAGCCAGTTGTTGTTCTATAAGCAAACATCAGTGCCTTGACTTTGATGCCAGTGGCATTAGTGCATTACAATAGTCCAATCTGGAACAAGAGCTTGGATGACAAGTTGTGTAAGATGACATGTTCCGATAGGAATGGCCTGATCATCCCAATGCTGTACAAGGCAAATCTGGAAGATCGGGCAGTTCTAGCAATGTGGTCTGTGAAGTTTAACTGATCAATTATAACACAAAGGATGGGCTGGCTGAAACCACGAGCACTTCTGTCTTGGCAAGGTTGAGTTGAAGGTAAAGGTCATCCAGGTGAAGGTCGGAAATTTCCATCAAGCAGGCTGAGATGAGAGCAGCTACCGGCTGATCATCCGGCTGGAATGAAGGGTAGAGATGTGTCAGGATAGCAGTGATAGGAAAAGCCATTTCTGAATGATTCTAGTTACAATTACAACAAAAATACAGTACAAAACAGCTGCATGAAAAGATGTAAACAAAGAATTTGTTGAATGAGAAGAACAGTGCACTCATTCCACACCTGCATGGCAATGCTCATCTGCTGTAGATCTCCAGTCTTTCCACATGACCTGAAATCACAAAAAAATATACAAATAAATAAAAAAAATAGGTCTATTACATTAATTCAAACATGCCAGCATATGTTTTACTGAGACAATGCAAAACCTCAACCTACTGTGATCTGGAAGCTGAGCAGGAAAGGCTAACAGTTATATTTTCGGCTGCCGTGTGATTTTAGCTAAATTGATAGTATTTATAATAAAGTAAAAAGTATATTACTTTGACTTAGCTGCATCATATTGCTATCTAGGGGTGTAAAATTAATCTGGATCGACGCAATTTTCATAACCAACTAACGTTATCCAATGCATCCTATGATTCAATATGCAATGACAATTTCCTCAGGGCATCCAAAAAAGAAATATTTATTAAAAGACTAATATATGCGTACTGTACGGGTTTGTAAGCAGATGCGCTCAGAATATGCATTTTATTATGTTCGTATTTTAGTCTCATCTGCTTTCCTGTATAACGTTAGGCCTATAGTTCATCGTTTCAAAAGAGATTGAAATAATGGCGGTAACGTTACTACCACATATAAACAACCTTTCAAACGTTATGAATAACTAATCTTTCTTGGTTTAAAACAGATGGAAAATTGAAAGACGCCTGCTGCAATTTTCAGTGTTTTACTCTCAACGCCAGTTATGTGACTGAACACCAATTAGAAATGCTAACAATAGCTTTAAAACAAAATCAACACAAATGTGCAGCCACACGCTGACCAAGACTCTTACCTCAGCCAGTGATCCGTGATGTCCGCTGACTCCGCTCGTCAAAGGTCGCTGTAGTTGACGAAATATTCTTACTGAGATGGCGAATTACTTTCTCACACAGGTCCGAATGTGTGTTCAATGCTCCTGCTCACGGCTGCTCTTTAAGATTGCTTTACACCGCAGTCAATCTCACGATCCACTTCACGAGCGTAGCCTAAAATAAATTCAAATCACCCGCCCTACCATCACTATACCTTCTAGGCTCCGCGAACTGTTGTGGGCGTAACTAACGGAAAATTAACCGGCGGCAAATTTGAATCTGCGTCACTCACACACACACACACACACACACACACACACACACACACACACACACACACACACACACACACACACACACACACACACACACACACACACACACACACACACACACACACACACACACACACACACACACACACACACACACACACACACACACACACACACACACACACACACACACACAAAAAGCTAAGCATTGGCAACTAGATTTGGAAAACCATAAAATGTACTACCTGAATAATAGATGTGGTTAGGAAATTTAGGAGAGAATTAATCAGTGCAAAAAAATTATCAATATGAGCATCTTTTTGCAAGACAAGGTTAAAAGATTAGTAAAATAAACAATACATAAATTTATAATACACGTAAGCCTATACTGTACACTCACCTAAAGGATTATTAGGAACACCTGTTCAATTTCTCATTAATGCAATTATCTAATCAACCAATCACATGGCAGTTGCTTCAATGCATTTAGGGGTGTGGTCCTGGTCAAGACAATCTCCTGAACTCCAAACTGAATGTCAGAATGGGAAAGAAAGGTGATTTAAGCAATTTTGAGCGTGGCATGGTTGTTGGTGCCAGACGGGCCGGTCTGAGTATTTCACAATCTGCTCAGTTACTGGGATTTTCACGCACAACCATTTCTAGAGTTTACAAAGAATGGTGTGAAAAGGGAAAAACATCCAGTATGCGGCAGTCCTGTGGGCGAAAATGCCTTGTTGATGCTAGAGGTCAGAGGAGAATGGGCCGACTGATTCAAGCTGATAGAAGAGCAACTTTGACTGAAATAACCACTCGTTACAACCGAGGTATGCAGCAAAGCATTTGTGAAGCCACAACACGCACAACCTTGAGGCGGATGGGCTACAACAGCAGAAGACCCCACCGGGTACCACTCATCTCCACTACAAATAGGAAAAAGAGGCTACAATTTGCACGAGCTCACCAAAATTGGACAGTTGAAGACTGGAAAAATGTTGCCTGGTCTGATGAGTCTCGATTTCTGTTGAGACATTCAGATGGTAGAGTCAGAATTTGGCGTAAACAGAATGAGAACATGGATCCATCATGCCTTGTTACCACTGTGCAGGCTGGTGGTGGTGGTGTAATGGTGTGGGGGATGTTTTCTTGGCACACTTTAGGCCCCTTAGTGCCAATTGGGCATCGTTTAAATGCCACGGCCTACCTGAGCATTGTTTCTGACCATGTCCATCCCTTAATGACCACCATGTACCCATCCTCTGATGGCTACTTCCAGCAGGATAATGCACCATGTCACAAAGCTCGAATCATTTCAAATTGGTTTCTTGAACATGACAATGAGTTCACTGTACTAAAATGGCCCCCACAGTCACCAGATCTCAACCCAATAGAGCATCTTTGGGATGTGGTGGAACGGGAGCTTCGTGCCCTGGATGTCCATCCCACAAATCTCCATCAACTGCAAGATGCTATCCTATCAATATGGGCCAACATTTCTAAAGAATGCTTTCAGCACCTTGTTGAATCAATGCCACGTAGAATTAAGGCAGTTCTGAAGGCGAAAGGGGGTCAAACACAGTATTAGTATGGTGTTCCTAATAATCCTTTAGGTGAGTGTATGTACAAATACTATTATGTAGCCTAAAAAACTCACTTTAACCAACACATTATCTTAAATGGTAAGAAAAACCATGTTGAATGACTGCTGATTTCTGTAGTTATACATTCGTTTCCTTTTTTCTGTTTTTACAGAAAAAAAAAAAAAGTAAAATATTAATCAATTTTATGTAAAATTACACATTATTCTGTAAAAATATAGAAAATTCTCTTAAAAAAAAAAAAACAGAAATTTGATGTAATACCAAAATACAAGCAATTCCCTGTAAATTTAATAGTCGAAAATTAAATTACAGCAAATATCTGTAAAACAACAGGCATTTCATTATATAAATGACAAAACGGGAAAATTCTGTAAAAAAAAAATACAGACCATTACCTGTAAAATTACATTTATTTTTTACAGTGCTCGTAAATCACGCTCTGTACATTGGAGGCAGCGCAATCCTAACAATCTGAGTATCCCTATGTCCTCTGCTACTTTACTCATTCGTATCCTCGTGGTGCCATCCCAAAGAGGCACAAAATCGCTCACGGACCTTTTCCTGGATTGTTCCCAACTGGTGGAACGACCTGCCGATCTCAATTCGAGCAGCCGAGTCTATAGCCATTATCAAAAAACGTCTGAAGACACATCTTTTCCAGCAGCACCTGACCAATTAAGAGGAGCACTTACCTATTCTATTTGTTTTCTTAAAATAAAAAAAAATAAAAATAGTGCTGTCAATCGAAAAAATAAAAGATAAAAAAAAAAAAAAAAAAAAAGACTAATCAATTAATTTTTTTCTGTGATTTAATCGCGATTAAATCGCAATTAAAAACACTTACGTTTTTAATGTATTTTATAATGTAATAATTTCACAGTTAATCTCCAAATTAATGCAGGAAATTGAATAACGTTATAAAAGTTAACAGTCTGCACTGCATAAATTATGAATTAAATATACTAATCCTTAAAGCTACAAAAGTTCTTTAGTCAAAAGCAATGAGTAATCTTCTCTGTTCCCTTTGTTCTGTGATTAACATTAATGACAGACATCATTAGTGGTTTCTGTCCCTTTAAGATCTGACGTTGCCGAACGGATCTGAAGCGCTCTCCCATTTTCTCACAACTCTAAGTTCATTTAAGACGTAATTTAACTAATTTAAGACTGCTCTTATGTGAATACTCGACAAAACGGACATTTTGGCATAATTCTGTGTGTCATTGTTTGTTCAAGTGCGAAAGAGAACTCGATTCTGGCGCGCTGTCTGTGCTCGTGATACTGGCGTGAGTCTTTCTGTGCTT
The DNA here is from genome assembly GCA_039654105.1 of Coreius guichenoti. Lineage (NCBI taxonomy): Eukaryota > Metazoa > Chordata > Actinopteri > Cypriniformes > Gobionidae > Coreius > Coreius guichenoti. Next base: position 10,747,899 of record CM077171.1, on the reverse strand, counting down.
GTGACAGAACATTCACAGACAGCGCGTTCTCTTTTCAGCGCGTTCTCTTTTGTCTTGTCACACTTGAATGGTTCAGAAGCATTTGCATGAATAAGAGCGTGATCATATAAATGTAACGGTAGACAAAGGATGACAGAAAAAAACGGATACTGCGTTAATTTGCGTTAAATATTTAACGCATTAACGTTGACAGCACTAAAAAAAAAACCTTGCTATGTGTACTGTGCCTGAGAATTGTTACAGCACTTGCATACTGTTGTCCCTTGTTGGTCTGATTGCTTCTATTGCTCTTCTCATTTGTAAGTCGCTTTGGATAAAAGCATCTGCTAAATGACTAAATGTAATTGTAAATTAGATATTAATGAGAAACCCACAAATACAACACCCTTCAGTCTCACTATGATAGTCTATTTTTGCTGCATCATGAAATAAATCAGGAATCTGGTTGAGTTAAATAAGTGTGAATTAAAAATATTTAAGCATTTATAACGTGAGTTAAAAATGGCTCACTATTTGGCAGGCATTGCTTTAAAGTCACCCTTTTTATTCATGCAGTTACAACTGCTTATCAACGATTTGCTTATCAGGCATTTGTAAATTAGTTATTAGTCGTTAAACACCTTTTTGAACCCTTTACAAAGGGAACCTTAAATGTAAAGTGTTACCATTATAATTAAATATATATTTTATGGGTTATACAAGGCATATTTGTTAAAGGGGTCATGAACTGGCTTTTTATATATATATATATATATATACTCTGTTGTCTGAGGTCAACTTATGATGTTCGTGTGGTTTTTACATTCAAAAACATCATAATGAATAAGTAATAGGCTATTTTCTATCCTGGTTTTGAGCCTAGCTCCTGAAACGCTTGGATTTTATGGGCGTGCCGCATTGAAGACTTGGAAGTAAATGCCCACTGCTATGATTGGATAACAGTTTTGCATATTATAATGAGTTTCGACTCTCCCGTCAGTACACGTGGGGAATTGTTTTGAAAACTTCCAATGTGGAAAAATGGCAACCGGAATGATTCGCCCATACATGTTTGACCCGGAGTCTGATTCCGAATCGCAGGACAATGAGCCAACAACACCTCAAATACAAAGGATACTCCAGCCTGTGACAGGGTGGTAAGTTATTGTTAATTATGTTTAGTTAGACACGTATACATAATCAGTAGATATCAAACGATCTGTAACAATGCAATACTATCACCAGGGTTGGGAGGGTTACTTTTAAAATGTATTCCGTTACAGTTACAAATTACTTCATATATAAAAAAAATAAAAAAATAAAAAAAAAGCATTCAGTAACGTAAATTCAAGTACCATAATATAAAAGTAATATAATCTGATTCCTTTAAGGTCACAAAGTAAATAAAGTCAAGTAAAAAGCAATATCAAAAGTACTTTTATATGAATTTAAAATAAAACCTAATAAAAACTATTAAAACTAAGCAATCGTGTCTTGTTTCACCAACTAGAGATTACACAGCCCCGTATATACATTTATATAAAAGGCTATACAGACATCTAGTGGATACGGTATTACAAATGGTTTTATTATTTTATGTTAATTAACATGTACAAGGAAAAAAAATACTTAGTTTATACACAATTTTTAAAAAGTCTACACCATCTATATATTAGTCTATTTTAAAATACATGTTGATCAAGGCTGTGATTCTGACTGCGTCAGTTGTGGGAGTTCCCCATTGTGGGGACTCTCTTGTTAATGTCTACATTTCCAGCTCATTTTCAGCTAGAAACTTACAACTGCGATCATACAAACGATGAAATTTTAAAATCACAAACACACACAATTTTAGCTGACGCAATGTCTGTGCTAGTCGTACCTGTGAATGTTTAAAGGGGTCATGAACTGAGAAATCAAATTTTCCTTGAGCTTTTGACATGAGGTAATCATACTATAAGAATATCCTGTAAGTTTCAGAACTGAAAACTTCCTTGTTAGTCCAATAAAAGCTTTTGACACCAGGCCCAGCAAACGACAAGTTTTCAAAGTGGGAATCTATGACATCAAAGGGAGGCAAGCACCGCCTCTGCAGAAGATGATCAACGCCTACTTCATCACTGCCTGTTTAGCCCCGCCCATCGATTCATGCATGACATGCAATAGAACAGGTAGCTTAAGTAACATAGGCCTACGTGGTGTTAAACCAGATCGAGCTTCCAAGCAATAAAAATGCCGTTGAAGATTACAAATTATTGTGCAGTGCCTGGGCTTGACAGTAATGCAACATGTAAGTGTGTTCATTCTAATGCCTGATCTGTGACCAGTGATTTCTGAAATAATGATTCATGTACAACAGATGTTCTTTGTGTGTCAGTAAATCAAACCAGTGACTAAACGTCAACTTAAGTTGTTTCTCTTAGTAGGATGAAAATAATCTGTTATTTAACGATGATTAAATTCTATAAAGAAAGCGATCAAAGAACGCTCCCTTGGTAATCGCTGGAGCTGCGCACGCTGCAGCTTTCAATCAAACAGCGAGAGTTCATCAGTGAATGAGTTCTGGACTCGTGCCGAAACTCCCGTTTTATTCAATGAATCTCTTAACTATATCACGTTTGCACTGTTAGTTATGATGAAAGCATTCGTTAGTGTACAGAAACTGAGTTGCAATGACGAGATAACTGCTTTCATGCGCTCAACATGTCTGTGATCGGCTACAATGATCATCACTGCAACCTTTCATGCCACGATCTAAATATAATGCCATAGATCTAAACGTAATGCTATAGATCTAAATGTAATGCAATACTTTTTACGATTAGTTAACCATGAGAGCTGTAATAGTAAAAACGCGCTAAAAGAGAGAGTAATACTTAGCTATTTCAAATGGAAAGACGTTAGCCAATCACAGCAGTGGGCGTTTACACTGAAGTCTCACAGCAGACACGCCCCTTAAAACAGAGCGTTCAGAGCAGAGGGCTAAAATCAGGGTAGGAAAAATGCCTTTTATTTATAATTTAAAAGCATTCTAACATTATAAGTGCACCCCAGGAAACAAAACAACGCAGTTCATGACCCCTTTAAGTTGGATGTTGAGTTCTAAAGAAAGCGTCTTCATAGGTGGAAGGCATGGTTTGCGCTATACAACTTGTTTCCTTTTTTAAAACAAAACCATTTTCATGTCTGGAAATTTCAGTTTTCACCGCGGGAAGATCAAGCATCATAATTATTATAACTTATCTGCGTCTCAACCTGCATCTGAGGAGAATGGTTGTAGATGCTTGTTATTTGCGCGTGCACCAGCAGGTGGCTCACGTGAGTTATGACTGGCAACAGAACCAGGAACTATAAATCAAGCAGTGCTTAATATAACGTTTTTATGTCAAAATACAAATTTATTTGGTTTTAAATTAAAGCATTGTAATCCTGAAAGTATTCCCCTTTTTTACAAAATGTAACTGTATTCTGATTACTTTGTTTTTTGACGTCACACACACACACACACACACACACACACACACACACACACACACACACACACACACACATAAAATAAAAATAAATAAATAAAAAAAAAAGTGTTTCTCACATAAGTGTGTTGCCGTTTTTTTTAATCTCATTCTGTCTGCAAATCCAGTCTCAGCCTGTGTCTTGTTTACTAAATAATCCGCGGAGAAATAAAAGCAATCAAACGTGCACGTGAGCTGGAACTTCATTAAAAATAAAGGTTCAACCACATTACTAATATTAAAATCTGAAGGAAGCTTATGTAGCGACTGTGTTCTTCCACAACCAGGCACTGCACAATATTTTGTAATCTTCAACGGCATGTTTATTGCTTGGTAGCTCGATCCGGTTTAGCACCATATAGGCCTGTTATTTACCTATTACATGTCATGCATGAATTGGTGGGCGGGGCTACAGAATTAGTTTGTTGGTCTTCTTTTGAGGCGGCATTTCGCTGCTGACGTCACAGGGAGGCAAATTCGCAGATCTCTCGTTTGATGAGCCAGCTGTCAATAAAAGCTTTTGACTAACAAGGAAGTTTTCAGCTCCGAAACTAAAAAAAAAAAAAAAAAAAAAAAAAAGACAGACTGTTTCCTCTTCTAGAGTTTTGTTCACTTCAAGCACGGTTGCACTGTTGTGTTGGGAGCGGCCGGGCTATTGTCAGATCGCCCGCTCCCGTCCAAAGTACACCAGAGTTTACGACCACTACCGTCTTTCACTGGGAAATTTAATCCCGTGCCGCAAGAAATCTGATCGAGTGCCATGGGAATGCAGACCAGTCTATACAAATCCTGTTGTCACGGTGTGCAATAAATTAGGCCTATGGGTAAGGTAGGCTGCGAAGGGTCCATCTGTTGTATCCTTCCTTTGCGTGAGAAACGGAGGGTGCATTTGAAGTCGCTTTCGAATTGCGGCAGCCTTTGTCGCGCCGCGCCGCGGTGACGCAATCACACTTCAAATGCGGCCTTCGAAGTGCGCAGCCTTCACATTGGGACACAGCTAGCGTGTATATTAAGCCCTCAGTTTGCTCAGGTCTTGGTCTTGTGTCGTGTTTTCCTGTGATCTTGATCTTCAATAGATCCCCTTCTGGTTTTTGCCTGATCAAACTGTGACACATGAACACATTCAGTGAGTTTTTCTGCTTGTTTTCTTAGTGACTTACATTGTAGGAAGTTGTTCCTGGTCTTGGGATTCATGTTGGTGAATGTGACTGTGGAAATAAACAGACATGAACAGTGTGAAGAGAAATTACAAGATAAAATACATTATTTTCTAATATGATGCTGTATGATAATAGATGGACTCATTTCTGAGAGCAGATGAATCTCCAGGAGCCTCATTTATAAAACACACATTGGATTGATCCTAAATTCCATGGATTTCATCCTACATCGGGGATATATTATATATATATATACACACACTCACCTAAAGGATTATTAGGAACACCATACTAATACTGTGTTTGACCCCCTTTCGCCTTCAGAACTGCCTTAATTCTACGTGGCATTGATTCAACAAGGTGCTGAAAGCATTCTTTAGAAATGTTGGCCCATATTGATAGGATAGCATCTTGCAGTTGATGGAGATTTGTGGGATGCACATCCAGGGCACGAAGGTCCCGTTCCACCACATCCCAAAGATGCTCTATTGGGTTGAGATCTGGTGACTGTGGGGGCCATTTTAGTACAGTGAACTCATTGTCATGTTCAAGAAACCAATTTGAAATGATTCGAGCTTTGTGACATGGTGCATTATCCTGCTGGAAGTAGCCATCAGAGGATGGGTACATGGTGGTCATAAAGGGATGGACATGGTCAGAAACAATGCTCAGGTAGGCCGTGGTATTTAAACGATGCCCAATTGGCACTAAGGGGCCTAAAGTGTGCCAAGAAAACATCCCCCACACCATTACACCACCACCACCAGCCTGCACAGTGGTAACAAGGCATGATGGATCCATGTTCTCATTCTGTTTACGCCAAATTCTGACTCTACCATCTGAATGTCTCAACAGAAATCGAGACTCATCAGACCAGGCAACATTTTTCCAGTCTTCAACTGTCCAATTTTGGTGAGCTCGTGCAAATTGTAGCCTCTTTTTCCTATTTGTAGTGGAGATGAGTGGTACCCGGTGGGGTCTTCTGCTGTTGTAGCCCATCCGCCTCAAGGTTGTGCGTGTTGTGGCTTCACAAATGCTTTGCTGCATACCTCGGTTGTAACGAGTGGTTATTTCAGTCAAAGTTGCTCTTCTATCAGCTTGAATCAGTTGGCCCATTCTCCTCTGACCTCTAGCATCAACAAGGCATTTTCGCCCACAGGACTGCCGCATACTGGATGTTATTCCCTTTTCACAGCATTCTTTGTAAACTCTAGAAATGGTTGTGCTTGAAAATCCCAGTAACTGAGCAGATTGTGAAATACTCAGACCGGCCCGTCTGGCACCAACAACCATGCCACGCTCAAAATTGCTTAAATCACCTTTCTTTCCCATTCTGACATTCAGTTTGGAGTTCAGGAGATTGTCTTGACCAGGACCACACCCCTAAATGCATTGAAGCAACTGCCATGTGATTGGTTGATTAGATAATTGCATTAATGAGAAATTGAACAGGTGTTCCTAATAATCCTTTAGGTGAGTAATATATATATATATATATATATAAAGTTGCAAGAAAAAGTGTGAACTGCTTGCAGAATCTGTAAAAAAAAAAAAAAAGAATCATTTTAACAAAATAAGAGATCATACAAAATGCATTTTTTTTTTATTTAGTACCGTCCTGAATAAGGTTTTACATTTAAAAAAAAAAAAAATTTATAAATAAAGCTGAATTTATTAAAAATGACCCATTCAAAAGTTTATGAACCACTGAATCTCAATACTGTGTGTTGTTCCCTGGATGGTCCACAGCTGTTTTTTTGTTTTGTGATGGTTGTTCATGAGTTCCTTGTTTGTCCTGAACAGTTAAACTGCCCAATGTTCATCAGAAAAATCCTTCAGGTCCTGCACATTCTTCAGTTTTCCAGCATCTTCTGCATATTTGAACCCTCTCCAGCAGGGACTGTATGATTTTGAGATCCATTTTTTCACACGGAGGACGATTGAAGGACTCAAACACAACTATTAAAAAAAAGGTTGAAACATTCACTGATGCATTAAGAGCCGGGGGGTGAAAACTTTTGAATAGGATGAAGAGGTCCAAATTTTTCTTTTGTTTAAATATAATTTTTTTTAATTTAGTACTGCCCTTCAGAAGCAACAGAAGATACTTACATGTTTCCCAGAAGACAAAGTACAATTTACCTTGATCTTCAAATTCAATAAGTTATCACCCCCCAGCTCTTAATGCATCAGTGAATGTTTCAACCTTTTTTTTAATAGTTGTGTTTGAGTTCCTGAATCAAGTGATATTTGAGGTGCAGAACTTTACCTCTGTCAGAGATCTTCTTGATCTCCTCTTTGCAGAAATCCTCCAGTTTGTCTCTCAGCTGACGGACAGATTCAACCCTCATCCCTCCATCGTACTGTAACAAATCCTTCCCTCACGGGTCAAAATAAACTGAAGCCCTAAAATTATTTGAATAGATGAATGAATCCTGAAAAATAAAAAAATAAATCACAGGTTATGAAAAAAAAATATTAACCCCTACGGGTCTGAGCAAGTTTTGGGGCTCTTTAGAAGTTTTGACATGCTCTGACATTTGTGCTTTTTTCAGTTGCTTATAAACATATTAAATGGCAAAAGTGTCATTACACTGTATTCAGCACAAACTGGGCTACCATAATATGTGAGTAACATGTATGTACATGCTTGTATTCGAGAGAATGTTTGTGCGTGGTTTTTGAAAAAACAAAACATTTAAGTCACTGAAATAAATCCACAAAACAGTAAATATGTGTCCACAAGACTTTAGACTAATGGGTGTTGCTGCCTAGAGTTTTTGCTTCAAACTGATGTGAAAATCATTGTGCCTACTCATTCACATAAAACAATATATTGATTTAAATTTTGTAAGACACTTTTTGTTTACAAAGGCAATATGCGTGGGGGCGTGAATCGTCATGAATAATGCTGTGATTCACACCTGAGACAAAGAACCACATAATGAGCTGCATAATGAATGAGCCTTTGAGTCAGGCATGTGGGGGGGAAAAAAAAAAAAAAAAAAAAAGAAAGACAACAAATATATATTTTTATGTAGTTTATTTAGAATATAGTTAACAATATTAATGAGAGCCAAAGGCACATTTTGAGTACACAGTTATACCTGGAAATAAATCCTGTTTAAAGACATAAGTGAACATCACATACCTGGCACTTCCAAGGTGTTTGGTGTTTCTATGCACTGAGAAGAAAAAAATCTTTCATGCTTCCAGTCAGTGAGCTCACCTTCACCATATTCAGGTCATATTCGGATCAGTATCAGGTCACTATAGCCTCGTTCAGACTGTCAGTCCAAATCAGATTTTTTTATGCAAATCCAATTGGAATCTGATCTAATGTTTGACTGTCCATACTGTGAATCGCAACTGTTCAGATCAGATTTGTGTGTCCATGGAGCTCTTTAGGTTTCTGGAATATCTGCATTGGTTTCTATGGCAATGGTGTTACGTTGGTAGACAACAACCACAACAACAAAAGAGGAGTTTGCAGATGATAAAGATGTTGTCTTACATGACATTGTGCAGCCGCCACGCTGGACGACTGCGTCTTCTGAGGCAACGGCTGAACTGTAGGAGGCTGGTATGAGCGGCTTTATTCCGTGCTGTCATTTCCGCCGGTTTCTGAGGTAAGTCCAAATTCATCACAGTGCATCTTCCAAACTCGAAACTCGAGTAAAAAGTAGAGGAATGATGAAGCTTGATGTTGGTTTACTGAGGTGAGGGGGTGTTTACAGGTTAGCGATCCTTCATGTGTATGATTAGCATGTGAATGCTGCGTAGCAAGTGGGTGTGGTCACATTATGGATAATGAGCAGACATTTGAGAAACCGTACCTCTCGTTGCTTTCATACGGATAACAAACAGAGAATATTTGTTTTTGATATGAATTACTTAAAAGTAGACATTTCAAGCTTTCTAAAAACTCTCTCTCTCATGTCTGTATGGCAAGTATTCGCTGAGTTAGTTCATTTTCAAACGCTTAAGAATGGACTTCACTGATAGACAGATGGCAGAACGTGCATCATGGTCGTTTTATTTTACGAAAAGCACAACATTTTGTTTTTATTGTGAGTACACACACAAAAGTAGATACTTAACAGTTTTGAATGATGTATATTTGAGTCTCTTTAGCACTAATAAGAAATTTAGACCATGCAATTTTTTTGGGAGATTTTTTGTTATTTATTTTATTTACCTTTAAATTACTAGATTTTATAAATAAATAATTTAAGCACATTCACATTCTTTCAACTTAAATTCAAAACAACTACGCATATGCATAACCAAAATATTTTACATTGGGTGTCTTTGCCGACCTCTTGTAATCAAACAAACAAACAATTTATGCTATATGGAGCAAATGAGCTTCAGTATGCATTCAGACAGAAATGTAGACAATTCTAAACAGTTTTAGCATTTTTAGGTTTTTCTATGTGTACTGAAGCATTCCATTCACTCCTAAGGGGGTCAAATTGACCCGCAAGGGAAGGATTTGTTACTTTTTAATTTTCAACCAAAACTCCTCAAATCCAGTCAATTTTTTTTTTGTGTGTATGAGTGGTTCAAGTGCGACGAAAGTCCTAGGTTCTTGAACCACTTGGATGAACTCATGAAAAATGAGTTTTGGGTCAAATAAACTAGTATTTGACACTTACACTCCTTGTGAAAAACAAGTCCACTTTAGTATACTTTTAAAAATAGTAGTTATTACAGAAACAATATAATTTACAAAAATAGTTATTTTTGACAATTATTTTTCCAATTATAGTTAAAATAATTATTTTAATTAAATTATTATATTATAGTATAAAGTTATATTAAATGCAATTAGCTAATATTTATAGAGCTTTCTGACCCACTTAAGTAGGATTTAAGTATTCATAATTATTTCTATTGTTTTTGAAATATAAAGTTACTGCTGAATGAACTGACAAGAATTTATGAAACTAAAATACACCTGAATGTCATTTCTACTGAAACTTGTTTGTGATGTTTTTAAATATATTAGTAATATTAGTAAAATATAAGTTGCAATTTAGTACATTTAAAATGTATTAACTTTAAATGTACTATTGAATAACACACTAGTTAAAATCATAATCAAGTGCTTTACATGTGTTGACTAACATACTAAAGCACATCAAAATAAGTGCATTTCCTTAAAGCATGACAAAAGTTTATTAAAACAAAAAGATTTAAAATGTACTTTAAAGTAAAACTTAATTTGACATTTAAAGGTGTACTTAAGTGTGTTAAGAAACATGAAACATTCTCTCTTTAAGTGTTTACCTGCAGGAAGTGGATGTGATGGTGTGTGTGTGAAAGCTGCTCCAGCTCAGCGTCTCTCCTCCTCAGATCATTGATCTCCTGCTCCAGTCGCTCCAGTCGTCCTTCAGCTCGACTCACTGCAGCCTTTTCCTGATCTCTGATCCGCTGTGTGACCTCAGAGCGGCTTCTCTCAATGGAGCGGATGAGCTCAGTAAAGATCCTCTCACTGTCCTCCACTGCTGTCTGTGCAGAGCGCTGTTAGGACACACATCACAATCACACAGTGGCTTCAGCGGGACTGACAGAGACAAACTGAGACGTCTCAAACTTCTCTTCTTCTCCAGACTCACCTTATGAGACTCCACAGCCTCTCTCAGCGGCTGAAGATCTTTCTGTCTCTGCTGGATTCTCTGACGGATCTTCATCTGCGTCTCCTTCAGCTGTTTCTGGAGGACAAACCAATAACAGGAAATGACACGTAAAACTACTATCACACAAAAAGGGTTAAAGATCTAGCCTGGTAAGTTTAGGTTCAAACCACAGATTCATAGTTTCCTGAAATGAGATTATGAATGAATATGAACCTGAAATGTCAGCAGTATTTCATCAGGGTCTAGTTTTATATGAATACTTCACCCTAAAGTTTTAATTCTGTCATCATTTACTCTTCCTCATGTCGTTACAAACCTGTATGACTTTGTCTATTGTGAGACTCAACAGAAGATATTTTGAAGAATGTCTCGGCCAAATAAAATATGGTGACACGTCAATAACATCAAACCTCATTGGTTCTTGCATGTCACAGTCACATGACTAAACATCATGATGTCATGACAAACACCAGTGAAGTTTGATGTTGATGTCATCATATTTGATTTGGGCTCCATGTACATATCAATGATTAGATTTGTGAATCACAATTTGGCTCTCCTTTTAAAAAAAATAAAGTACTTTTAGCATTCTACTGCATAAAAAGTGTATGAAAATAATATACTTGCATGTGAACTGAACATAATGTTTTCAGACACATAATTGTATGTTAATTGTCATTAAATTAAAATGCATTATAGTTTAAAAAAAAAAAAAAACACCATCATATGTAATTTCATAATTCTATTGTCTTGAAATGTGTAAAAACAAAGTGTACTGTTAAATGTATTAAGCATGCATGGTAAACTAAAATATACTGTAATAATGAAGTTGCACTTTACTACATTTAAAATATATTAACTTTAAATATATTGGATGGATAACACACTGCAGTTTTAATTATAATAAAGTGCTTTACATGTGCTTTAGTATGTTAGTCAATGCATCAAAATAAGTGCACTTTAATGCTTGACCAAAAAGTTAAATTTAAATATTATTAAAATGTACTTTAAAGTAAAACTAATAATTTGACATAATATACTATGTTAATATAGTATTTATATAATCTCCAAGTACAGTTTTTGTTTTTAAAATATACTTTTAATTTGAAGTACACCAAGTGCACGTCAATACAATTAAGCACACTTTAACCACTTTTTAGATCGTTTAGTTTACTTTGTTTTATGCTTTTGTCTCCATTTTGGAGCTTAAAACTTTTGTACCCCATTGCCTTTCAATGCCTTTCCCAAGCTCAAGGTTGCTGTACAGGGAGATAATACAGGAAACATGGGATCAAAGACAAAAAAGACACACACACGTCAGAAGTGGACTGAAAATATTTTGAGAAAAGCCAGGCTTATAGTTGTGATTTGAATGAGGATATAGCAGAGGTGAGTTGCAGAGTTTCGGTGCTATAGCACTGAACGATCCACCATCCATTGATGAGAGACGAAAGCAAGATACAGGAAGAAGTTTTAAAATCAGATGACCAAAGAGCGAGGGGGTGAATAATAGTGCAACACTTCAGACAGATAATGAGGAGCAAGATCATGAAGGCGTTTACAAGTTAACTGGAGAATTTTATACTGAAAACGGACAGAAACCAATGTAGATTATAGAGCAAAGGGGTAATGTGTTCAAACTTCTTGACTTGAGAAACGACCCTGGCAGCTGAATTTTGATATTGTAATCTAGCAATTGTTGTAGCAGGCAGTCCAAATGAGAAGCGAATTACAGTAAAGACGTGAGGTTATAAAAGCATGAACTAGAGTTTCAGTGTCTTTGGGGCTGAGAGCATGCCAAAGTCTGGCAATATTGCGAAGGTGAATAAACCCAGGTTTTTAATAGTTTAGGACGAATAAATAAAGGCCTATCAAATCGAAAAGAAAAAAAATAAATCAGTTCAGATTATTTTTAAGATGGCAGGACCAAACCAGTAACAGTAACTAGTGGACCAAAAACAACCTCCACTGTATCATTAAAATTAAAAAAAAATAAATAATAATAATTATGTAACAACCAGATTGATGTCAGTGATACAGGCATTTAATGAGCCAAGAGGAAGAGCAGAAGTGGAGCAAGACCATGAGAACAGATAATATGACCAAGGGGTAACAGTGGGGAGAACAAGTATTTGATACACTGCCGATTTTGCAGGTTTGCCCACTTACAAAGCATGTAGAAGTCTGTAATTGTTATCATAGGTACTCTTCAACTGAGACGGAATCTAAAACAAAAATCCAGAAAAATCACATTGTATGATTTTTAAATAATTAATTTGCATTTTATTGCATGACATAAGTATTTGATCACCTACCAACCAGTAAGAATTCCGTCTCTCACAGACCTGTTAGTTTTTCTTTAAGAAGCCCTCCTGTTCTCCACTCATTACCCGTATTAACTGCACCTGTTTGAACTCGTTACCTGTATAAAAGACACCTGTCCACACACTCAATCAAACAGACTCCAACCTCTCCACAATGGCCAAGACCAGAGAGCTATGTAAGGACATCAGGAATAAAATTGTAGACCTGCACAAGGCTGGGATGGGCTACAGGACAATAGGCAAGCAGCTTGGTGAGAAGGCAACAACTGTTAACGCAATTATTAGAAAATGGAAGAAGTTCAAGATGATGATCAATCTCCCTCGGTCTGGGGCACTATGCAAGATCTCACCTCGTTGGGCATCAATGATCATGAGGAAGGTGAGGGATCAGCCCAGAACTACACGGCAGGACCTGGTCAATGACCTGAAGAGAGCTGGGACCACAGTCTCAAAGAAAACCATTAGTAACACACTACGCTGTCATGGATTAAAATCCTGCAGCGCACGCAAGGTCCCCCTGCTCAAGCCAGCGCATGTCCAGGCCCGTCTGAAGTTTGCCAATGACCATCTGGATGATCCAGAGGAGGAATGGGAGAAGGTCATGTGGTCTGATGAGACAAAAATAGAGCTTTTTGGTCTAAACTCCACTCGCCATGTTTGGAGGAAGAAGGATGAGCACAACCCCAAGAACACCATCCCAACCGTGAAGCATGGAGGTGGAAACATCATTCTCTGGGGATGCTTTTCTGCAATGGGGACAGGACGACTGAGGGGAGGATGGATGGGGCCATGTATCGCGAGATCTTGGCCAACAACCTCCTTCCCTCAGTAAGAGCATTGAAGATGGGTCGTGGCTGGGTCTTCCAGCATGACAACGACCTGAAACACACAGCCAGGGCAACTAAGGAGTGGCTCCGTAAGAAGCATCTCAAGGTCCTGGAGTGGCCTAGCCAGTCTCCAGACCTGAACCCAATAGAAAATCTTTGGAAGGAGCTGAAAGTCCGTATTGCCCAGCGACAGCCCCGAAACCTGAAGGACCTGGAGAAGGTCTATGGAGGAGTGGGCCAAAATCCCTGCTGCAATGTGTGCAAACCTGGTCAAGAACTACAGGAAACGTATGATCTCTATAATTGCAAACAAAGGTTTCTGTATCAAATATTAAGTTCTGCTTTTCTGATGTATCAAATACTTATGTCATGCAATAAAATGCAAATTTTTATTTATTTAATAAATACAAATTTTAAATTACTTAAAAATCATACAATGTGATTTTCTGGATTTTTGTTTTAGATTCCGTCTCTCACAGTTGAAGTGTACCTATGATAAAAATTACAGACTTCTACATGCTTTGTAAGTGGGCAAACCTGCAAAATTGGCAGTGTATCAAATACTTGTTCTCCCCACTGTACATATAATTTAAAGAGTAAAATTTAAATGCGTATTTGGTGTGCTGTCCGGGGGGAGGGCTTCGAGCTCAGAATTTGGCCCGAACCCAGAGTACCCCCCAAAAGGCTAAAGAGCATAGGACAGCCGCCTGGCTAAATACCCCCCCCCCCAAAGGAGTGCCGAGCTTGGTGGGCTGGCATTTCGAGAAGGGGCCTGGTTGCTTGACCAGGAGGGCCCGTAAGGGTGGCTCGTGGTGCCAGGCGGACGGGCCCTGCTGACTCATGAACGGGGAGCAACTGTACGGCTGGTTGGGAGGGATCGCACCGTTCCTTGGTGGGAGCAGTTTGCGGCCTCGGGGGAGACTGCCTGAAAGAGAAGACAGGAAAAAGAAAAACATGAGTACTTGACCGGGAGATTTGTGGAGACTTTCCACTTTCACTCTGCGCGGGAACTATCCACTTCTCATTGGAACGCTGAAAAACAGGAAAGAAAAGCATGAGTGCTTGACCGGGAGATTTCTCACTGTGTCCGAGTGCTCGCTGGACGGAAAGAAAAAGCCCCGGTGGATGGCCTGGAGGGTTTTTAAATCGATGAGGGTTTGGTGGGCTTTTTTGATGTGGAAACAGTTGGTCCTGATATAGCTTTGAAAAGCATCTGAGGACCATCTCCCAAGAGCTTGGATCTGCTGTTAGGAGAGGCCTTTTTGAGCTGCTGAGGTTGCCGCCCCGATGCGGAAAGAGTGGCTTGAGAAGTTCTTTGCTGGGACGCCTGAATGTTGGAGAAAAGATCTGAGGTGTTTCTGGATCCAAAAGCGTGTCACGGGTTTGTTGGATTCATCTGTGAACAGGGGTTCCAGGGGAGATTTGGCTTGAGAACTTCTCCATTGAAGATATGCCAGAACGGACTGGTATGGTTGGATTGGCATGAGAGGTTAAAAATGTAGATAAAATGACCTTTTATGATTTGATCAGCCTTACTTTGCTTAATCAGATAAGAGATTGTTTCCCCATCTAGTACTGATAAGTCTGAGATGGTGGGGTGGATTTTTGGGCCGAATTCTGAAGTGATAGCAAATTCCGAGCATCTAAGAAGGAGAAAAAAAAAAAAAAAAAAAAAAAAGCTAGGACAAACATGGCGCTGAGTGTTCGGGCAGTATTGGGGGGCTGGTAGCCTGTGCGGAGGGCGTGAATACATTTGGTGATGATGTCTAGCGTTATAGGTTGTCTGGTGTCGGGACGGGTGGGCTGGGATCTTTGAATCACTTTGATCAGAAGGGAGGTTTGTGAATTCTCAGGAGAGGGAGCACCGTACATCAGTTTGTGGAAAAACTGAATGCCGCTAAAGTAACCTTTGCTGGACCCCACTTGGAGGCCCTTAACGGTATTAAGGTAGGAAATGAGGTGATTGAAGGAGAGAAATCGGGGAACGGGATGTTTATAAGAAGTGGAATGCTTTAAAACATCTCCAAGTAAGATTGGAGGGTTCTGGGAGGGAACATCACTGCTGCGGCAATGGAGAAAAGGTTAGCCAGAGAAACTCAGGTCCTGCAGGAGCAGAGGGAACAGCACTGCTGTGGCAGTGGAGAAAATTAGTCAGAGGAACTGAGCTCCTGTGGGAGCAGAGGGAAAAAGCACTGCTGTGGCAGTGGAGAAAATTAGCCAGAGAAACTGAGCTCCTGGGGGACCAGAAGGAAACGCACTGCTGTGGCAGTGGAGAAAATTAGCCAGAGGAACTGAGCTCCTGTAAGAGCAGAAGGAACAGCACTGCTGTGATGGAGAAACGGTTAGACGGACAAATGGAGAAACACATTTGTGTAACCAAATGAAATTGCTATGCCTTATTATTGCAGGATGCTCATTCAAATTCATACGAGGGAGATAAAATATAGTCTTACAACTGTATACAACATATTACAATATAATCACAGTAAAGAAAACATTGTCATTGTTCATAGGAATTTGCTTGGCATAAATGTGCGCTATTCATTGACTGCTTCAGTTCAGTTCGCATTGTTTTGCAAGCCCGCAGAACAGCGCCACATTCAGATTTTGAAACGTGAAGCGCTCACATTTATTTAATGTAATCAAAGCCTTTGAAGTTTGCAGTATCATGATATAGGTTTTTCCATCCCCAAATATAAGATGGCTTACAATAATCATTGATACAATATCCTGCCCTACTGTAAGGTATTAATTTTACATTTAATAAAACAGGTGCTCCAAAATACGTTGTAGCCTACAGTTCGCACACATCTATTTATAGTCGCAAATGCGAGTATGGTCGCACTGTGTCGAGCCCTCTGTGACCGAGCTTATGTGAGCGTCAAGTTGAGAAGTATTGAATCAAAGGCAGTGATTTCAGCTGGTTCCAACTAGTGGCTGATTGTTTGGCGTAATATGCACTGTTGTATTGCCATCGTTTTAGTGATTTAGCCTCACGATACGTTCATTCGCTTTACCAGAAAGTATATTTATTGTTCATCACCACGGCAACCGCGTGCGCGTCCATGATGAACGCACTTCTCGTGTGTGAAAAGTATCTGTGTATGCACAGAGGCGGCAAGATCGCAAGAAAAGCTTGATGTGTGCCGGTAACAATACATCATTTAAGATCATTTCCTATTTCTTAGTATAGGAACTGTTGTAGTTCTCCCTACTGCAAGTGCTTTACACTCTCCGAGCGCTGCTCTCGCAGTTGACTCTGTCCTCATGGTTCCAAAAAAAAAAAATAAAAAAAAAAAAAACACACACACACACACACACACACACACACACACACACACACACACACACACACACACACACACACACACACACACACACACACACACACACACACACACACACACACACACACACACCACGATATACGGCATTTCAGAATGTTTGTAAACAACAGGCACCAAGATACTTCCGGGTGGCAGAACGCGAGCGGCTTCTACTGACCAACTGAAGAGATCCAGCCGGCTACTGTAAACAGTTACATAGTTAAAAACATTGTTGTTGATCAAAGTTGAAACTATGACGAAAACGTGTTGTTTGGGGTTGCGCCGCCAGATATACAGCAAAAGGTGTAGGATTTTATCGATTTCCTTCAGAAAAAAGTAAATATATCCAGCGGAACCTGTGGGTGAGGAGGTTAAAGCGAGTGGACGTCGTCAAAGTATTATACAAGGAAGATACAGAACTTCTAGTGTCATGTAGGCTACTGATCAAATGTCAATGGAAGAAATAGGAAAAGCAAAACATAGTTGTAGGCTACTGCTGATGGATGATTGATGCGTGTACCACATTGGGTTCATCATCACCGCGAGTTTAGTTTGAGTGAATGCCTAGCTGAGTAGCGCTAGTCGACAGCGCGCTATCCTTTTCACCGTCAAAAGCTCCCGTCTGTGCCATCCGATCCGAGCAACAGAAAACGATCATAGCCTTTTTAGTTAGATAACAGGGAAATAGACCATCTACCATAGCCTAACATATTGTAAGTCAAACAGCAACAGTCACTAAAATAACTACTCAATGGTAGGCTGAGGCTCATTTAAAAATTATGGTAGTAGACTAGCGCTACATCTACTAGACCAAGGTTAGGCATTTCATGTATTGCTATCTCCTGAATTAGTTAATCAGTCCCTCAATGATCATGTTAACTATGTCTGAATTTCCACCATGTCTGTTTTTGAATCAACTTACCTGTTGAAATGTAGATTAGGCTACTGCCGAGTGCCGACGGTGGGTCTCCCTTCAGAGCAATTTACTAGCGTTGCCATAGGAACGCTTCGTTTTTTGCCACCCGGAAGAACGTCTATTATTGTTGTGACGTCATGGTGAATTGTATTAACATACCTTTAGAACATCGATTATCGAAGTTTGTGAATCGATTAGAATAGTTAGAAGACAGAATCGCGATTGTGAATCGTGGCAAAGACAATTACATCTCGGGAAAAGGAGAATTTTTTTTTTTTTTTTTACCGTGAATGCTGATGGAAGCGGCTGAAAGTGTTTTTTTTTTGGTAGCTTATAAATTTGTAAGGAGAAGATTTTAGCATTGTAGTAATGCAGTGTTACAACGCACCCCACCTGCGCAACTGGGATTTAAACCCGGCTCTTCTGCTGGTTAGATCATCTTTAAAGAACTCTCAACTGTTACATAACAGATATAAGATTAAAATAATATCAGATTTGTCTTATTTTAAATAAATACAAAAAACAGAGATGAAGAATAAACTTAAGACATTTACTTTTGCTATGGTTAAATAAATGTTCAGTGATATCTTCCAAAGATTTTTTAATTTTGGCGCAATTTTCTCTAAATAATGTTAATAATACAAATCTTGTCGTCACCAGCGTGCAATGAATTAGGCCTATGGGGGTAAGGTAGGCTGCGAAGGGTCCATCTGTTGTATCCTTTGCCTGAGAAACGGAGGGCGCATTTGAAGTCGCTTTCGAATTGCGACGCAATCGGCCTTCGAATGCAGCCTTTGGAGGGTGCAGCCTTCACATTGGGACAGCCTTCGTTGCGTCGCTGTGACGCAATCACACTTCAAATGCGGCCTTCACATTGGGACACAGCTAATGTGTGTGACTGAGGTGTGTGCTTAAGTAGTCCATGGCTGATAAGCAACAGGTGCAGGTGATTAGTATTTGGGTGACAATGATCGTTGTGAGGGAGTGACGGTGCAACCTGGTGTATCCGTGACAGATAAAATAAACTTTTTTTTTTTTTTAAAGTAGGCCTACCAACAATATAATAGGCCTATAAAATGTCTTTCCAGTCAGTCTGATGTCTAAAAGCTGAGATAAATATTCAGAAATTAAAATTAATGCAGTCAAATGTAAAATAACGCCACTTAAGTTTCTCACTGTCTTAATTTTTGATGATAATAATTTGCTATTTTATTAAAAAAAGCTAATAAATGTATCCATCAATAGCAATGAATTGTATTCCCGTTTTCTTGACAGTACTGTTAAAAATATCACATCAGCAGCCGGCAAGTCTGTAATGTACACGCATATCTATTTTTCTGCATGTTATACGCACCAACAAACTACATAATAGCGCAAAAGACGGGGACTTTGAGCGCGTAATCGTTCGAGCGGTGCACGCAGTGCGGTATACAGAGACGTGACTACACCGTTGTGCGTGCCGCGGGTGTAGGCTCTTATTAGGTGTCCTATTCCGGCGAAATCGGTCAGGGAAAAGATCGGGGCACACCACCCCATCAAATTGACTCCCTGGCTACAGCACACTAACCTGTAAATTTTGATAGACTGATAAAGCAATCTTTCTGGCCTCCCTCTCCTTTTCATGAGGTTACTGGTACCCAGATTTTCCCCCGACATTTTCAGTCAGTTTCACGCCTACTGTAACGGAGCAGCCTAATTTATTAATCAATCAAAATTAATTAATTAATCAAATATTTCGTTCTCACTAATTAACCATCAGACGAAACCACTTTTAGGGAGGGGGGAGAGAGGACATTTGGAAAACTTCTTTAACTAGTCTAAATTGCATGTTTTTGTGGTTTTCATTTAAGTCTCAGGTATACAAATGTATACATTATAATGATTCATAAGAGTAGGGGAATATATAGAATAACTACTGGATTTAGTGGGCCCCCTGGGCAGTGGGGGTCCATATAATGGTCACCACCCCACTAGCGACGGCCCTGCTAGGAAGACTGTTCCAGAGTTTAGGCGCTAAATAGGAAAAGCATCTACTGCCTGCAGATTATTTTGATATTCTAGGTATTATCAACTGGCCAGAGTTTTGAGATCGTAATAGACGTGAAGGACTATAATGCGTTAAGAGCTCGCTCAAGTACTGGGGAACTAAACCATTTAGTGCTTTGTAAGTAATTAGCAAGATTTTAAAATTTATGCAATGTTAAATAGGGAGCCAGTGCAGTGCTGACAGAACCGGGCTAATATGGTCATACTTCCTGGTTCTAGTAAGAACTCTAGCTGCTGCTGCGAAGAAATATAGAGCTGGGTATCATCAGCATAACAGTGAAAACTAACACCATGCTTCCTAATGATATCTCCCAAGGGTAGCATATACAGGGTGAAAAGCAACAGTCCTAGTACTGAGCCTTGAGGTACTCCATACTGAACTTGTGATCGGTATGACATCTCTTCATTTGAAACTGATAACGGTCAGATAAGTATGATTTAAACCATGCCAATGCAATTCCACTAATGCCAACATCATTTTCGAGTCTATTCAAAAGAATGTTGTGGTCGATCATATCAAATGCAGCACTAAGATCCAGTAACACTAACAGAGAGATACAACCACGATCGGATGATAAGAGCAAATCATTTGTAACTCTAATGAGAGCAGTCTCAGTACTATGATACGGTCTAAATCCTGACTGGAAATCCTCGCAGATACCATTTCTTTCTAAAAACGAACATAGTTGTGAGGATACAACTATGCGTTTTTTTAATAAGTGGTTTAATCATAGCCACCTTAAAAAGTTTTGGTATCTATCCTAATGACAAAGATGTATTAATGATATTAAGTAGAGGATCTACGGCCTCTGGCAGCATCTCTTTTAGTAGCTTAGTCGGTATAGGGCAGGGGTGTCCAATCCTGTTCCTGGAGGGCCACTGTCCTGCAGAGTTTAGCTCCAACCCCAATTAAACACACCTGAATCAGCTAATCAAGGCCTTACTAGGCATACTAGAAACTTCCAGGCAGGTCTGTTGAGGCAAGTTGGAGCTAAACTCTGTAGGACAGTGGCCCTCCAAGACCGACTTTGGACACCCCTGGTATAGGGTCAAGCATACATGTTGTTGATTTAGATGATTTAACAAGTTTGGACAATTCTTCCTCTCCTATAGCAACGAATGGATGGAAGTTTTCCTTAGGGACACTGCAATGCACTGTCTGATGCAATATTTTAGTAGACGGATGCATAGTTATAATTTTCTCTCTAATATCAATCTTGCAAGTGAAGAAGTTCATAAAGTCATTACTGCTGTGCTGTTTGGAAACGTCAGAAGTTGAAGCTTTATTTCTTGTTAATTTAGCAACTGTATCAAATAAATACCTAGGGTTGTGTTTGTTTTCTTCTAAGAGAGTCGAAAAATAAGCAGATCTAGCAGTTTTTAAGGCCTTTCTGTATGCAATCGTGCTCTGTTTCCATGAGATACGAAAAACCTCTAGCTTTGTTTTCTTCCAGCTGCGCACCATTTTTCTGGCTGCTCTTTTAAGGGCCTGAGTGTGCTCATTGTACCACGGCATTGGACTATTTTCTTTAATCTTCTTTAAGCACAAAGGAGCAACTGTGTCTAAAGTGCTGGAAAAGAGAGAGTCAGTAGTTTCTTTTGCAACATCTAGCTCTTCTAAGCTATCTGGGATGCTGAGGAGATGAAACTGATCAGGAAGATTATTTATAAAGCAATCTTTAGTGGTAGGAATGATAGTTCTACCATATTTGTAACAAGGAGATGGCTTTACAGCCTTGGCTAAATGAAGAATACACGAGATTAGATAATGATCTGAGATGTCATCGCTCTGCTGCAGAATTTCAACGGCATCAACATTTATTCCATGTGACAATATTAGATCTAAAGTATGATTACGACAATGAGTGGGTCCTGACATGCGTTGCTTAATTCCAATAGAGTTTAGAATGTCTCTAAATGCCAATCCCAATGTGTCTTTTTCATTATCTACGTGGATATTAAAACGTGGGCTCATTTAATGTAATGTAATCGTCTGGCATTAGCCAGGTTTCTGTCAGACACAGCACATCTAGGTTATGATCTGTAATCATATCATTTACAAAAAGTGATTTTGTAGAAAGGGATCTTATATTCAGCAAACCAAGCTTTATCATTTGTTCATCTGTATTGTATTGTTTTTTTATTTGTTGAACATCAATTAAAATTTTACCCTTAAATGGGTTTGGGAGTTTTTTGTATTTATTAATTCGGGGAACAGAGTCAAGTCAAGTCAAGTCAAGTCACCTTTATTTATATAGCGCTTTTTACAATGCCGACTGTATCAAAGCAGCTTCACAGTGTTAACAGGAAAATAATGCAACAGAATTTGATTCGGCTGTACAGCCGCTCTGGAGAAAACGGTGATGTCATCCAGTTAATTTCAATTATCATATAGTGTCAATGCGGGCAGATCAGTAATATAGTTGAAATTTTAGTGTCCCCAACTGAGCAAGCCAAAAGACAAAGGCGACGGTGGCAAGGAACCAAAACTCCTTCAGGGCCAGAATGGAGAAAAAAACCTTGGGAGAAACCAGGCTCAGTCGGGGTGCCAGTTCTCCTCTGGCCGACGAACAAATAGTGTATGATTATGATTCTGGCAACATTACAGGTCAGAAGTCATATTAGATCGAAAGATATTCGTAAGATTATTAGAAAGATTGGAATCGTCACGCCGGAGACGGGTTTAATGAGGATGTCGTGTCGATGCGGCACTTACAGGGTGGAGTTTAATTGACACGGTCTCTGCAGGCATTTCAGGGATGTGTTGGTCATGTCTAGGCGCAGGTCCACCATCTGATCTGGATACGGCCCGGATCCGGCTGACTGCAGTAAACCTCGGGATAAACAGAGAGACTAATATTAACGTAGATGCCATTCTTCTTATTATGTAACAAGTACATCAGGTGTTATGGGAAGTGTTCCCGGTTCCGGCTGACCTAGTTAATGCAGCCTAAAACAATCATTTAACTGATTTGAATAATAGAAATTGATAATGTTCTATGTGTATGCCATAGTAAAGAGATGTGTTTTAGTCTAGATTTAAACTGACAGAGTGTGTCTGCTTCCCGAACAATGCTAGGAAGACTGTTCCAGAGTTTAGGTGCTAAATAGGAAAAGGATCGACCGCCTGCAATTGATTTTTGATATTCTAGGTATTATCAACTGGCCAGAATTTTGAGACCGTAATAGATGTGATGGAGTATAATGCGTTAAGAGCTCGCTTAAGTACTGGGGAGCTAAACCATTTAGTGGTTTGTAAGTAATTAGCAAGATTTTAAAATGTATACGATGTTTAATAGGGAGCCAGTGCAGTGTTGACAGAACCGGGCTAATATGGTCATACTTTCTGGTTCTAGTAAGAACTTGAGGTGCTGCGTTTTGGACCAGCTGCAGTTTATTTATTAAGCGCGCAGGGCAACCACCCAGTAGAGCATTACAATAATCTAGCCTTGAGGTCATGAACGCATGAACTAACTGTTCAGCATTTTGCATTGAAAGCATGTGCCGTAATTTAGATATATTTTTAAGATGGTAGAATGCAGTTTTACAGATGCTAGAAACATGGCTTTCAAATGAAAGATTGGTATCAAAGAGCACACCCAGGTTCCTAACTGACAACAAGGACTTGACAGAGCAGTCATCAAGTGTTAGATAGTATTCTAGGTTACTATGTGCAGAGGGTTTTTGTCCAATAATTAAAAAGTTTGTTTCTGAATTAAGCTGCAGGAAATTAATAGTCATCCAATTTTTTATATCAGTTATGCATTCCTTTAATCTTGTGAATTGGTAAGTTTCGTCAGGGCATGAAGAAATATAGAGCTGAGTATCGTCAGCATAACAATGAAAACTAACGCCATGCTTCCTAATGATAGCTCCCAGTGGTAGCATGTACAGGGTGAAAAGCAACGGTCCTAGCACTGAGCCCTGCGGTACTCCATACTGAACTTGTGATCGGTGTGACATCTCTTCATTTACTGCTACAAACTTTAGAAGAATGTTGTGGTCGATAGTATTGAATGCAGCGCTAAGATCGAGTAACACTAATATAGATATATATAACCACGGTCGAATGATGAGCAAATCATTTGTAACTCTAATGAGAGCAGTCTCAGTACTATGATACAGTCTAAATCCTGACTGGAAATCCTCACCATTTTTTTCTAAAAAGGAGTGTAGTTGTGAAGACACTGCCTTTTCTAGTATTTTTGACAGAAAGGGTAGATTTGAGATTGGCCTGTAATTGACTAATTCTGTAGGATCAAGTTGCGTTTTTTTAATAAGTGGTTTAATAATAGCCAACTTAAAAGTTTTCGGTACGTATCCTAATGACAAAGATTAATTAATGATATTAAGGAGCGGATCTATGACCTCTGGAAGCATCTCTTTTAGTAGCTTACTCGGTGTAGGGTCGAGCATTCATGTTGTTGATTTAGATGATTTAACCGTTTAGCAAATCCTATAGCAGTGAATGAGTAGAATTTTTCCTCAGTGACACTACAATGCACTATCTGATGCAATATTGTAGTAGATGGTTGCATAGTTGTAATTTTCTTCCTAATATTATCAATCTTGCACGTAAAGAAGTTCATAAAGTCATTACTGCTATGCTGTTTGCAAACGTCAGAAGTTGAAGCTTTATTTCTTGTTAATTTAGCCACTGTTTCAAATAAATACCTAGGGTTGTGATTGTTTTCTTCTAGGAGAGTCGAGAAATAAGCAGATCTAGCAGTTTTTAAGGCCTTTCTGTATGCAATCATGCTCTCTTTCCACGAAATCCGAAAAACTTCCAGTTTTGTTTTCTTCTAGTTGTGCTCCATTTTTCTGGCTGCTGTTTTAAGGGCCCGGGTGTGCTCGTTGTACCACGGCGTTGGACTATTTTCTTTAATCTTCTTTAAGCGCAGAGGAGCAACTGTGTCTAAAGTGCTGGAAAAGAGAGAGTCAATAGTTTCTGTTGCAACATCGAGTTCCTCTAGGCTATCTGGGATGCTGAGGAGATGAAACTGATGAGGAAGTTTATTTACAAAGCAATCTTTAGTGGCAGTGGTGATAGTCCTGCCATATTTGAAACAACAGGACGGTTTTGCAGCCTTTGCTACATTAAGTATACACGATACTAGGTAATGATCTGAGATGTCATCGCTCTGCTGCAGAATTTCAACGGTATCAACATTTATTCCATGTGACAGTATTAGGTCTAACTCCAATAGAGTTTAGAATGTCTCTAAATGCCAATCGTCAATGCGTCTAAAATCACCAACAATTAGGACTTTATCTGTAGCCAGTACTAACTCTGATAGAAAATCAGCATTAGAATTAGAATTAGAATAGAAATAGAAATAGAAATCAAATTCTTTGGTAAAGTCTGTATTGTGCCCTGGTGGCCTATATACAGTAGCCAGCACAAATGTCAAACGGGATTTATCATTTATACTACATAACGTTACGTAAAGCACCAAAACTTCAAAAGAATTATATCTGAAACTAGACTTCTGAGTAATACTGAAGATATTATTATAAATTACAGCAACCCCTCCACCTTTGCCTTTCAGCGGCTCGTGTAATAATCTTGAGGAGTGGACTCATTTAAAGTAATGTAATCGTCAGGTTTTAGCCAGGTTTCTATCAAACACAGCACATCTAGGTTATGATCTGTAATCATATCATTAACAATAAGCGCTTCTGAGGAAAGGGATCGAATATCCATCAACCCGAGCTCATTTGATCATCTGTATTAAATCTGTTTTTTATTTGTTGAACATCAATTAAATTTTTTCCCTTAAGTGGGTTTGAGAGTTTTTTGTATTTACTAATTCGGGGAACAGACACAGTCTCTATGTGATAATATCTAGGTGAAAGAGTCTCTATGTGCTGGGATTTATCTAACTTCTGTGACGTGAGACAGCTAGCAGACAGTCGGTTAAGCCAGCCCGTCTTCTTCCTGACCTGGGCCCCAGTTAGTCAAGGTTTAGCTCTAAGACTATGTGCCAGATTACTAGAGAGAAGAGTGGCACCATCCCAGGAAGGATGAATACCATCTTTTTTTAACAAGTCAGGTCTGCCCCAAAAGCTTTTCCAATTGTCTATGAACCCTTAGACAACCACTTAGACAACCAGCCATTGAGTGATGATAGTCTGCTAAGTATCTCATCACTCCTTTTAACGGGGAGGGGACCAGAGCAAAAAACGTCATCTGCCATCGTACTTGCGAGTTTACACACCTCTTTAATGTTAATTTTGGTGATCTCCGACTGGCGAAGTCAAACATCATTTGTGCCGACGTGAATAATAATCTTAGAGAATTTACGATTAGCATTAGCCAGCACTTTAAAATTTGCTTTGATGTCAGGCGCTCTGGCTCCCGGTAAACATGTGACTATGGTGGCTGGTGTCTCTATTTTCACGTTCCGTGTAATAGAATCGCCAATAACCAGGGCACTTTCAACAGGATTCTCAGTGGGTGCGTCACTGAGCGGGGAGAACCTGTTTGATGTTCTAATCGGAACAGAAGAGTGGTTTTTTGATCCGCGACTATGCCATCTCACAGTCACCCAGTTGCCCTGCTGCATGGGCTCTACAGCCAGAACCGAACAATGTACAGAGTTCACTAAGCTAGTCGCATCCAAATCAGTGTCTAAAGCTGTTACATTCTCACTATTCTCAGATAAAGTCTGGATGCGTGTCTCTAATTCTGAAATTTTCTCTGTCAGCCTGACTATCTCCCTGCATTTATCACATATGAAGCCCTCTTTGCCAACAGAGAAGGCTATGCTAATCATGTAACAGGCAGTGCAAGTGACAATAACAGGAGAAGATGACATGGCTTACCGTGTTTGTTGACTAATCCAACTCACCACAGTTGTTTGATGGACTCTGTTGACTAATCCAACTGACCACAGTTGTTTGATGGACTCTGTCGACTAATCCAACTCACCACAGTTGTTTGATGGACTCGAAAAGGCGCGCAAGAGAGAAACAGGAGACCCGGATGGCAGGCTAACAGGCTAGTGAAATGCTAACACGTTGTGATAGTGATTTGGATTAAAAGCTAGCAATGTCAGATTTAATGTGATAGGCAGTAGTAGACAATATATGTTTGTGATTCAAAAACGAAGCTGTACGGAGCTAACAGATGCAAACACCCAGCAGCAAGCAGACAGGAGCAGACAGGAGCAATCCAACAGACACAGTCTCTATGTTATAGTATCTAGGTGAAAGAGTCTCTATGTGCTGGGATTTTTTCTGACTTCTGTGATGTGAGACAGTTAGCAGACGGTTGGTTAAGTCAGTCTGTCTGCTTCCTGACCTGGGCCCCAGTTAGTCAAGGTTCAACTCTAAGACTATGTGCCAGATTACTAGAGAGAAGAGCGGCACCATCCCAGGAGGGATGAATACCATCTCTTTTTAACAGGTCAGGTCTGCCCCAAAAGCTTTTCCAATTGTCTATGAACCCTATGTTATTTTGAGGACACCACTTAATCCTTTCTAGTTTGTCTAGCGGAAGAGGTGCTTGCATTTTTTCTGAATCTAGCATGATCCCCAGGGAATCCAAGGCACGAGGTGGACCTTTTGTTTTTTCTTCTGCCAGAGGAATGCCGAATTTATTGAATGCTTTAACCAGGGAATTGATGCTGCACGATGGGTTGGCATCTGGAAAGTCGATGAGCCCGAAGTCATCCAACAGGTGAAGAACGAATGGCAGTTAAAAATTATTCAGTAGGACCCAGCAGGTCCTCTCGCCAACCAACTCCGAAAAGATGCCACTGAGATGGGTGTAATGGCATGATTTTGAAGACTAAGCCACGCTCCTCTGCCGGCTAATTTGATGAGTTTAATTGCGTTGTCCACTGTGGAATAAGCCAGGGAAAAAGGTTCTGAGGGAATTAAACTGTTGATGCTTGGTACCCCTACAGTGGAGTGGGGAGCGGATAAATCGATGATTAGACTTTTTTTTTTTTTTTCTGACTGCAACTCCTAAAGGGTTAATAAGGAAAAGTTTGAAAGGAGGTTGGTCAAAAGGTCTGATCATATACCCCTTCTGTATTTCTTTCCCCATCAGATTGTCTACGGCCTGTGGGTCTTTGATGGCCAACTGAAGGTTTTGACAGGTGAAAGAGAATGTGGGCAGATAGGAAAGACCTGCTAGGAACCCGTGCATGAGCCCTAGAATAAGGTAAGACACAAAACAGCGGTTTGGATGCTTTGTCAGAGCTTTAGATAGCTCTTTAGTGTTCATCAGAGTGTTTATTTCTTTTTTGGATTTTTACGCAGTGTGGACATGAAAATGTCGGGTGACTGTTCCCGCAATAGCTGCAAGCATAAAATTTTTTACAATTATTACGACAGACATTTTCATTGAAATTATAGCAAAGAGGAGTTTGTCTTTCAAGCTTCACCTGTTCTGGCGCCAAAGCACTAGTGTCGTGAGTTGAAGCGGTCTTAGGGCAGAGAGATGACAGTGCTTGGTGGCCCGTAAAGTGCCCGCTAATGAGAGCAAGATCGACCACGGACCAGTCCAGTCGCTGATTAAAGCGTTGTATATACATTGCTGCTTTAGATGAAAACGATTTGTGGTATTCATAAAATAGTGTGCCTCTGTAAGACATGGCGAGATCCAAAATTATGGCTAGATAGGTATCTAGTTCCTTCCTCCTGTCTGGATACACTTCACAGATAATGTCTCTGAACACGGCGAAAGCAACGTTAAATTCGGCCATTGTTAAACTTTTAGTAAGTCTTGGGTTATTATCTTTGAGAATGACTGATATATCCCCACAATCCACAATCCTTCTTAGTTTCTGCACATAACAATATTTTAACTAAGTTAATGTTGTTACCTGATAGGATTTGAGCATGCAGTTAAGGAGAAATGGCAGCTGCTGGGGGGACTACTTTTAGCTACTAACAACGTTTGTGTAAAGAGTTAAGTTTAGCCAAATGCTCACTAAAGAAATAACACCACATAATTGTAATTTCGGTGTAATTTTTATTGCCTCAACACTTAGTATACTATAAACAGGATATTCTTTGAATCATACATCAACAGGAGAAAACAAATCAATTCAAGAAAATACATTTATCAAAGGAATGTAATATAAACAGTTTGGACTGTGTTCCTTTATAATAATCAAACTGACCCCTGTACACTGTTGACCCCTTAACCAACCCGTACCAGCAAACCTGTCCCTAACCTCACCCGTATCACACCTCAATAGCAGAAAAAGTGTTTTGCGATAGAACCTGAACACAAGTACATGCCTAACAATTAATTTTTTTTGACACAAGTACATAGTAGTTATTGACATATAAATATAAAGTAAGACCAGTCATTCTTATATTGTTCAATTTTCTGTTGAACATCCGGATCACTCATAACTAAACACCTTTTTGCATTTGTACATTTGTAAATGTAAAAAAAAGTGCACTAAGTAATAAATGAACTGAAGTTTAACAACATTTGTAGATTTTCAAGAAGTGCATGATCATATGAATTGAAAGTTTAATTAATTTACATTAAATAATGATCTTTTAATCATTATGTAATGTTTAATAAGTTAATTCGTAAACATTAACAAGCACATTATCTCATATTTCTAGCTATGTGAATAAGCTATGTATTAACTAATGATCTGTTAAGTGTTATTTAATGTTTGTTAATGATTTATTAATGAAAGTTATTATAAAGTTTTACCAGAACTCACTGTTTTTTGCAACAACAGCACCGATACATTTCTTCATATCTTGGAAATAATTATTTTACATCAACAATTTTATCAAATGTTGTGAAAGTCATTTATTTCTTCTAAAGAGTTCATGTTTTCCATCACTTGTGACCCAATATCTGAAATCTCAGAAAGTGAATCTTTATTATCTTCTGCATCACAATTTTTTTCCTCACATATTGAAGATTTTTTTTCCAACATTATTTTCTCCACTAATGTCATTTTCCACATCTTCACTCCTTACATTGTTCATGACTGTTTCTGTTATTTCATTATTCAAAACCACACGATCCTCAATCTGTTTATTTTGTAATGAATCCTGTTTGATCATTTCAATTGAAAGATACTTTTGATAGTAATAAAATGATTTATGTATTTATGTGTCACTACAATAAAAACTAAATGAATGTGATTTCCATCAAACAAAGAGCTTGATAAAAGCAGACACACACACACAATTTTATTGACAAATGTAATGAAGAAAAAATAAGAGACTTATTAAAATCTCACTATTACTGATTTATAATGCAGCTCAAAGTATTATGGGTAAAATCTCCTACAATCTGTTCTGAAACATCAACACAGTTTCACTGATGATCTAGAATAAACATAAAACCCCGGATAGAGCGTCTGAGTGAATGTGGTGTGGACTGTGTGGATGAGGCTCATTGTGTCAGAGATGCTGTAGAAGGACAGAGTTCCTGCACTGTGATCCACATACACTCCTATTCTACCACTGATGGGCTTTACAGGGAGATCAGTCTGTGTGTTATTGTGAATGAATGTGTAACTGGAAGAAGAGCAGTCCAAACTCCAGGACTGATCATTATATCCAAACCAACACTCAATACCCCCTCCCTTCCTGCTGACGCTCTTATATGACACTGATATATTCACACGACTCCCACTCCACTCAATCTCCCAGTAACAACGTCCACACACACTCTCTCTACACAACACCTGAGAATAACAATCAAATCTGTCTGGATGATCAGGATATGGCTGGACTGTAGCAGTGCCAGTAATCACTCTGTTCCTCTCAGACAGATGGAGGCGTTTATTCACTGTGTTCAGATCCAGAGTGAGCGGATGGGAATCTGATGGAGAGAAAACACTTCAGAATCAGGAATTATGAATCTGTCTGATCTTTTAATGTATCCAGTGTATTAATGTATTAATGTAATGCCAGTTTGTTTCTATGGTTACTGGTTTGTTTCACCTGCATTTCATTTACATCCCTTTGTTAGCACTGTGTATATAAAGCCCTCAGTCTTTATGCCCCTTCTGGTTTTTGCCTGATCAAACTGTGACACATGAACACATTCAGTGAGTTTTTCTGCTTGTTTTCTTAGTGACTTACATTGTAGGAAGTCATTCCTGGTCTTGGGATTCATGTTGGTGAATGTGACTGTGGAAATAAACAGACATGAACAGTGTGAAGAGAAATGATAAGATAAAATACATTAATTTCTGAAATATTTCTAATATGATGCTCTATGATATTAGATGATGAAGGACTCATTTCTGAGAGCAGATGAATCTCCAGGAGCCTCATTTATAAAACACACGTATCGGATTGATCCTAAATTTCATGTATTTCATCCTACATCATATATACACTCACCTAAAGGATTATTAGGAACACCATACTAATACTGTGTTTGACCCCCATTTCGCCTTCAGAACTGCCTTAATTCTACGTGGCATTGATTCAACAAGGTGCTGAAAGCATTCTTTAGAAATGTTGGCCCATATTGATAGGATAGCATCTTGCAGTTGATGGAGATTTGTGGGATGCACATCCAGGGCACGAAGCTCCCGTTCCACCACATCCCAAAGATGCTCTATTGGGTTGAGATCTGGTGACTGTGGGGGCCATTTTAGTACAGTGAACTCATTGTCATGTTCAAGAAACCAATTTGAAATGATTCGAGCTTTGTGACATGGTGCATTATCCTGCTGGAAGTAGCCATCAGAGGATGGGTACATGGTGGTCATAAAGGGATGGACATGGTCAGAAACAATGCTCAGGTAGGCCGTGGCATTTAAACGATGCCCAATTGGCACTAAGGGGCCTAAAGTGTGCCAAGAAAACATCCCCCACACTATTACACCACCACCACCAGCCTGCACAGTGGTAACAAGGCATGATGGATCCATGTTCTCATTCTGTTTACGCCAAATTCTGACTCTACCTTCTGAATGTCTCAACAGAAATCGAGACTCATCAGACCAGGCAACATTTTTCCAGTCTTCAACTGTCCAATTTTGGTGAGCTCGTGCAAATTGTAGCCTCTTTTTCCTATTTGTAGTGGAGATGAGTGGTACCCGGTGGGGTCTTCTGCTGTTGTAGCCCATCCGCCTCAAGGTTGTGCGTGTTGTGGCTTCACAAATGCTTTGCTGCATACCTCGGTTGTAACGAGTGGTTATTTCAGTCAAAGTTGCTCTTCTATCAGCTTGAATCAGTCGGCCCATTCTCCTCTGACCTCTAGCATCAACAAGGCATTTTCGCCCACAGGACTGCCGCATACTGGATGTTTTTTTTCCCTTTTCACACCATTCTTTGTAAACTCTAGAAATGGTTGTGCGTGAAAATCCCAGTAACTGAGCAGATTGTGAAATACTCAGACCGGCCCGTCTGGCACCAACAACCATGCCACGCTCAAAATTGCTTAAATCACCTTTCTTTCCCATTCTGACATTCAATTTGGAGTTCAGGAGATTGTCTTGACCAGGACCACACCCCTAAATGCATTGAAGCAACTGCCATGTGATTGGTTGATTAGATAATTGCATTAATGAGAAATTGAACAGGTGTTCCTAATAATCCTTTAGGTGAGTGTATACAGTGGGGAGAACAAGTATTTGATACACTGCCGATTTTGCAGGTTTTCCTACTTACAAAGCATGTAGAGGTCTGTAATTTTTATCATAGGTACACTTCAACTGTGAGAGACGGAATCTAAAACCAAAAATCCAGAAAATCACATTGAATGATTTTTAAATAATTAATTAGCATTTTATTGCATGACATAAGTATTTGATCACCTACCAACCAGTAAGAATTCCGTCTCTCACAGACCTGTTAGTTTTTCTTTAAGAAGCCCTCCTGTTCTCCACTTATTACCTGTATTAACTGCACCTGTTTGAACTCATTACCTGTATAAAAGACACCTGTCCACACACTCAATCAAGCAGACTCCAACCTCTCCACAATGGCCAAGACCAGAGAGCTGTGTAAGGACATCAGGGATAAAATTGTAGACCTACACAAGGCTGGGATGGGCTACAGGACAATAGGCAAGCAGCTTGATGAGAAGGCAACAACTGTTGGCGCAATTATTAGAAAATGGAAGAAGTTCAAGATGACGGTCAATCTCCCTCGGTCTGGGGCACCATGCAAAATCTCACCTCGTGGGGCATCAATGATCATTAGGAAGGTGAGGGATCAGCCCAGAACTACACGGCAGGACCTGGTCAATGACCTGAAGAGAGCTGGGACCACAGTCTCAAAGAAAACCATTAGTAACACACTACGCCCTCATGGATTAAAATCCTGCAGCGCACGCAAGGTCCCCCTGCTCAAACCAGCGCATGTCCAGGCCCGTCTGAAGTTTGCCAATGAGCATCTGGATGATCCAGAGGAGGAATGGGAGACAAAAATAGAGCTTTTTGGTCTAAACTCCACTCGCCGTGTTTGGAGGAAGAAGAAGGATGAGTACAACCCCAAGAACACCATCCCAACCGTGAAGCATGGAGGTGGAAACATCATTCTTTGGGGATGCTTTTCTGCAAAGGGGACAGGACGACTGCACCGTATTGAGGGGAGGATGGATGGGGCCATGTATCGCGAGATCTTGGCCAACAACCTCCTTCCCTCAGTAAGAGCATTGAAGATGGGTCATGGCTGGGTCTTCCAGCATGACAACGACCTGAAACACACAGCCAGGGCAACTAAGGAGTGGCTCCGTAAGAAGCATCTCAAGGTCCTGGAGTTGCCTAGCCAGTCTCCAGACCTGAACCCAATAGAAAATCTTTGGAGGGAGCTGAAAGTCCGTATTTCCCAGCGACAGCCCCGAAACCTGAAGGATCTGGAGAAGGTCTGTATGGAGGAGTGGGCCAAAATCACTGCTGCAGTGTGTGCAAACCTGGTCAAGAACTACAGGAAACGTATGATCTCTGTAATTGCAAACAAAGGTTTCTGTACCAAATATTAAGTTCTGCTTTTCTGATGTATCAAATACTTATGTCATGCAATAAAATGCAAATTAATTACTTAAAAATCATACAATGTGATTTTCTGGATTTTTGTTTTAGATTCCGTCTCTCACAGTTGAAGAGTACCTATGATAAAAATTACAGACTTCTACATGCTTTGTAAGTGATCAAACCTCCAAAATCGGCAGTGTATCAAATACTTGTTCTCCCCACTGTATATATATAAACATTTGCCCATGATGATGAGTGCCGTACTTCTGAACCATCAAGTGATATTTGTGGCCGTTCTGTACGGGGATTTGCTCTTGTTCTCATTGCACTTGAATTTAAGATGAACTGTGATTTATAAAGTGGGATGCATTAAAGAACATTTTGTGCGATGGACGTTTTATAAATCGTAGTCCGTTTCAGAAACTGTTGTGCGTTCACATTTAGGATCTTTCTACGCTCGTCTTTATAAAGGAGGCGCAAGACTTTACCTCTGTCAGAGATCTTCTTGATCTCCTCTTTGCAGAAATCTTCCAGTTTGTCTCTCAGCTGACGGACAGATTCTCTCATGCCATCAAAAGAGGAGAGAGAACTGAAGGGATCGTCGGGTTCGTCTGTAGATTCAGGAGGTGCTGAGAGAGACTGGAAACTCTACAGAAAACAGAAATCAAAACTCATCAGCTCCACACTTCAGCCAATAACCTGCACTATATCAGATCTGAGCGGCTCTTGTTTACTTGACTTATCTTCAGTGACGCCTCAATCCAGCACTTTCACACAATCAGCTTCATTCTTCTCATATTCAGCATTTAACCCTCACCTTCCCGAAGCCCTATTATTTTTTTGTTATTTTATTTACTTTTAAATTACTAGATTTTATCAATAAATAATAAATAAATAATAATTTAAGCACATTCACATTCTTTCAACTTAAAATCAAAGTAACACAATTTCATGTATAATCCTTTTAATTCAGTTCAAAATATCTTACATTGAGTGTCTTTGTCGACCTCTTGTGGAAAAATAATAATATAACATGATATTTCATGACTCTTGCCACTAGATGGCCTTATAGCTCTATATGGAGCAAATGCACTCTTCCGCTGGGTCCTAAAGTCAGTTATCTCTTTAGTATGCATTCAGATACACATGTAGACATCATAAAATATGTGTAAAGTTTTAGCATTTTTAGGTTTTTCTATGTGTACTGAAGCATTCCTCGCATTCCATTCATTCATTTCCACAAAACTCCTGGAATCCAGTCAATTATTTCTTTTTTTCTTCTTTTTTTCTTT
This sequence comes from Coreius guichenoti, assembly GCA_039654105.1. Lineage (NCBI taxonomy): Eukaryota > Metazoa > Chordata > Actinopteri > Cypriniformes > Gobionidae > Coreius > Coreius guichenoti. Next base: position 10,712,947 of record CM077171.1, on the reverse strand, counting down.
TCTTTTTGTGTATTCATGGTTCAAGTTTCGGGTCAAACAAACTCTAGTATTTGACACTTACACTCCTTGTGAAAAACAAGTCCACTTTTGCATACTTTTAAAAAGAGTAGTTATTACAGAAATAATCTAATTTACAAAAATATACTTAAGAGCAGATTTAATGTAATGCTTTTGGACACTTAATTATTTTTCCAATTATAGTTCAAATAATTATTTTAATTAAATGATTGTATTATAGTATAAAGTTATATTAAATGCAATTAGCTAATATTTATAGAGCTTTTTGACCCACTTAAGTAGGATTTAAGTATCTTGTAATTTTATAATTATTTCTATTGTCTTTGAAATATAAAGTTCCCTTTCAGTCAGTACACGGAGACGTTACGTCAGTTACTGTTGAAATGGGGGTTTCGCTTAGAAGCCAATCGCCTTTGAGCTCTACAAAACGAGCCAATGGCATGAAGATGCATAACGCAATAACGCAAAACTCTTCTCTAAAAGAGCTGCACGCGGAACGTCTGTTTCAAGACGTCTCGCCCATGCTCCGTTCCTGGGTGCGGTCGGCTGGTTCCTCCATTTGACGGGCATGATCGTTGTTTGGCGTGCTTGGGCCTCATGCACGCCGAGCGCGCATTCATGGATGAGTCATGTTCCCACTGCGGGAACAAGACTCCGTGATCTCCGTGCTGGAGGGAGAGTCCCCTCTACCACACCCCAATCTATTCCCTCCATGAGTGGGAATACTTTGGCTGGTGGTCAGGGTGACTTGAGGGTGACGGTGTGGGCCAACCCGACGAATCCTCCTCGGGCCACACCCCCTTCTAGCACACTGCAACCTGTGGTGTTGCCAGATGAGGGCGCAGGTGTTTCCCGTCCTGCGTTTCATTTGGCGCACCGGCGGAGGATGCTATGTCGATCGCCGCATCACAAGGTGGGCTGGATTCCTCCGGAGATGACGATTCAGCTGTGTTGCCTCCTTCGGGAGTCCTAGCATTGCCCGAGTCTGATCCAGAGCTTACAGCCATGCTTTCCCGGGCGGTCGAGGCTCTTGGGCTTGTGTGGAACCCTCCACCATGTCCCGAGCACTCTTGGCTAGATGACTGGTATCTGGGGGCGGCCCGTGCCGAAGGCGCCTGTCAGCCCCCAGTGCCCTTCTTCCCGGAAGTGCATGAAGAGGTGTCGAAGTCGTGGAAGTCTCCCTTGACTTTTCGCGATCGTTCGGCAGCCACTTCCACCTTCACTGCCCTCGACGGCGGTGCGGTGAAAGGGTACACTGGGGTTCCCCCTGTTGAGTGCTCTGTTGCGATGCAACTGTGTCCGCAGAGCGCTGCGACATGGCGTGGTGACCCAAAGCACCTGTCCAAGGCCTGTAGGTTTACGTCTACTTTGGTGGCGAAGACCTACAGAGCTGCGGGCCAGGCCGCGTCCACCCTGCATGCGATGGCCACCCTTCAGGTCTATCAGGCCAAGGTGTTCAGAGACATGCACGAGGGCAATGCTGACCCCGCGTTAATGCAGGAGCTGCGGGCGGCCACCGACCTCGCTCTACGAGCGACGAAGGTGACGGCTCGCTCTCTCGGTCAGGTGATGTCCACTTCTGTGGTCCAGGAACGGCACTTATGGCTCAACCTGGCTGATATGAGAGAATCTGAGCGAACCCGTTTCCTCAATTCTCCCATTTCCCAGGATGGGCTATTCGGCGGGGCGGTCAAGGACTTCGCCCAACAGCTCTCGACCGCTCAGAAACAGACTGCAAGCATATTCTGCCCCGGCGGCCTGCTGCTGCCTCCACCCAGCCGCCGGCTCAGAAGCCTCAGTCTGCTCCCTGCCGAGGCTGCCCTCCTGTGGCTCCCGCCCCTCCCGCTCAGCCCCAGCAGCAGCCTTCACCCGGGCTGAGGCGTGGAGGACGCCGCAGGAAGGCAGCTTTGCCCGTCCCAGCCCCCCAGCCTGCTAAACGGCAGTCTAAGCGGCGGTCCTGAGACAGGCGGCTCGGAGGTGAACTCGGTTCTTTCCCAGGAGATGGTAGTAGGGCCACTCCTTCCCCCGGTGGAGGGCCAGGGGAGAATCCTTGGTTTTTCCCTTGGTATCCTATTCATGGTTAAAGAAAGAACTGACATTTTCACCTCCGAGCCTCAAGAGGGCGCGGCTGGCAGTGTGCGACGCCAAGCAGCCTCGCCACTCTCGGCCCCCTCTGTCGCCAGCCCCCTGGCAGACGAGACCCCCGTGGAACGCTAGTCCTTCCCTGGTCTCCTCTGTCAGGATGCGGAATTCGACCCCGCCCACACCTCGGGACGCTCCCAAGTCTGGGCCAGTCATTCCGCCTTGCTGCCCCTTCGGGGGTACGCCTGTGGTTCGCATGACCCCGCTGGTCAGTTTCTGGGAGCCTGGTTAGCGCTTCCCAATCTGTCAAGCTGGCTCGCTCGCACCATCAGGTTCGGCTATGCGATTCAGTTCGCACGGTCTCCCCGCTTTCGGGGAGTCCGCTATACCATGGTGGGTGGCAATGCCCCTGTCATGCGTGCGGAGGTCGCCACCCTACTAGCGAAGGGTGGGGTCGAGATTGTCCCTCCAGCCGAGATGGAGTCCAGCTTCTACAGCCCTTATTTCATTGTACCCAAGAAAACCGGTGGGTTACGGCCAATCCTGGACCTGCACATCTTGCACCGAACCCTTCACAGGCTTCCATTCAGGATGTTGACAGCCAAACGCATTTTCGAATGCGTTCGTCCATTGGATTGGTTTCGACCTGAAGGACGCATACTTTCATGTCTCCATTCTTCCTCAACACAGACCGTTTCTACGGTTTGCCTTCGAGGGGCAGGCATATCAGTACACGGTTCTCCCATTCGGGCTAGCCCTGTCCCCTTGCGTCTTTACGAAGGTCGTCGAGGCAGCCCTTGTGCCTCTCAGGCAACACGGGGTTCGCATCCTGAACTATCTCGACGACTGGCTGATTCTAGGCCACTCTCGGGATCAGGTTTGCGAACACAGGGACCTGGTGCTTCAACACCTCGCCCATCTGGGCCTTCGGGTCAACTGGGAAAAGAGCAAACTCTCCCCAGTGCAGAGGATCTCTTTTCTCAGTATGGAAATCGACTCGGTCGCCATGTATGCGCAGCTTACGAGCGAGCGCGTGCAGTCACTGCTGACTTGTCTTCGCCAGTTCGAGGGCAAGAGTGCGGTTCCATTGAAATATTTTCAGAGGCTCCTGGGGCATATGGCATCCGCAGCCGCGGTAACGCCGCTCGGTTTGCTTCATATGAGACCACTTCAGCACTGGCTTCGCAATCGAGTCCCGAGATGGGCATGGCAACACGGCGCGCTCCGGGTCCCAGTGACTCTGGCCTGCCATCAGACCTTCACCCCGTGGGCGAACCTCAGTTTTCTACGGGCAGGTGTTCCCCTAGAACGAGTTTCCAGGCATGTTGTTGTATCAACAGATGCCTCTGCCACGGGCTGGGGTGCTATGTGCAATGGACATGCTGCCGCGGGCTCCTGGAGAGGACCCCAGCGCCTATGGCATGTCAGTTGCCTCGAGTTGCTGGCCGTACGTCTTGCCCTGCACCGCTTCCGAGCCCTGCTCCGCTTCCGAGCCCTGCTCAAGGACAAGCACGTACTGGTCCGTTCAGACAGCACGGCGACAGTAGCGTACATCGACCGACAAGGTGGTCTACGCTCCCGCCGGATGTCGCAACTCGCCCGCCATCTCCTCCTATGGAGTCAGAAGCATCTGAGGTCGCTTCGTGCCGTTCACATCCCGGGAGAACTGAATCATGCAGCCGATGAGCTGTCACGGTTTCAGCCGCTTCTGGGGGAATGGAGACGGTTCCCCAGACGGTTCAGCTGATTTGGGAACAGTTCGGCGACGCACAGATAGATCTGTTTGCCTCCCACGACTCTTCCCATTGCCGCTGGTATTACTCCCTGACCAAGGTTCTGTGCAAGATCAGGGAGGACAGGGAGCAGGTCCTTTTGGTCGCCCCATATTGGCCCGGCCGGACCTGGTTCTCAGAACTCGTACTCCTTGCGACAGCCCCTCCCTGGTCGATCCCTCTGAGGAAGGACCTCCTTACTCAGAGACGGGGCACCGTATGGCACCCACGTCCCGACCTTTGGAACCTACATGTGTGGGACCTGGACGGGACGCAGTAGGTTTGAGTACCCTGCCACCTCAGGTGGCAGCTACCATCACTTCCGCTAGGGCCTTGTCCACGAGACAGGCCTATGCGTTGAAGTGGAACCTCTTCGTCACCTTGTGCTCTTCTCGCCGAGAAGACCCCACGAAATGCTCAATCGGGTCCGTGCTTTCCTTCCTCCAAGAAGGGTTGGAGCGAAGGCTGTCTCCCTCCACCCTAAAGGTCTATGTGGCCGCGATTTCGGCTCACCATGACCTGGTGGACTCAAAAATGGTAGGTCAGCATGACCTGGTCAGCAGGTTCCTTAGAGGGGCGAGGAGACTAAATCCTCCTCGACCTCCTCGACTTCCTCAAATACCCTCTTGGGATCTTGCAGTGGTTCTATCTGCCCTGCAGAAAGCTCCCTTTGAGCCTCTGCAGTCTGTGGAGCCGAAGTTCCTTTCACAGTCTGTGGAGCTAAAGTTCCTTTCAATGAAAGTGGCGCTCATATTGCTTTGGCTTCCATCAAGAGGGTAGGGGACCTGCAAAAGCATGACAAAGCGTGCCTGGAATTCGGGCCGGCTAATTCTCACGTGATCCTGAGACCCCGGCCTGGATACGTGCCCAAGGTTCCCACCACTCCCTTCAGGGATCAGGTGGTGAACCTGCAAGCGTTGCCTGTGGAGGAGGCAGACCCAGCCTTGGCACTGCTCTGTCCAGTACGCGCCCTTCGCGCTTACGTAGACCGGACGCAGTGTTTCAGGACCTCAGACCAGCTCTTTGTCTGTTACGGAGGGCAGCAGAAAGGGAAGGCTCTTTCCAAGCAGAGGTTGTGTCACTGGATAGTGGACGCCATTGTCCTGGCATATCAGGTTCAGGGCATGCCATGCCCCCTTGGGGTTAAAGCACACTCCACTAGGAGTGTTGCTTCCTCTTGGGCTTTAGCGCATGGCGCCTCGCTGACAGACATTTGTAGAGCTGCAGGCTGGACGACACCCAACACATTCACAAGATTTTATAATCTCCGAGTGGAGCCTGTGTCCGCTCGTGTACTCGCCCCAAGTGGCCAGTAACTGGACAGGCTCAGGTGTCTTCGCTTGCTGCGCCATTCCACTCCACGGACTGGATGCGTGCGCATTTTCTCTCAGGTGAGCTTCCCAGTAAGCCCTGAGCTCCTCCAGCACTGCTGATGTCGACACCAGAGTGCATGCCCGCTTGGTCAGCCCTCGTGTTTCGGCTAGGTGCCTCCGTGTGCATGGTTCCCCCGTTGGGCAACCCCCACATGTGTATTTCCATGGTAAGTCTCTCTGAGCACGTGTCTTCCCTTGGCAAGACACCTTGGCACACCTGGGGTTGAAAAATTTTCCACCTGTGGCTGGATACCCCAGAGTGCTCCATATGCAGTCCCTACGGGGGTCATATGTGTATTCTTAAGTCCTCCCTTCGGTCAGGCATTGTGTTGCATTTCTCCACGTGGGATATGCTTCCCAGTGTACCTTGGTATCGGTGTTGAGCCTAGCCCCTCGTTCGTGCTAAGACTCACGGCAGGGAGCTCTGGTCAGCGCAGGACGCTGGAAGACAGCCGTCGTGGCAAGATTGTATTGGGACCCCCATTTCGTCAGTAACTGATGTAACTCGTAGTGTACTGACTGAAAGGGAATGTCTCGGTTACATATGTAACCATCGTTCCATGAAGGAAGGGAACGGAGATGTTACGTCCCCATGCCACTTCCGCTGTACCGCTGGAACGGCCGGACGCTCATGCCTCGGCTCTTCAGCAGGTAACATAATGCAAGATTGCCACGCAACGCCCTTTATACCCACGCGGTGGGGCGGGGTTGCGTTATGCAAATTCCGCAGACCCATGGCATCTTCATGCCATTGGCTCATTTTGTAGAGCTCAAAGGTGATTGGCTTCTAAGCGAAACCCCCATTTCGTCAGTAACTGAGGTAACGTCTCCATTCCCTTCCTTCAGGGAATGAGGGTTACATACGTAACCGAGACGTTACTGCTGAATGAGCTGACAAGAATTTATGGTAAACTAAATGTCATTTATACTGAAACTTGTTTGTGATGTTTTTAAATATATTAGTAATATTATTATTAAATAGGCCTATATTATATTAGTAAAATATAAGTTGCAGTTTACAATTAAAATATATTAACTTTAAATGTAATATTGAATAACACACTAGTTAAAATCATAATCAAGTGCTTTACATGTGATTTAGTATGTTAGTCAACACATCAAAATAAGTGCACTTCCTTAAAGCATGACAAAAGTTTATTAAAACATAAATATTTAAAATGTACTTTAAAGTAAAACTTAATTTGACATATACTTGTGTGTTAAGAAATATTAAAGAGTCTCTCTTTAAGTGTTTACCTGCAGGAAGTGGATGTGATGGTGTGTGTGTGAAAGCTGCTCCAGCTCAGCGTCTCTCCTCCTCAGATCATTGATCTCCTGCTCCAGTCGCTCCAGTCGTCCTTCAGCTCGACTCACTGCAGCCTTTTCCTGATCTCTGATCCGCTGTGTGACCTCAGAGCGGCTTCTCTCAATGGAGCGGATGAGCTCAGTAAAGATCCTCTCACTGTCCTCCACTGCTGTCTGTGCAGAGCGCTGTTAGGACACACATCACACAGTGGCTTCAGCGGGACTGACAGAGACAAACTGAGACGTCTCAAACTTCTCTTCTTCTTCAGACTCACCTTATGAGACTCCACAGCCTCTCTCAGCGGCTGAAGATCTTTCTGTCTCTGCTGGATTCTCTGACGGATCTTCATCTGCGTCTCCTTCAGCTGTTTCTGGAGGATAAGCCAATAACAGGAAATAACACATTAAACTACTATCACACAAAAAGGGTTAAAGATCTAGCCTGGTAAGTTTAGGTTCAAACCACAGATTCATGGTTTCCTGAAATGAGATTATGAATGAATATGAAACTGAAATGTCAGCAGTATTTCATCAGTGTCTAGTTTTATATGAATACTTCACCCTAAAGTTTTAATTCTGTCATCATTTACTCTTCCTTATATCGTTCCAAACCTGTATGACTTTCTGTCTATTGTGAGACTCAACAGAAGATATTTTGAGGCCAAATAAAATATGGTGACACGTCAATAACATAAAACCTCATTGGTTCTTGAATGTCACAGTCACATGACTAAACATCATGATGTCATGACACAAACACCAGTGAAGTTTGATGTTTTTGATGACATCATATTTGATTTGGGCTCTGCATACATGAGTTCATCAATGATTTGATTTGATTTGTGAATCACAATTTTGCTCTCCTTTTTAAGTGCTTTTTTTTGTCATGAACGCCGGTGGAGTTTCTTCAATCGGCCACCGGAGGTCTCACTCGTCTGAGTACTAGCATTAAGTATTGGACGACATTTCCCATGAGGCCACATACCTGGACTGATTATTGCACACCTGTTCCTCATCACTCAGAATATTTAAACCCCTTGTCAACACAGAACTAATGTTCAAATCAGTTCAATTAGTGAACTGGCTCGAAAGAATCACTATTGCTGTTTGCTGCCTGCCCTGATCCTCTGCCTGTTATGACCACGTTTACTGCTCTGCCTCTGATATTGTTGTTTGCCCTGGTATTTCGACACATGCCTGTCTGTACTCTGAACTTGCTTTGTTTTAATAAACCACACATGGATCCCTTTCAACCTGAGTCCTTGTTATAATACAATAGTCACTCTTTAAGTGCACTTAAGTGGCCTTTCATTAAATTAATATTACATTAACTCCAAGTACAGTTTTTTTAAAATGTACTTTTAATTTGAATTACAAGTGCATGTCAATGCAATTAAGCACATTTTTTTTTTAACAACTGGAGTTGTTTAGATTACTTTGTTTTATGCTTTTGTATCCTTTTTGGAGCTTAACTTTTGTACCCCATTGACTTTCAATGTATAGACTAAAATAGATAATAATAAAATTAGTTTTATTTATAAAGTGCCTTTCCCAAGCTCAAGGTTGCTGTACAGGGAGATAATACAGTAAACATGGGATCAACAAAGATACAGACTTATATACATGTATACACCGATCAGGCATAACATTATGATCACCTTCCTAATATTGTGTTGGTCTCCCTTTTGCTGCCAAAACAGCCCTGACCCGTAGAGGCATGGACTCCACTAGACCCCTGAAGGTGTGCTGTGGTATCTGGCACCAAAATGTTAGCAACAGATCGTTTAAATTGCGAGGTAGGGCCTCCATGGATTAGACTTCTTTGTTCAGCACATCCCACAGATGCTCGATTGGATTGAGATCTGGGGAATTTGGAGGCCAAGTCAACACCTCAAACTCGTCGTTGTGCTCCTCAAACCATTCCTGAACAATTTTTGCTTTGTGGCAGGGAGCATTATCCTGCTGAAAGAGGCCACAGCCACTAGGGCATACACAGAGAATACTGTTTCCATGAAAGGGTGTACATGGTCTGCAACAATGCTTAGGTAGGTGGTACGTGTCAAAGTAACATCCACATGGATGGCAGGACCCAAGGTTTCCCATAGTGCATCCTGGTGTCATGTGTTCCCCAGGTTCCCAGACGCACACGCACCTGTCCATCCACGTAAAAAGAAATTGTGATCCATCAGACCAGACCACCTTCTTCCATTGCTCTGTGGTCCAGTTCTGATGCTCACGTGCCCACTGTTGGTGCTTGTGGCGGTGGACAGGGGTCAGCATGGGCACCCTGACTGGTCTGCGGCTATGCAGCCCCATACACAGCAAACTGCGATGCACTGTGTATTCTGACACCTTTCTATCAGAACCAGCATTAACATCTTGAGCAATTTGAGCTACAGTAGCTCATTTGTTCCCCACGTGCATCAATGGCCGCCCATGACCCTGTTGCCGGTTTACCACTGTTCCTTCCTTGGACCACTTTTGATAGATACTGCCCACTGCAGACCGGGAACACCCCACAAGAGCTGCAGTTTTGGAGATGCTCTGACCCATTCGTCTAGCCATCACAATTTGGCCCTTGTCAAACTCACTCAAATCCTTACGTTTGCCCATTTTTCCTGCTTCTAACACATCAACTTTGAGGACAAAATGTTCACTTGCTGCCTAATATATCCCACCCACTAACAGGAGATAATCAGTGTTATTCACTTCACCTGTCACTGGTCATAATGTTATGCATGATCGGTGTATATACATATGTACACAAACACACACACACACACTAGGCAGAGGTGGAATGAAAATATTTTGAGAAAAGACAGGTTTTCAGTTGTGATTTGAATGAGGATATAGTAGAGGTGAGTTCCAGAGTTTCGGCGCTATAGCACTGAACGATCTACCACCCATTGATGAGAGACAAAGCAAGGTACAGTAAGCATGACAGTGGATAATATGAGGGGTAACAAATAAATATTGAAAAGAAGAGGTCCAAAAACATAGCCTTGAGGGACACCTTGAGAGAGAAAACAAGTGGGAGATTTGAAGTTATGGACAGAAATTAAGAATTTTCTATCAGTGATATAGGATGTAAACCAAGAAAGTGCACTAGCCGTGATGCCTATAGATGAAAGATGAGAGATAAGAATGTGATGGGATACAGTGTCAAAAGCTGCAGTTAAATCAAGCAGGATAAGAACAGTAAGACAGTCAGAATCAGCAGATAGGAGAAGGACATTGGTCATTTTAACAGTGCTGTTTCAGTGCTATGGCCTGATTGAAAATGAGATTGAAAGGGATCAAAAAGATTATTAACAGAGAGATGGGATTGTAACTGAGATGCAACAACTTTTGCGAGCAGTTTAGAAACGAAAGGAAGGTTGGCTATAGGTCTGAAATAATTTATAACAGAAGAGTCTAGCCCCGATTTCTTCAAAATAGCCGAATGAGACATTCTTCAAAATATCATCTTTTACATTACACAGAAGAAAGTCAAACCAGTTTGGATTGGCATGACGGTGATTTCTGCGTGATCAGTCGCTCTCAGTTCATACCTGCTTCTCTGTCCTCTGTGCTGCAGTTGATACAGTGTTGTGGTTTTTATGTTCACTCTCCTTACACCACACACAGATGTACTGTTGATCAGTGATACAGTACATCTCTAGCTCTTTATCATGTTTACGGCAGATCATGTCCTGCAGTCGTCCAGTGGCATCAATCACTTTGTGTGGTTTACGAGAGTGATATTCCTCATGACGGTCAAAATGAGTTTGACAGAAAGATTCCTGACACACCAGACAGGACTTGACGGCTTTGTATTTTCTTCCAGTACAGACGTCACACTCCACGTCTCCAGCTCCAGCGTAACAGTCAGCAGGAAGTTTAGTCTTCTTCAGTTTCTCCACCATTTCAGCCAGAATGGTGTTTTTACCTAAAGCAGGTCTTGGACTGAAGGTCTTTCTGCACTGAGGGCAGCTGTAGACTCTCTTCTTATCCTCCTGATCCCAGCAGCCTGTAATACAGCTCTTACAGTAACTGTGTCCGCAGTGGATGGTCACTGGATCCTTCAGGAGATCCAGACACACTGGACACATGAACTCATTCTGAGAAAATCTGGCTTCTGCCATTTTACTGCATGAATACAGAGAGACACAAACACACAACAGCTCAACAATACTTCAGTTTCTGTTTCCCTGAACTGAGGAGTTGAAATAAGTTTGAGTGACGTGTGTAAAACAGGTGTGTCTGTAAAGCAACTTCCTTGTTCCTGGTCACAGAGAGTCACTTTCCTGCTGTGTTTATGTGAACTTCAAGTGAAGTCAAAAATATTGTAATTTCAAGTTCTGAGTACATGAATGACCGAGCAAAGTTGTATTTACAAATGAGAAACCAGAGTTCTAGACTCTAGAAGATGATCTTCTCAAGACTGGAATTTTGGTCAAATATCTGGACAGAAGTCATGTAGTCTATTCGCCTTCAGACTACAGCATTGTCAGTTTTTAATTTATTTAGTTTTTTAATGTACATTAATTTGTATAGCGCTTTTCACAATGCATAACGTTTCAAAGCAGCTTTATAGAAAATATAACAAAATGTTTCTACATACTGTGTCAAAGTAATGTCCACATGTCAGAATGTACAGTTCTAAGATAAATCAGATCATGCAGTTAACTAACATCATGTATTCATTTAGGCAGAAACAATCTTTTTTTTTTTCTTCACAAAACTTTCATGGCCCCCAGAATATTTTTTTGTATAAATATCTGAACATGCAATATATCAAAAGAAAGAACGGAACCCTCCTAGAGGAAAAACAATTTGCTCATTGGTTGCTTTTTCTAAGCTCAGGAGACATAGTTGTGATTCTCCTATGTTTCTTGATTAAGTGTCAGCAGTTTATCAGATGTTTCTCCTAAAATTCCTTAGGAGAAACAAATATAGACGCAAATGAGAGATGTCTAAGAGAGTCAAAACTGAGATTGTGGTGAGAGAAGCTTGGAAAATCTCTTTATTGTCTAAATTAGGTGTCAGCTTTGTCTTCCCATGTTTCTCCTAAAATCCATTAGGAGAAATAAGAGTAGACACAACTGAGACATGAGAAATATCTGAGACTTAACTGAGATTCTTATTAAGCTCTTGTTGTAGTATCAGCAGTGTCTCAGATGTTTCTCCTAAAATCCATTAGGAGAAATAAGAGCAGACACAACCGAGACATGAGAAATATCTGAGACTTAACTGAGATTCTTATTTAGCTCTTGTTGTAGTATCAGCAGTGTCTGAGATGTTTCTCCTAAAATCCATTAGGAGAAATAAGAGTAGACACAACCGAGACATGAGAAATATCTGAGACTTAACTGAGATTCTTATTTAGCTCTTGTTGTAGTATCAGCAGTGTCTCAGATGTTTCTCCTAAAATCCATTAGGAGAAATAAGAGTAGACACAACCGAGACATGAGAAATATCTGAGACTTAACTGAGATTCTTATTTAGCTCTTGTTGTAGTATCAGCAGTGTCTGAGATGTTTCTCCTAAAATCCATTAGGAGAAATAAGAGTAGACACAACCGAGACATGAGAAATATCTGAGACTTAACTGAGATTCTTATTTAGCTCTTGTTGTAGTATCAGCAGTGTCTCAGATGTTTCTCCTAAAATCCATTAGGAGAAATAAGAGTAGACACAACCGAGACATGAGAAATATCTGAGACTTAACTGAGATTCTTATTTAGCTCTTGTTGTAGTATCAGCAGTGTCTCAGATGTTTCTCCTAAAATCCATTAGGAGAAATAAGAGTAGACACAACCGAGACATGAGAAATATCTGAGACTTAACTGAGATTCTTATTTAGCTCTTGTTGTAGTATCAGCAGTGTCTCAGATGTTTCTCCTAAAATCCATTAGGAGAAATAAGGGTAGACACAACCGAGACATGAGAAATATCTGAGACTTAACTGAGATTCTTATTAAGCTCTTGTTGTAGTATCAGCAGTGTCTCAGATGTTTCTCCTAAAATCCATTAGGAGAATTAAGGGTAGACACAACCGAGACATGAGAAATATCTGAGACTTAACTGAGATTCTTATTAAGCTCTTGTTGTAGTATCAGCAGTGTCTCAGATGTTTCTCCTAAAATCCATTAGGAGAAATAAGAGTAGACACAACCGAGACATGAGAAATATCTGAGACTTAACTGAGATTCTTATTAAGCTCTTGTTGTAGTATCAGCAGTGTCTCAGATGTTTCTCCTAAAATCCATTAGGAGAAATAAGAGTAGACACAAACGAGACATGAGAAATATCTGAGACTTAATTGAGATTCTTATTAGGCTCTTGTTGTAGTATCAGCAGTGTCTGAGATGTTTCTCCTAAAATCCATTAGGAGAAATAAGAGTAGACACAACCGAGACATGAGAAATATCTGAGACTTAATTGAGATTCTTATTAGGCTCTTGTTGTAGTATCAGCAGTGTCTCAGATGTTTCTCCTAAAATCCATTAGGAGAAATAAGAGTAGACACAACCGAGACATAAGAAATATCTGAGACTTAACTGAGATTCTTATTTAGCTCTTGTTGTAGTATCAGCAGTGTCTCAGATGTTTCTCCTAAAATCCATTAGGAGAAATAAGAGTAGACACAACCGAGACATGAGAAATATCTGAGACTTAACTGAGATTCTTATGTAGCTCTTGTTGTAGTATCAGCAGTGTCTCAGATGTTTCTCCTAAAATCCATTAGGAGAAATAAGAGTAGACACAACCGAGACATGAGAAATATCTGAGACTTAACTGAGATTCTTATTTAGCTCTTGTTGTAGTATCAGCAGTGTCTCAGATGTTTCTCCTAAAATCCATTAGGAGAAATAAGAGTAGACACAACCGAGACATGAGAAATATCTGAGACTTAACTGAGATTCTTATTTAGCTCTTGTTGTAGTATCAGCAGTGTCTCAGATGTTTCTCCTAAAATCCATTAGGAGAAATAAGGGTAGACACAACCGAGACATGAGAAATATCTGAGACTTAACTGAGATTCTTATTAAGCTCTTGTTGTAGTATCAGCAGTGTCTCAGATGTTTCTCCTAAAATCCATTAGGAGAATTAAGGGTAGACACAACCGAGACATGAGAAATATCTGAGACTTAACTGAGATTCTTATTAAGCTCTTGTTGTAGTATCAGCAGTGTCTCAGATGTTTCTCCTAAAATCCATTAGGAGAAATAAGAGTAGACACAACCGAGACGTGAGAAATATCTGAGACTTAACTGAGATTCTTATTAAGCTCTTGTTGTAGTATCAGCAGTGTCTCAGATGTTTCTCCTAAAATCCATTAGGAGAAATAAGAGTAGACACAACCGAGACGTGAGAAATATCTGAGACTTAATTGAGATTCTTATTTAGCTCTTGTTGTAGTATCTGCAGTGTCTCAGATGTTTCTCCTAAAATCCATTAGGAGAAATAAGAGTAGACACAAACGAGACATGAGAAATATCTGAGACTTAATTGAGATTCTTATTTAGCTCTTGTTGTAGTATCAGCAGTGTCTCAGATGTTTCTCCTAAAATCCATTAGAAGAAATAAGGGTAGACACAAACGAGACATGAGAAATATCTGAGACTTAACTGAGATTCTTATTTAGCTCTTGTTGTAGTATCAGCAGTGTCTCAGATGTTTCTCCTAAAATCCATTAGGAGAAATAAGAGTAGACACAACCGAGACATGAGAAATATCTGAGACTTAATTGAGATTCTTATTAGGCTCTTGTTGTAGTATCTGCAGTGTCTCAGATGTTTCTCCTAAAATCCATTAGGAGAAATAAGAGTAGACACAAACGAGACATGAGAAATATCTGAGACTTAATTGAGATTCTTATTTAGCTCTTGTTGTAGTATCAGCAGTGTCTCAGATGTTTCTCCTAAAATCCATTAGAAGAAATAAGGGTAGACACAAACGAGACATGAGAAATATCTGAGACTTAACTGAGATTCTTATTTAGCTCTTGTTGTAGTATCAGCAGTGTCTCAGATGTTTCTCCTAAAATCCATTAGGAGAAATAAGAGTAGACACAACCGAGACATGAGAAATATCTGAGACTTAATTGAGATTCTTATTAGGCTCTTGTTGTAGTATCAGCAGTGTCTCAGATGTTTCTCCTAAAATCCATTAGGAGAAATAAGAGTAGACACAACCGAGACATGAGAAATATCTGAGACTTAACTGAGATTCTTATTAAGCTCTTGTTGTAGTATCAGCAGTGTCTCAGATGTTTCTCCTAAAACTCCTTAAGAAAAAAAACAAATAGACAAATGAGAGGAGCTGGGTCAAAACTGAGAATGAAGTGAGAGAAGCTTGGAAAATCTCTTTATTGTCTTGCTGTAATCTCTTTCAAGACTCATTAGAGAAAGTGTTTTCACTCACTCAGCATTTATGGTTGTGATTCTCATCTGTGTCCACTTTAGGTTTCAGATTTGACTTCACATTTTCCTCATAAAATTACCCAGGGAACATACAAATAGACATAAATGAGACTAAAGTAAATTTGGAGAAAAAGATAAGACATCCACAAGACTGTATTAAAATAAAGATGGGAGAGCTCTTTAGTGTCTTGCAGAAAGTTTTATTGCTCAGAGGTTAGGCTGCTTTTACTGTGCTCAGTATATGAGGTTAACATTCTTTACTCATGTAGGTTTCAAGTTTCTTTTTACATGCTTAATACAATGGCAAGAAAATACAATATGCAAATCTTTTTCAAGGCACTTCAAAAAATAAATAAATAAATAAATAAAGTTAGATACTGCACATGAGTGATGTTTATATACTCTGCAATCTCTGTAAAGACAATTGTAATCTTAGATAAACAAGTTTTCTACAAAATCAAACTAAAATATATTGTTTCTTTTTACACTTTATAAGCAGCATTTCCCAAAAATACCCTTAAATACAGAAACAGCAAAATAAAACACCAGTAAATGACACAACATCATTGATGTAACAAACTACAATTACATAAACATTTAAGTTGATCTCATGCGACACTTGTTTATAAGAGCTTTCTTCAGCTTCGACTTTTCAACTGGTTTCCATCCATGACATTTGCCACAGCTCATGACATAAACTACAATTGGGGAAAAGAGGAAAATGTTACATGAACTGGTCAAGGGAAATACTGTAACTATACTTTTAATCCCATTGTGCATATAACATGACCAAACATTAGATTAAATGTATATAACATGAAGTTGACATTTGATAAAAAGGATTTAGGAACTTGAAATTTAGGAAATTGTCTTGCCCTCTGGGACTTTGCCATGCTTTCCAAAGCTATAGAGTTTGAACATTCTTCATGACTGAAGAACTGATCAAACAGTAGATGGAAAAGACGAAGACAGTCCTTCTTTGACTCTTGGTGAATAGCTGATAGTTTGGTAGAGGACAAGAGCAGCCCACTGTCTGGGTAAAGTTCTTGTTGGCCAGGTCTGGTTTTAGGCATCAGAACTCCACTTTCACGTGATGTGTAGTCTTCCATCTTATCTATAAAGCCTCTGAGTGCCTGTAGGTGTTCAAGATCTGAAACAGAAAAGGTAGGAGTAAAAGCTTTTCCAGTGGATAATGAGGAGAGATTAATGAATCAGAAATGTCCCTTTACATGCACACATTTCACTTACTCATGCTGGACAGCACATCCCTCATCATGTTATTCTCTTTAAGTAATGCCTGTACCTCCAGCTTGCATGTTTCTCATGGCTCCCATTGTTAATTTTCATAGGATGCGTTCTGTGATCTGACTGTGGGTTCTTCATACTCCTCAGGCTCTAACCCAAGCCTGTCATCCTGAATTGTAACTTCAGCTGAGGGGTGAGGTATAGACGGGTTATACAGAAGCCCCAAAATTTTTCTTTTGGGGTTGAATTATGTGTAATGGTTTGTCTTTGATGTTCATCTAAATCTAATAAACCTGGCTGGTCTTGATTACAATACTCAGATGGTGTCATGGTCTGTGGATTAAAAGGCTTAACAGGGCATGGTAATAGCATAGATTGATGTTGGGTTGGTGGCAATCCTGGAGACGGAGGCTGGGTTAGTGCAGAGGAAGGACCATGTTCAGCTGGTGCAGAAGCGACCCGATTCTGGTTATAAAATGTTTCAGCAGATGCATAATTTCTTTTAAATGTCCTTCTTTGCACCCTTTCTCGGGTCCTGCTTTTGGTCACAGAACCCAATGTAATCTACAGTGGCATTATAGAATTTGTTGTCTGACCATCTTGCAAAGAACTCGTGCTCCTGGAGTGAGTCCCTCAAAGCTAGTAATTGGCGACTCCTTTTCTATAAGTATGTCACAGGTCTTACAAATTTTTTGCAGTGTATCCATCTTCAAATGTTAGAAAAACATAAAATCCTGTAATTGTAAAAAGAAATCCAAAGTCACTAAACAGTCACTAGAAATACAACATTGAAGCTTTTCGATTCATAATAAACCCCATGACATATTTGTACATTTCATATTTAACATCCAACCACCACAAATTTCCCAAACACTGTAAGCAAGCGTATAGCTTAATTGGCAGAGTGCGGTGTCAGTAATTCAAAAAGTCATGGGTTCAAGGCAAACCCAAGGGACACACAAAGGCTTATTGATGACTTAATTTAAATGAAGCCTTTAATACAAGTGACTGTCAAAACTATTAAACTTATTTACCTTCTCTTTCTTCATTTTGTAGGGCAGTGGCTGACTCACTGACCTTTGTTTTTTTGATTGGGTTACGGATTCTTTTAGGTATCTCCATCACACTGATCTCTGTTCTGTGGACAAGACCAAATTATAATAAACAAATTGTCAATACCATAAACTATGCCTAATAAAAAGACCTTCTCTTTCTGCTTCCCTCACTGTTTAGTGCCATTACACTTGGTGGTAAAATGCCAGTTTTTACAATGGGCTATATAAATGTTGTGTTTATGGTTATTTGCATCTATGGTTTGAACCCTCTCCTACTTGTTTGAGTGCACCATGACATTCATGACAATCATTGCTCACAGGTGAACTGCACACCTGATGTAATCAGTGCAACACCTATACTGCCAAGTGAGGCAAAATACTTTAGCTAACAATGTCAGATGTGTTTGACTAATTTATACATGCATTTAGAAGAAGCAGTGCAAAAAAACTTGCCACAGTATTCTTTGTTTAAATGTTTTAAGCAAGTTATTTGGTTGAGTAGTACAGTATATACTCTTGAGTCACAAGAGAAAGGATGGCGCAAATAACCATTAACCAGTCTTGTTGGAGAAGGAAAATGAAGGACCAATCAAAAATCAAAAGATATAGAAGAAAAATCATCAAAGTGAGAATTTATTGTTTTTTTTATTGTTTTTTTTTATAGTTTGCACACTTTGGTATTCTTTTCTTGCAGCAAAAAAACACTGCAACCTTGGGAGACATGTCAATCCACAGAGCAGATTATTGCTGTGCAGAAGTGCTTGGAGTGGACAATGGCATTTCTCAGACAGAGGGATCTTCTATGATGTACGGGCCTGAACTTTGTAATGTTAATGAAGAGTTTTATACAAGACAAGACTACACTCCGTACACTAGTACTGATTGTGATGTGGAACATTTTGATCCTATACACTATGGTATTGATGATGAGTGGAATGATGGCACTTTATTTGACAATGACCTTAATGATGATGCAGAAATTCAATTTAAGGAAAAGCCTGGTGATTGTTCACTTTACAAAAATGCTCCTGTATCTACTGCAGAAAGCGTTCTCATTATCCCAGCTTTTGCTAATAGACACAAAATGACAGGGAAAGCCCTGAGTGACTTGGTCAAATTGATCTCCCTGCATTGTCCAGTAGAACATCAAACAGAGTGCCTGAAAAAATCAAAAAAATCTTTGATAATGCAGGTCCCTCATTTATTGTGCACAAATATTGCAACAGTTGTTATATGTCAGTAGAGAGCTATAACGCCCAGTGTCAGGTCTGTAAAGCAGAGGTATCAACAATATGATGGACAAGTATATCAGAAGTTTTTGGCTGGTGGTGGGTCACTTAGTGATTCCCACAACATTTCCTTACTCTGGAACACAGATGGCATTCCTGTTTTCAAGTCCTCTAAATTCTCAGTGTGGCCTTTTTACTGTATCATAAAACATGATTCTTGCAGGTCTTTGGTTTGGTGAGTCAAAACCATCTATGCTGACTTTCCTTAAACCGCTGTGTGACACTCTTAATAATATACAAAGAGATGGAGTCCTTGTTCAATTTTATGAATCAGATAGTCCCTTTATATGCAGAGTATTGTGATTTACCCGCAAAAGCCTTAGTGTTAAATACTATTCAGTACAATGGACGTTTTGAATGTTTAAAATGTGAACAGCCTGGCAAGACAATTAAAACAGGAGAAAGGGGACATGTGCATACTTTCCCCTTTCAAACTGAAGATCCAAAGGGTCCTGCACGTACTCATAAGAGATTTGTGGAAGATGCCAAGTTGTCATTTGATTCAGAAACCATAGTGCGTGGAGTTCATTAAGGGTCCCACTTACCTCAGCACGGTAAATAGCTTTGATTTGATCTTAGGCACGGGTGTTGATTACATGCATTCTGTGCTTCTTGGTGTTATGCGACTTTTGATGCATTTGTGGTTTTCCACAGAATTCTCACGCAGTTCTTTTAGCATGGTCAGATCAATTAGTGAAGTAGACAAACGCATGAGTGAAATTCAACCACCATTTAAAACACGTTTCCCTCGCTCTGTTTTTGTCCACAGAATGTACTATAAAGCTTCAGAGTACCGGTGTATGTTTTGTTGTTCTTTGGGCCAGTAGTGTTTCGAGGTATTCTTGCAAACCTGTACTACAATCACTTTCTGCTGCTAAGTGAAGCAATGTTCATTCTTCTTTTGGATTCCATAACCTTTGCACAAATAGATCGTGCTGAGAAACTTCTGTGGAAGTTTTGTTCTCAGATGAATGAGCTTTATGGTGACAGATACCTGACAGCCAATGTTCATTTATTAGTTCATTTAGCAGACAGTGTTAGAGCTCTTGGACCTTTGTGGACCCATTCTTGCTTTCACTTTGAGGACAAAAATGGACATTTGCTTCGTCTCATTCATGGAACTCAAAATATTCCTCTACAAATGGTAAATGCAGTGAAACTTATTCAGTGTCTCCCAAATATTGCTCAAACCACGAAAATTGGTAATACCACTGCTGATTTCATTGCCAAGATGACAAATGACACAAGTCATTTTTGTTTTTCAAACACAGGTGCCTTTAGAGTGAAAGAAATAGGTGTTCCCTTCAATCTTTTGCTGGATTGCACAGACATTAAACATATCATATCTTAAAAGTGTTTGGCCAATCGTTATTCTATATACAGGCTCTAATCTTCATCACCATGGTAACCCCATGAATATAAACACACCACAAACCCTTCTAAAATTCAAAGTAATACAACAATAAATACTAGCAGATCTCCCACTATAATCATATTGAGAAAAAACATGAAAAAAACGAAATATCACCTAAATATAGTGTCTCTAGCTAAGGAGAATAACCTGAGCACAGTGAGTGATGTTACTGAGATCTCTTATGAAACTTTAGAGGAGATAAATGTGAGAGTGTGAGTGTCTCTGGCTAAGGAGAATAACCTGAGCACAGTGAGTGATGTTACAGAGATCTCTTATGAAGCTTTAGAGGAGATAAATGTGAGAGTGTGAGTGTCTCTGGCTAAGGAGAATAACCTGAGCACGGTGCGAGATGTTACCGAGATCTCTTATGAAACTTTAGAGGAGATAAATGTGAGAGTGTGAGTGTCTCTGGCTAAGGAGAATAACCTGAGCACAGTGAGTGATGTTACAGAGATCTCTTATGAAGCTTTAGAGGAGATAAATGTGAGAGTGTGAGTGTCTCTGGCTAAGGAGAATAACCTGAGCACGGTGCGAGATGTTACCGAGATCTCTTATGAAGCTTTAGAGGAGATAAATGTGAGAGTGTGAGTGTCTCTAGCTAAGGAGAATAACCTGAGCACAGTGAGTGATGTTACTGAGATCTCTTATGAAGCTTTAGAGGAGATAAATGTGAGAGTGTGAGTGTCTCTGGCTAAGGAGAATAATCTGAGCACAGTGAGTGATGTTACTGAGATCTCTTATGAAACTTTAGAGGAGATAAATGTGAGAGTGTGAGTGTCTCTGGCTAAGGAGAATAACCTGAGCACGGTGAGTGATGTTACCGAGATCTCTTATGAAGCTTTAGAGGAGATAAATGTGAGAGTGTGAGTGTCTCTAGCTAAGGAGAATAACCTGAGCACGGTGCGAGATGTTACCGAGATCTCTTATGAAGCTTTAGAGGAGATAAATGTGAGAGTGTGAGTGTCTCTGGCTAAGGAGAATAACCTGAGCACAGTGAGTGATGTTACTGAGATCTCTTATGAAACTTTAGAGGAGATAAATGTGAGAGTGTGAGTATCTCTAGCTAAGGAGAATAACCTGAGCACAGTGAGTGATGTTACCGAGATCTCTTATGAAGCTTTAGAGGAGATAAATGTGAGAGTGTGAGTGTCTCTAGCTAAGGAGAATAATCTGAGCACGGTGAGTGATGTTACTGAGATCTCTTATGAAGCTTTAGAGGAGATAAATGTGAGAGTGTGAGTGTCTCTAGCTAAGGAGAATAATCTGAGCACGGTGAGTGATGTTACTGAGATCTCTTATGAAGCTTTAGAGGAGATAAATGTGAGAGTGTGAGTGTCTCTAGCTAAAGAGAATAATATGAGCACGGTGAGTGATGTTACCGAGATCTCTTATGAAGCTTTAGAGGAGATAAA
Source organism: Coreius guichenoti (assembly GCA_039654105.1). Taxonomy (NCBI): domain Eukaryota; kingdom Metazoa; phylum Chordata; class Actinopteri; order Cypriniformes; family Gobionidae; genus Coreius; species Coreius guichenoti. Next base: position 10,691,575 of record CM077171.1, on the reverse strand, counting down.
TGTGAGAGTGTGAGTGTCTCTAGCTAAAGAGAATAATATGAGCACGGTGAGTGATGTTACCGAGATCTCTTATGAAGCTTTAGAGGAGATAAATGTGAGAGTGTGAGTGTCTCTGGCTAAGGAGAATAATCTAAGCACAGTGAGTGATGTTACTGAGATCTCTTATGAAATTTTAGAGGAGATAAATGTGAGAGTGTGAGTGTCTCTGGCTAAGGAGAATAACCTGAGCACGGTGCGAGATGTTACCGAGATCTCTTATGAAGCTTTAGAGGAGATAAATGTGAGAGTGTGAGTGTCTCTAGCTAAGGAGAATAACCTGAGCACAGTGAGTGATGTTACTGAGATCTCTTATGAAGCTTTAGAGGAGATAAATGTGAGAGTGTGAGTGTCTCTGGCTAAGGAGAATAATCTGAGCACAGTGAGTGATGTTACTGAGATCTCTTATGAAACTTTAGAGGAGATAAATGTGAGAGTGTGAGTGTCTCTAGCTAAGGAGAATAACCTGAGCACGGTGAGTGATGTTACCGAGATCTCTTATGAAGCTTTAGAGGAGATAAATGTGAGAGTGTGAGTGTCTCTAGCTAAGGAGAATAACCTGAGCACGGTGCGAGATGTTACCGAGATCTCTTATGAAGCTTTAGAGGAGATAAATGTGAGAGTGTGAGTGTCTCTGGCTAAGGAGAATAACCTGAGCACAGTGAGTGATGTTACTGAGATCTCTTATGAAACTTTAGAGGAGATAAATGTGAGAGTGTGAGTATCTCTAGCTAAGGAGAATAACCTGAGCACAGTGAGTGATGTTACCGAGATCTCTTATGAAGCTTTAGAGGAGATAAATGTGAGAGTGTGAGTGTCTCTAGCTAAGGAGAATAATCTGAGCACGGTGAGTGATGTTACTGAGATCTCTTATGAAGCTTTAGAGGAGATAAATGTGAGAGTGTGAGTGTCTCTAGCTAAGGAGAATAATCTGAGCACGGTGAGTGATGTTACTGAGATCTCTTATGAAGCTTTAGAGGAGATAAATGTGAGAGTGTGAGTGTCTCTAGCTAAAGAGAATAATATGAGCACGGTGAGTGATGTTACCGAGATCTCTTATGAAGCTTTAGAGGAGATAAATGTGAGAGTGTGAGTGTCTCTAGCTAAAGAGAATAATATGAGCACGGTGAGTGATGTTACCGAGATCTCTTATGAAGCTTTAGAGGAGATAAATGTGAGAGTGTGAGTGTCTCTAGCTAAAGAGAATAATATGAGCACGGTGAGTGATGTTACCGAGATCTCTTATGAAGCTTTAGAGGAGATAAATGTGAGAGTGTGAGTGTCTCTGGCTAAGGAGAATAATCTAAGCACAGTGAGTGATGTTACTGAGATCTCTTATGAAATTTTAGAGGAGATAAATGTGAGAGTGTGAGTGTCTCTGGCTAAGGAGAATAACCTGAGCACAGTTGAGTGATGTTACTGAGATCTCTTATGAAGCTTTAGAGGAGATAAATTTGACAGTGTGAGTGTCTCTGGCTAAGGAGAATAACCTGAGCACGGTGAGTGATGTTACTGAGATCTCTTAGGAAACTTTAGAAGAGACAAATGTGAGAGTGTGAGTGTCTCTGGCTAAGGAGAATAACCTGAGCACAGTGAGTGATGTTACTGAGATCTCTTATGAAACTTTAGAGGAGATAAATGTGAGAGTGTGAGTATCTCTAGCTAAGGAGAATAACCTGAGCACAGTGAGTGATGTTACCGAGATCTCTTATGAAGCTTTAGAGGAGATAAATGTGAGAGTGTGAGTGTCTCTAGCTAAGGAGAATAATCTGAGCACGGTGAGTGATGTTACTGAGATCTCTTATGAAGCTTTAGAGGAGATAAATGTGAGAGTGTGAGTGTCTCTAGCTAAGGAGAATAATCTGAGCACGGTGAGTGATGTTACTGAGATCTCTTATGAAGCTTTAGAGGAGATAAATGTGAGAGTGTGAGTGTCTCTAGCTAAAGAGAATAATATGAGCACGGTGAGTGATGTTACCGAGATCTCTTATGAAGCTTTAGAGGAGATAAATGTGAGAGTGTGAGTGTCTCTAGCTAAAGAGAATAATATGAGCACGGTGAGTGATGTTACCGAGATCTCTTATGAAGCTTTAGAGGAGATAAATGTGAGAGTGTGAGTGTCTCTAGCTAAAGAGAATAATATGAGCACGGTGAGTGATGTTACCGAGATCTCTTATGAAGCTTTAGAGGAGATAAATGTGAGAGTGTGAGTGTCTCTGGCTAAGGAGAATAATCTAAGCACAGTGAGTGATGTTACTGAGATCTCTTATGAAATTTTAGAGGAGATAAATGTGAGAGTGTGAGTGTCTCTGGCTAAGGAGAATAACCTGAGCACAGTTGAGTGATGTTACTGAGATCTCTTATGAAGCTTTAGAGGAGATAAATTTGACAGTGTGAGTGTCTCTGGCTAAGGAGAATAACCTGAGCACGGTGAGTGATGTTACTGAGATCTCTTAGGAAACTTTAGAAGAGACAAACATGAGAGAATGTCATTTTTTTTGTCTCAGGAGAAACATGTGAGAAGGAAGAGACTTAGCCTTATGTCTCAATTTGATGTTTACTTGATCTCATTTCTGTCTAGGAGAAAGATGTGAGTTGAGAAGGAGATCTCATGTTTGATTTTCCTTTCCTCTGGGCTGCTTTAAAGAATTAAAAATGATTGTAGCTTCATGCATTCTTTTTTTATGTTTCATAAAACAATCAACATTTTGAACAAAAAGCTGAGAAAATCAAGTTTTTTTTCAAAGACTACAATATGCATAAGCAATGCTTTTATCACTTGTTTGTACTTCTTTTTTCCTGTGTTTTGATCCAGAGATTCTGTACTCTTTCAGAAGATGCGTAATAACGCCCCCCTACCGTATGACATTGAAAACACAGAAAACCTGAAAATTCTATCAATGGTGGGGAAAGAGTTAAAGCAATTATTACAAGTTAATACAATAGTTAATAAAATACAAGACCCGGTTTATTACAAGTTGATCATAATGATTACAATGCAAACAATAACAATAACAAATGCAGAAAAAAAAAATAACATTACAATGTTTAACGTGATCTTACATCTACTAATAATACATTATATTGTTAGTCCTGAGATTCTTCATGTAAGTGAATAAATACATAGATTCGCATAGAACACTTGTGTTTAATTGTCTGGTAGAACTTTTTTAAGCATGTCAGAGAGGTTCTGGGTTCTAATCCACCCAGATGTTCATCAGAGATTGTATGCCAAGAGCATGGACACGTTTGTGTGCATTTTGTTTTGTGATTTTACCAGAACGAATAGAGAGTCTCCGCAACGGCACTGAGCGATCGAATGAAGCGTTCGTCTGTGTGAAGTGCACGAGCGCCAAGAGAACACTTTTGCCCTCCACCACTGATAACAGTGGCAACGAAAGTCAAGTCAAGTCAAGTCACCTTCATTTATATAGCGTTTTTTACAATATAGATTGTTTCAAAGCAGCTTTACAGTGATAATAGGAAATTAATGGAAGAGAGATTGTTTTGTCTGTATATCAGCTCAAAAAAAATTATTGTCCAGCTAAAATAAGTTTATGATTGATTCATTTCCATTGTAAGAAATCATTAGTTATTTACTTTGGGGCCACTTAAACGACACCATCCTCAACCAAAACTCTCAATGCTTTCCGGCCGCCCGTCCGCACGGCGACAGCACCCGGCGGCTAGAGAATGCAAACCTTGAAACAGGTTTTGAAAGGCGCAGGTCCTTCATCTGATCTGGATACGGCAGACTACTTTAAACCTTGGGATAAACAGAGAGACTAATATTAGCGTAGATGCCATTCTTCTTATGATGTAACGAGTACATCAGGTGTTATGGGAAGTGTTCCTGGTTCCGACTGACCTAGTTAATGCAGCCTAAAACAATCATTTAACTGATTTCAATAATAGAAATTTACAATTTTCTATGTGTATGCCAGGTTAAAGAGATGCGTTTTTAGTCTAGATTTAAACTGACAGAGTGTGTCTGTGTTACAGTCACATGGTCACCTGTCACTTCTGCACTTCACTCCCCAGCATCCTCCTTGACTCTCACCTGCATGCACTTCATTATCACACACACCTGCACCTCGTCTGCACCTTCATCAGCACTCCTATTTAAGCACACACCTCACCTCAGTTCTTTGTCCGGTCTTGTTCATGCTACATGGACTACCTACCTGTTTCTCCAGCGATTTCTCCTGTGTCCTGTTCTCCAGTGTTTACCTCCAAGTATTACCTTCATTCTCCAAGTTATCTGTCAAAGGTCTAGGTGTGTGCATCCAACCTGGTTTCATCTTCAACGAATCCCACGAGTCCCTGCACCTGTAAGGAAAAGACAATCTATCATTCTCACGTCTACAGAATATCAAGTCTCCATTGTGTGTCTACTCACCTGTTGATTGCCTGTTGCTTCGTGCTGTCTCGAATAAACTGTTCACCATTCCTCTTTGTGTTACGAGTATATATTCCATAACAGTCTGCTTCCCGAACAATGCTAGGAAGACTGTTCCAGAGTTTAGGTGCTAAATAGGAAAAGGATCTACCACCTGCAGTTGACTTTGATATTCTAGGTATTATCAACTGGCCAGAATTTAGAGACCGTAATAGACGTGATGGAGTATAATGCGTTAAGAGCTCGCTCAAGTACTGGGGAGCAAACCATTTAGTGCTTTGTAAGTAATTAGCAAGATTTTAAAAGTTATACGATGTTTAATATGGAGCCAGTGCAGTGTTGACAGAACCGGGCTAATATGGTCATACTTCCTAGTTCTAGTAAGAACTCGAGCTGCTGCGTTTTGGACAAGCTGCAGTTTATTTATTAAGCGCGCAGGGCAACCACTGAGTAGAACATTACAAAAATCTAGCCTTGAGGTCATGAACGCATGAACTAACTGTTCAGCATTTTGCATTGAGAGCATATGTTGTAATTTAGCTATATTTTTAATATGGAAGAATGCGGTTTTACAGATGCTAGAAACTTGGCTTTCAAATGAAAGATTGGTATCAAAGAGCACACCCAGGTTCCTAACTGACGACGAGGACTTGACAGAGCTAGGGATGCGCCGATCCGATACTCAGATCGGGTATCGGCTCCGATACTGCCATTTTTGTCGGATCAGGTATCGGTCAGGCGAGACCGATCCAAATCCGATATTGTCCGTATACTATTCTGTGTTATTGTTAAGCCCCACAAAAAGCACAAAAACATTAAAAAGCACCATAAAGTTTTTGTGCGCTATATTCCAAGTGTTCTGCATCCATTCCATAGTTAAATGTGAGGTACAGATGAATATTTAGGTCGTTAAATTCAAGTTCATGTGAATGCTTCCCTCCGCTGCGGCTGTCAGTCATTCTCCATTCAGCTTTCAAACTGCGTGTCGCGCTCGGTTACGACAGTCAACACAATGAAACTCTCTGATTCAATGTTCCTATTAATATACTTGATCTGTAGATAAAGGTATACAGTTTTGCATAAAAGGACTTTATCTTGCTGAAGTTTATTACGGTTTCTTAATCATGTTACTTTATCCCGGGTGTCTGCTAGATCACAACACTGGAGAAGAGCAGTGAATTCTTCAAGTGCACAGTAACTAAAATTTAAAACTGTTAAAAGAAAAGGACCAATAAACTATTGCATAAATATTTTACTACGCATCAACATCTCTTCCTTTTGTGCTTTGAACTTTTCAATGCGAAGTGCTGCCTCTGCACGCTGTGACTCTGTGTTGCTTCGAGCTCATCATTCTGCACACGGGATGTGCATAGGTGCTTTGTGCCGCTCTGTATTGGAGACTTTCATATTATAATACTTTTGCGCAATGAAAGATTGTTAATAGCCATAATCTATCATATGTTGCTGCCTCATTAAAAATCGCTGCTATAAATTTAAAATAAAAGTCTTTTAATGTTATAGTGTATATTTAAATATAAATATATTTACTTTTCATGAACGTGTGAGTCATACAGGACATAAAGTCATGAGTTATGAATGGAGTCAGCCTCACTCCTGTTTATTTATGTCTACTAGTGAAGTTATTGGTTTATTTACAATTGTTGCACTGGTACACAATTATTTAATAAATAATTCACTACATTTGTGTCTGTTTGTTGTTTTGTTTTACAAAGTTAGGAAAGTAAATGTTTAAGTCAAGCCTGTTGCCTTTAAACAAAAGAATGATCCCAGTCTCTTCCACACAGTGAGGCATACTCTTTATTAGGTAATTCAGCACTGTTTTTATTTTAGTATCGGATCGGTATCGAACATAATTTTCGAGTCTATTTAAAAGAATGTTGTGGTCGATAGTATCAAAAGCAGCGCTAAGATCAAGTAACACTAACAGAGAGATACAACCACGGTCGGATGATAAGAGCAAATCATTTGTAACTCTAATGAGGGCAGTCTCAGTACTATGATACGGTCTAAATCCTGACTGGAAATCCTTGCAGATACCATTTCTTTCTAAAAACGAACATAGTTGTGAGGACACTGCCTTTTCTAGTTGCTTTGACAGAAAGGGTAGATTTGAGATCGGCCTATAATTGACTAAATCTGTAAGATTAAGTTTTTTTAATAAGTGGTTTAATAATAGCCAGCTTAAAAGTTTTCGGTACGTATCCTAATGACAAAGATGAATTAATGATATTAAGAAGAGGATCTACGACCTCTGGCAGCATCTCTTTTAGTAGCTTAGTCGGTATAGGGTCAAGCATACATGTTGTTGATTTAGATGATTTAAGACAATTTTAGACAATTATTCCTCTCCTATAGCAATGAATGAATGAAAGTTCCCTTTCAAAGCTTGCTGAGGAGTTGGAGAGAGTGAATCTCTCACGCCCCTCTGTGGCTGACGAGGGCGTGCTGCTGGAGGATGACATATTATCCCTTACGTCATCGGATCCAGCGGCCAGTGCTTTGTTGGCATCTAGCCAAGAAGAGCAGGAGGAGGCTGAAGCAGGTGAGGATGCGGATGCGGAGATGGCTGACCCCGCTCAGTCCCCCTGTCCCGTGTATGCGGGACAGAGCATGGTAGGCTTCCTTTTAATATTAAAGTGGTGAAGGCTTCCCTCGTAGGATACAGGTAAGAGCTGTAAAGGCCATAGATCCCCTTAAAGAGGGTGTGTAATGGGCCTCCGTTCCCTCAGGTTTACGTGTTATGTTGTGTATTGGAACCTGTGGTGGGCGTGGCAGACTTCCTCTCGGTTTGAGAGTCATTCTGCTGAAGTCTCTGCCCCCAGAGCTCAGCATAGAATATGTATTATAGTAGAGAAGGCGGATTTATGGTACGCCTCTCGCTTTTTGAGCTTTGTTGTTGGGTTAACTAGACACCGTTTTCTGTGCACGCAGATTTCGGGGTGAGGGTAAGTGGTTTCCTCCAGGTCAGGGAGTCATTTTGCTGAAGCCTTTGCTCTCTATGTTAGTCTAGTAAATATGTGTGAGCTCTGTAGGCCTCCTCTCATGTGAGAGTCGTTTTGCTGAGGTCTCGTCTCATCCTGCTGTTGATTTCTGAAATTGGCACAGGTTAGACGGATATGGATGGTGAGTGTGGTAGGTTTCCTCCCGATCTGGGAGTCGTTTTGCTGAAGCCTCCTCTCCCTGGGAATATTTTCGGTCTGATTATTTATCTCACTCTTAGGAGTTTGTTGTGTTTATACGAGTGTTGTAGGCCCTTCTTATGTGAGAGTCTTGCTGCTGAGGCTTGCTGCTTTGTGCAGCGTTTGTGACATGTTTATGTATTTGCTGTGCCGCTGCTTGGCTTTGAGCTTATCTAGACTTTGGTCTGCTGGAGTGAGAATTGTGGCGAGGAGGGTGCTCTTATTTAGAATGTTTCTGTTAGACCTCTCGCTCTCGTGAGCTCGTGATAGCGATTGTTGTAGGCTTCCTCTTGTGATTTGAGTTTCGGTTGAGGCCTCCTCTTTTAAGAGCTTCATATAATATGAGCATGCTCTGGTTGAGCTAAAATGTTACGCCTCTTGTTCTGAGAGTCATTCTGCAGAGTGGTTTGTTCCCTAGAGTTTATGCTAAACCCAAGTATATGCCTGTGGCAAGTGTAAGGCTCTAGTTAGAACCTCCTTGATGTTAAGCAGGGGTATGCTAGGAGGTTTTTGGTTTAACCCTTATCCCGAACTGTTTCTCTGCACTTCCAGTCCTCCCTCCTCCGTGTTCTCAAGACCTGCCTGTCTGCGCCACTTCCATCGAGAGTCCAGTAGAGAAATGTTCGGTGGACGTCCCTCCTTGTTACGCCCCCTTGCGACGTCTTCTGCCCCAAACGAGCCTCCAAGCTGCCTCCACACCGGCCATGGGACTGCGCCATCGATCTGCTGCCGGGTGAGTCAGTGCCCCGTGGGAAGACTTACCCCCTGTTACTTCCAGAGGAGAAGGCCATGGAGGAATACATCAAAGAGGCACTGGAGCAAGGTTACATCCGCCCGTCTACTTCCCCTACTGCCTCGAGCTTCTTCTTCGTGGCAAAGAAGGACGGAGGCTTGAGGCCCTGCATAGACTATCGTGCCCTCAACAAAATTACAGTCAAGTTCCGTTATCCTCTTCCTCTCGTCCCGGCTGCACTGGAACATCTCCGTGGTGCCATTGTGTTCACCAAGTTGGACCTCCGCAGCGCGTACAACCTCATCCGGATACGTGAGGGGGACGAGTGGAAGACCGCCTTTGTGACCCCTACTGGCCACTATGAATATCTTGTTATGCCATATGGATTGGCCAACGCCCCCTCCGTATTCCAGGATTTCATCCATGAGGTGCTCCGGGACTTTCTCCATAAGTTCGTGCTGGTCTATATCGATGACATCCTGATTTACTCCCGGAGCATGGCCGAACATCGTCACCACGTTGCGGAGGTCCTGCAACGCCTGAGGAGCTTCCACCTGTTCCTGAAAGCCGAAAAGTGTTCGTTCCACCAGCCCTCAGTGCAGTTCCTTGGATACTCCATCGACCGCAGTGGCATCCGGATGGACGAGGGGAAGGTGGAAGCCATCCGGTCCTGGCCCATTCCCACCACCATAAAAGAACTCCAAAGATTTCTTGGGTTTGCCAACTTCTATCGTCGCTTCATTCAAGATTACAGTTCCATCTCCAGTCCACTCACCAACCTCCTCCGCAATAAGCCCAAGTCTCTGTCCTGGACACCATCTGCCACTGAAGCTTTCGAGGCTCTCAAGACCGCCTTCACCACCGCTCCCCTCCTCGTCCATCCCAATCCGGATCTTCCCTTTGTCGTGGAGGTGGACGCCTCGACCACCGGAGTGGGAGCGGTCTTGTCCCAACAGCAGGGGAACCCCAGTAGACTCCACCCATGTGCCTTCTTCTCCCGCAAGTTTAACCCGGCCGAGGTAAAATAAGACATCGGCAACAGGGAACCCCTAGCCCTCGAGGAGTGGAGGCACTGGTTGGAGGGCGCTCAACACCCCTTCCTCGTCTTGACAGATCATAAGAACCTGGAATATCTCCGAGACGCCAAGCGGCTGAATCCCCGCCAGGCACGATGGGCATTATTCTTCACCCTGTTTAACTTCAAGATTTCCTATCGACCTGGGCCCAAGAATGTCAAGGCGGACGCCCTATCCCGCATCCACAGTCCCGAGGAGAAGACCGAGGAATCCGAGCCCATCTTGCCTGGTCAGTTATTTGTCAACCCCATTGTCTGTTCTGAAGAGACTCTGCCCTCCTCCAATGCCTCCAGCAACCCCCCGCCGGGTTGCCCACCAGGCTTGCAGTATGTCACCCGCACACGGCGCACTCCTCTCATTCACTCCTCCCACACGTCTCTGGGCACTGGCCACCCTCGGGGTCAATGAAACCCTCTCGCTGCTTAAACAGCGCTTCTGGTGGCCACGCATGGCATCCGATGTCAGAAGGTACGTGCAGGGATGTAAGGAATGCGCAATCTCTAAGAGCCCCCGTCATCTCCCCTCCGGTAAGCTCCGTCCTCTGCCCGTTCCTAACAGACCCTGGTCACACCTAGGAGTGGACTTCATCACCGACCTCCCTGTCTACGATGACTGTACCTGCATCTTCGTTGTAATCGACAGATTCTCTAAGTCCTGCCATCTGCTTCCCTTAAAGGGATTACCTTCTTCACCCTCCTAAGTGTGACATCAGCCTCTCCTCGGGATACCATCCTCAGTCGAACGGGCAGACGGAGCGGAAGATCCAGGAGATCGGCTGCTTCCTTCGTACCTTCTGTCACGGCCACCAGGACTCCTGGAACCAGTTCCTGGGTTGGGCCAAGTACGCGCAAAACTCCCTGCGCCAACCTTCCACCGGACTCACTCCATTCCAGTGCGTACTCGGCTACCAACCCCCTCTGTTAGGGTTAGGGTTAGGGTAACCCTCCCTGGTCGTGAGAACCATCGGACGTACCAGCGGTCGACTACTGGTTCCGGGAGAGTGAGAGGGTCTGGGACTCTGCACATCATCAACTTAAACATGCTCTTCGCAGATGCAGGATGACAGCCGATCTTCGCCGCTCCAAGACTCCTTCGTACCAGATCGGGCAGAAGGTCTGGCTGTCAACCCGGGACATCAGACTGCGTCTGCTGTGCAGGAAGTTGAGTTCCAGTTTCATTGGCCCCTTCCCCATAATCCAGCAGATCAACCCAGTCACCTACAAGCTCCAGTTGCCACCTCAGTACCCTCATTCACCCCACTTTCCATATGTCTTTACTCAAACCTCACCACCCTTCTGTTTCTGTTTCCCCAGAGCCTGGCACAACCTCGGAACACCCCCTTCCTCTCATCCTGGAGGACGGCGCGGGCTATCAAGTCCAAGAAATCCTGGACTCCCGGCGTCGTGGTGGTATCCTGGAGTACTTGGTAGACTGGGAGGGCTATGGTCCCGAAGAACGCTCATGAGTACCCTGAAACGACATACTTGAACCTAACCTGCTTGACACTTTCCATGCCTCTCACCCTGACAGACCGGCGCCGCGAAGCAGAGGCCGACCACCACGACGTTGGGGTCCTCGGCCCTCAGAAGCGGGCCGTGGGAGAGGGGGGTAATGTTAAAAGCACGCCAGGCTCCACCCTATCCCAATCACAGCGCACGCCCTCTCTTGAATACTGATCACACGCACCTGTATCCCATCATCACTGCAATCACTGCCAGCATTTAAGCACCACGCTCACATTCAGTCACCGCCCGGTCTCGTTTGCACATAGCGATGCTTATGCTTACCTCAAGGACTCTCCTTCGATACTTACCTGTTCTCCATCGTGTCTTCAAGTCTCCAGTGTGTCTACTCGTCTTGTCTCCAGTCTCCAGCGTCCCCTTCGATCCAGCATTCCAATCTCCAACGCCATCTGAAACCAAGAAGTATAGTATTATCCAGTCATCTTCATTACTCATCTGACTCTCTCACCATCCACTCACCTGCCCCGCTCACGAACTGGTATCTCAATAAACTCTGTCATTTTACCATCACCTGTTCTCCGTGTCTGCCTGTTTGTAACAGTAATGTTTTCAGTCACATAATTTCATGTTAATTGCCATTAAATGAAAATGCGTTATAGTTTAAAAAAGTACATCTTCATATGTAATTTCACAATTCTATTGTCTAGAAATATGTGTAAAAATAAAGTGTCAAATGTAATAATAATAATTTGTTACATTTTTATAGCACTTTTCTGGGTACTCAAAGCGCTTTACATATAGAAGGGGGGAATCTCCTCAACCACCACCAATGTGCAGCATCCACCTGGATGATGCAACGGCAACCATATTGCGCCAGAACCCCCACCATACACCAGCTTATAATGGAGAGGAGACAGAGTGATGAAGCCAATCAGTATATGATGGAGTATTAAAGGGTTAGTAAAAATTACCCCATGATTTACTCACCCTCAAGTCATCCTAGGTGTATATGACATATAAAATTATATGATTATATGAATTATATGAAAAAAGATATTTTTCTTACACAAACGCATCGATTCACTTCAGAAGGCCTTTATTAACCCCCCGGAGCCGTGTGGAGCAGTTTTATGATGGATAGATGCACTTTTATGGACTTCAAAAAAGAAACAACAATTCACTGCCATTATAAAGCTTTGAAGAGCCAGGACTTTTTTAATATAACTCCGATTTTATTTGTCTGAAAGATGAATGTCATATACATCTAGGATGACTTGAGGGTGAGTAAATCATGGGCTAATTTTCATTTTTGGGTGAACTAACCCTTTAAGCATGCATGGTAAACTAAAATATACTGTAATAATGAAGTTGCACTTTAGTGCATTAAAAATATATTAACTTTAAATATATTGGATGGATAACACACTGCAGTTTTAATTGCAATTAAGTGCTTTACATGTGCTTTAGTATGTTAGTCAATGCATCAAAATAAGTGAACTTCTTTTACACTTGACCAAAGAGTTACATTGAAATATTAAATATACTTTAAAGTAAAACTATTAATTTGACATTACAAAGTGTAGGCTACTTTATAAAGTGTACTTATGAAACGAACGCTGGTGAAGGTTCCTCAATCCCACCGGAGGTCTCACTCGTCTGAGTACTAGCATTAAGTATTGGACTACATTTCCCATGAGCCTACATACCTGGACTGATTACTGCACACCTGTTCCTCATCACTCAAAATATTTAAACCTCTTGTGTGCGATCACTCTTTGCAAAGTCTAACATTTCAATAATTGAAAAGAAGAGGTCCAAAAACAAAGCCTTGAGGGACACCTTGAGAGAGAACAAGTGGAAGACTTGAAGTTATGGACAGAAATTAAGAATTTTCTATCAGTGATATAGGATGTAAACCAAGAAAGTGCACTGGCCATGATGCCTGTAGATCAGGGGTGGCGAACACCGGTCCTGGAGAGCCACAGTCCTGAAGAGTTTTGCTTCAACCCTAATCAAACACACCTGAACAAGTTAATCAAGATCTGAAGGATTACTGGGAAGCTACAGGCAGGCGAGTTTTATCAGGGTTGGAGTTGGAACTTTGCAGGACTGAGGCTCTCTAGGACCGGAGTTCGCCACCCCTGCATGCTATAGATGAAAGATGAGAGATAAGAATGTGATGGGATATAATGTCAAAAGCTGCAGTTATATCAAGCATGATAAAAACAGTAAGACAGTCAGAATCAGCAGATAGGAGAAGGACACTGGTCATTTTAACAGTGCTGTTTCAGTGCTATGGCCTGATTGAAAAAGAGATTGATAGGGATCAAGAAGATTTTTAACAGAGAGAAGAGAAAGGAAGGTTGTGTATAGGTCTGAAATTATTTATAACAGAAGAGTCTAGCCCTGATTTCTTCAAAATAGCCGAATGAGACATTCTTCTAAGTAACATCTTTTACATTTCACAGAAGAAAGCAAGTCAAACCGGTTTGGATTGGCATGACGGTGAGTAAATGAAGACAGCACTTTCATTTCTGCGTGATCAACCGCTCTCAGTTCATACCTGTTTCTCTGTCCTCTTTGCTGCAGTTGATACAGTGTTGTGGTTTTTATGCTCATATTCCTAACATCGCACACAGATGCACTGTTGATCAGTGATACAGTACATCTCTAGCTCTTTATCATGTTTACGGCAGATCATATCCTGCAGTCGTCCAGTGGCATCAATCACTTTGTTTGGTTTACGAGAGTGATATTCCTCATGACGGTCAAAATGAGTTTGACAGAAAGATTCCTGACACACCAGACAGGACTTGATGGCTTTGTATTTTCTTCCAGTACAGACGTCACACTCCACGTCTCCAGCTCCAGCGTAACAGTCAGCAGGAAGTTGTGGTGTTTTTAGCTAAAGCAGGTCTTGGACTGAAGGTCTTTCTGCACTGAGGGCAGCTGTAGACGCTCTTCTTATCCTCCTGATCCCAGCAGCCTGTAATACAGATCTTACAGTAACTGTGTCCGCAGTGGATGGTCACTGGATCCTTCAGGAGATCCAGACACACTGGACACGTGAATTCATCCTGAGAAATTCACAAGAGAGAGAGACACAAACACACAACAGCTCAACAATACTTCAGTTTCTGTTTCCCTGAACGGAGAAGTTGAAATAGTTTTTGCTTCTGTATTTGAGTGATGTGTGTAAAACAGGTGTGTCTGTAAAGCAACTTCCTCATTCCTGGTCACAGAGAGTCACTTTCTTGCTGTGTTTATGTGAACTTCAAGTGGAGTCAAAAATATTGTAATTATGAGTTCTGAGCACATGAATGACAGAGCAAACTCATATTTACAAATGAGAAACTCAGAGTTCTAGACTCTAGATGATGATCTTCTCCAGACTGGAAATTTGGTCAAATATCTAGACATAAGTCATGTAGTGTCCCTTACGAAAAAGTTTATTCAAGTGTTCAATTAGTATACTTCTTTATACTTTCAGTCTACTTTTTATATATGTATATACTTAAAATTGCACTTAAGTATACTTGACTTATACTGACAAAAAGTGTAAGTATATTTGGCTTGTATTGTTTACTCTTTTGATTGAGTAGCCTATTAAATATACTTTTTTCATAGTTTTACTTAGTCTTATGAAAGTTACATTGTTTGAAAATATTGATTAGAATATATATTGATAGAAAACATATATTCCTAATTCTGCGTTTCTGACTTTTTGTGTGGGCTAGTCCACTGGTAGCGTCCATAGGAATTTACTTAAAATCTACTTTACTCTTCCCCACCATTGACTGAATTTTCCAGCTATCCATATTTCACTGTTATACGGTAGAGGGTGCTATGACACATCTTCTAGTACAGAATCTCCGGATCAAAATACAGGAGAAGAAGCAGCACAAACAAGTGATAGAAGATTGCTCACACAAATGTAAAATAACGAGATCATCAAACATTAAACAGCATGTAAATCAAAACTGCCTAATGTTACTGAATGAAATGTCGAACCCATGAAGAGGAAACGACTGTGAAGCTTTGGGGGTGTTTGGACTTGATCTACTCCATCAAATCAACAACATGTATGCTCGACCCCATACCGACTAAACTACTAAAAGAGATGCTTCCAGAGGTCATAGATCCTCTCCTTAATATCATTAATTCATCCTTGACATTAGGATATGTACCGAAAACTTTTAAGTTGGCTATTATTAAACCACTTATTAAAAAACCGCAACTAGATTCTACAAAATTAGTCAATTACAGGCCAATCTCAAATCTACCCTTTCTGTCAAAAATACTAGAAAAGGCAGTGTTCTCACAATTATGCTCCTTTTTAGAAAGAAATGGTATCTGTGAGGATTTCCAGTCAGGATTTAGACTGTATCATAGTACTGAGACTGCTCTCATTAGAGTTACAAATGATTTACTCTTATCATCCGATCGTGGTTGTATATCTCTATTAGTGTTACTCGATCTTAGCGCTGCATTCGATACTATCGACCACAACATTCTTTTGAATAGACTCGAAAAATATGTTGGCATTAGTGGAATTTCATTGGCATGGTTTAAATCATACTTATCTGACCGTTATCAGTTTGTAGCAGTAAATGAAGAGATGTCACACCGAACACAAGTTCAGTATGGAGTACCGCAGGGCTCAGTGCTAGGACCGTTGCTTTTCACCCTGTACATGCTACCACTGGGAGTTATCATTAGGAAGCATGGCGTTAGTTTTCATTGTTATGCTGACGATACTCAGCTTTATATTTCTTCACACCCTGACGAAACTTACCAATTCACAAGATTAACAGAATGCATAGCTGATATAAAAAATTGGATGACTAGTAATTTCCTGCAACTTAATTCAGAAAAAAATGAATTTTTAATCATTGGACAAATAAACTCCACAAGTAGTAACCTAGAATACTGTCTAACACTCGATGGCTGCTCTGTCAAGTCCTCGTCGTCAGTTAGGAACCTGGGTGTGCTCTTTGATACCAATCTTTCATTTGAAAGCCACGTTTCTAGCATCTGTAAAACTGCATTCTACCATCTTAAAAATATATCTAAATTACGGCACATGCTTTCAATGCGAAATGTTGAACAGTTAGTTCATGCGTTCATGACCTCAAGGCTAGATTATTGTAATGCTCTACTGGGTGGTTGCCCTGCTCGCTTAATAAATAAACTGCAGCTTGTCCAAAACGCAGCAGCTAGAGTTCTTACTAGAACCAGGAAGTATGACCATATTAGCCCGGTTCTGTCAACACTGCATTGGCTCCCTATTAAACATCGTATACATTTTAAAATCTTGCTGATTACTTACAAAGCACTAAATGGCTTAGCGCCCCAGTACTTGAGAGAGCTCTTAACGCATTATACTCTATCACGTCTATTGCGGTCTCAAAACTCTGGCCAGTTGATAATACCTAGAATATCAAAATCAACTGCAGGCGGTCGATCCTTTTCCTATTTAGCACCTAAACTCTGGAACAGTCTTCCTAGCATTGTTCGGGAAGCAGACACACTCTGTCAGTTTAAATCTAGACTAAAAACACATCTCTTTACTATGGCATACACATAAAACATTTTTAATTTCTATTATTCAAATCAGTTAAATGATTGTTTTAGGCTGCATTAACTAGGTCAGCCGGAACCGGGAACACTTCCAATAACACCTGATGTACTCGTTACATCATAAGAAGAATGGCATCTACGCTAATGTTAGTCTCTCTGTTTATCCCGAGGTTTACTGCAGTCGGCCAGATCCGGGCCGTATCCAGACCAGATGGTGGACCTTAGCCTGGACATGACGACCATATCCCTGAAGTGTCTGTAGAGACAATAGTGTCAATTAAACTCCCCCCTGTAAATGCCGCATCGACACGACATCCTCATTAAACCCGTCCCCGGCGTGACAACTCCAATCTTTCGAATAATCCTACGAATATCTATTGATCTAATATGACTTCTGACCTGTAATGTTGCCAGAATCATAATCATACACTATTTGTTCGTCGGCCAGAGGAGAACTGGCACCCGGACTGAGCCTGGTTTCTCCCAAGGTTTTTTTCTCCATTCTGGCCCTGAAGGAGTTTTGGTTCCTTGCCACCGTCGCCTTTGGCTTTTGGCTTGCTCAGTTGGGGACACCTAAATTTCAACTATATTACTGATCTGCCCGCATTGACACTATATGATAATTGAAATGAGCTGGATGACATCACCGTTTTCACCAGAGCGGCTGTACAGCCGAATCATATTCCGTTGCATTATTTTCCTGTTAACACTGTGAAGCTGCTTTGAAACAACTGGCATTGTAAAAAGCGCTATATACACTCACCTAAAGGATTATTAGGAACACCTGTTCAATTTCTCATTAATGCAATTATCTAATCAACCAATCACATGGCAGAGGTCAGAGGAGAATGGGCCGACTGATTCAAGCTGATAGAAGAGCAACTTTGACTGAAATAACCACTCGTTACAACCGAGGTATGCAGCAAAGCATTTGTGAAGCCACAACACGCACAACCTTGAGGCGGATGGGCTACAACAGCAGAAGACCCCACCGGGTACCACTCATCTCCACTACAAATAGGAAAAAGAGGCTACAATTTGCACGAGCTCACCAAAATTGGACAGTTGAAGACTGGAAAAATGTTGCCTGGTCTGATGAGTCTCGATTTCTGTTGAGACATTCAGATGGTAGAGTCAGAATTTGGCGTAAACAGAATGAGAACATGGATCCATCATGCCTTGTTACCACTGTGCAGGCTGGTGGTGGTGGTGTAATGGTGTGGGGGATGTTTTCTTGGCACACTTTAGGCCCCTTAGTGCCAATTGGGCATCATTTAAATGCCACGGCCTACCTGAGCATTGTTTCTGACCATGTCCATCCCTTTATGACCACCTTGTACCCATCCTCTGATGGCTACTTCCAGCAGGATAATGCACCATGTCACAAAGCTCGAATCATTTCAAATTGGTTTCTTGAACATGACAATGAGTTCACTGTACTAAAATGGCCCCCACAGTCACCAGATCTCAACCCAATAGAGCATCTTTGGGATGTGGTGGAACGGGAGCTTCGTGCCCTGGATGTGCATCCCACAAATCTCCATCAACTGCAAGATGCTATCCTATCAATATGGGCCAACATTTCTAAAGAATGCTTTCAGCACCTTGTTGAATCAATGCCACGTAGAATTAAGGCAGTTCTGAAGGCGAAAGGGGGTCAAACACAGTATTAGTATGGTGTTCCTAATAATCCTTTAGGTGAGTGTAAATAAAGGTGATTTGATCATGTGTTTTGGTCATTGTTCTGAATCTGATCAAGGCTAGTCCTTGACAAAAATTTGATTTTCTCAACTTTTTGTTTAAAATTTTGCCTTTCTCTATGAAATTTACCCACGTTCAAGTGTTGATAAAAAAAAAGGATGCATGAAGCTATAATAAAATGTTTTTAAAATTAGTTAAAGTACAGTTAAAGGTATATTTCAAGTATAAAAAAAATTATATCTACATTTGAACATAGTATAGTGAAAGTGCAAAAATATATAAATAGTAAATTAAGTATAATGTTATGTTCACTTAAGGAAAACTTGCAAGTATATTTGCAGTATAAACTACTAAACTAGTAGTTTACTGAGTACACTTCAAAGTGTACTTTCATAAACTAAAAAATTTACTACTTGTATTAAAATAGTAAACTACTAGTATACTTATAAGTTCACTTGTAGTACAGATGCAGTACAAATGGAAACCTATAGTTGTGCACTTGTTACACTTATAGAAACCTATAGTTGACTACTGTTAGACTTATAGTACACTTAAACGTATACTTTTATATACTAAAAATATGAAACTT
The DNA here is from genome assembly GCA_039654105.1 of Coreius guichenoti. Taxonomy (NCBI): domain Eukaryota; kingdom Metazoa; phylum Chordata; class Actinopteri; order Cypriniformes; family Gobionidae; genus Coreius; species Coreius guichenoti. Next base: position 10,672,798 of record CM077171.1, on the reverse strand, counting down.
GAAATAGTACACTTACAAGTTTACTACTAGTACACACTGATGTTAGTATACTTATTACATAAAGTATATTTAAAAATATATGTGAACATTCCTTAAGTATACTTCATAAAATGAACTTGAAGTATACTTTTTCGTAAGGGGTATTTACCTTCAGACTACAGCATTGTTGCTTTTTCCATTATTAAAAAATGTGAATATCTAAATTTAGCATTTAGGTAAAGAGTCACATCTTGATATTTACCATTTAAAGCTGGGAGTATATTATTGCCTCAGTGACATGAATTCCTCTGTGACCCTCTCACTGCAACATAACCCCTAATGGTACACTTAACTAGCAAGACATTTATCATCTTTTTACTGAATTGAAATTTAGCTTGATCTCAGTCAAATTTATCACTACCAAAATTGAGATAAAATGCTTGACAAATTATCACATAAAAATAAAAACTGTCCTCATTTATTGACACTGTTACGTCCCGCGTGGATCTAGGGGTATAGGCGGATGCAACAAATAATAAAAAGAGCATTGATCTGAGCCCTGCCACAGCACCACAAGCAACTGAATTACTGTAAAGAGTTTAATTCTACAGCTCATGGAACAAACAAGGTATTGTAATAAAAACAAAATAGAAACTTAAAAAAAAAAAAAAAAAAAGGGAAGCATTGACTTCAGGAGAGAGCATGGCCAAAATAACAAACAAAAAGCAACCTTACTGGGAATTTAAACCTAACCAAACTACCAAAGAAAAGAAAATAACAGAATTATACTGTAGCTCCCTTCCTAGCCCAAAAACAGGAGAAAACAGAGTTCAACAAAAATGGCGCCCACCTCCCTACAGCTTCCAAATAAACAAAACAAACATTAAAGTAACTAATAAGCTTGATGTTAGCAGCAATAATGACAACAGAAAGATAGAAATAACTAATAAAGGTAACTGATAACAATCTCCACAGGATAAATGTTGGAGACACTCACAACAGTCAACTAAAAATAATACAATACCCCAGAGTAGAATATTAAGCAGTTATCATGTTCAACAACAAGATATTAAACCACTGCAGGACCAATATCACACTCTGGAGAAAGCTCTTGTGGGAACATTTCTCCACTTTGCCAGTTTCTTCTCCGCTTTTATGTTGGCTCACTCGTGATTAGTAACCACGTGCAGCTGGAGCAATCACTACCTGCCAGAAGATTGAGTAGGAAGAGCCAAAGGGGAAATAGAGGGAGAAACAGAAAAAGCACAAAAACACATTAAAAGTACACAGCTCTTGGTGTGGACCATAATAAATATGTCTCTGGACGCAACACCCCCACCCATAGTTACAAACTATGAACTTGCCAAAATCTTAGTTTGTAAAGAAAGAACTCACCAGCTTTATACATGAGTGGGTTAGAGTCATCATTATGAGCTCTTGACAAAGCATCTGCTACTACATTTTCCACTCCTTTTTTATACCTTATATCAAGAACAAACTCTTGCAGAATCAGTGACCATCTCATTAATCTCTGGTTTGAGTTTGCCATGCGGGACAGGGAGACTAGAGGGTTGTGGTCCGTGTATACAATAATAGGGGCCATATTACCATTACACAAGTAGACCTCAAAATTTTCCAGTGCCAACAACAAGGCTAGAGCTTCCTTTTACTGCCAACCCCACTGACTGTTGCATAAACTTAGACTAGTCTTAAACATTTGTCATCTATTTTTTTTCCTTCAAGACTGGACTTAACTTTTTAAAGTTATTACATAAAGGTAGATAAGTCTAATTTGAATTGGAAAAGTAAGAATAATTAGCCCTTGGTTAACTGCTAGTTGGTCAAACTAGTTCTTAAGACAAGTCAAGTCAAACCAACCTCACAAAAATAAAGAAAATGTTGTACCTTCCCCACCAAAAGATACATATAACAAAAATAGTTAATTACCAACTGCAAGGCTAAAGCTTCCCTTAGGGGTGGCAAACTAGCTGAAAGAAATTGTGCTCTCAACCACATATGTGTGCACAGCAAACAATAGGAAGAGGTGCTCAAACCCTGGTGACTAGCCTCCCCCTCAGCGCACTCAGCCTTGGCTCAAACTAGAGAAAAAGGAAAAAAATTAGTGGGTCCGGTACAAATACAAAATAGTCCATAAATCATTCAACATGAGAAAAATAAAAACAAAAAAAAAAACACAAAATATATTGAATGACAGCGTCAGTTGGTACTTGAATTACACGTCCTACCTCGCTGGCAATAAACCCAAGATTACTCAAAGTGACTGTTAGATGGACGCACTACAAACTCGGCCTAAACGGCCCATCAAACCAAAACTTTAATACAGAAATAACCAAATGAAAACACAATCATAATATAATTTCAAAACAGGAAAAATAAACCAAGTTAAGAAAAACAGCAGCGCGACCTTGCAGTTAACCACCACGTGATCCACAGGAGACAGAACAAAACATAATAGGTGTGTTTGACATCGGCTGCGGCTGGATGTAACCGATCGGCGAGAGTAGCCGCGTGCAGGCGGGGAGGAGCTGCAGACGGAGACGTGAAGTCGGACACTTTCTGCTTCCCATAGTGACGCTCGCGCTGTGTTTGCATACTTTACCACAGCTGAAGTGAAATAAATGCAATATAATGCACATATGTTTCAGAGACATTGTCATGTAATACTTTATGTGCTACTTAATACAGCGTGTGTTTGTACAAGAATAAAGTTCAACATAAGTGAACTATCAATGAAGTGGGGTCTATGTTTTTTATCAGTTTTATTTTGATAAACATGACACGACTACATGAAACAACTTACCAGAACAACTTATGATTCGTTGATTCTTGAAAAATAGCTAAATTAAAAGCTAATGCTGTCTGAAAGATGCTTCAGAAATAACAAAAGATATTAGAGAATTAATTTTAAAATAATAGACTGAAAACGCAAACTGTATATTTTCAGTTGTGTCCATCTGTGAGTTTTATTGTTTGATCGAAACATTTATTATGAAACCAGTTGAACTCTCAGTAAAACTGAAACATTACAGTTATTACAGTGGATTCATTTACTTACAGTTTTTCTCGATTGCTGACACACTGATTCAGTCGGCGCAATTTCCCAAACCATTCATTCAGTTCTCAAAACAAACACACATTTCACAAGTTCACACTTACATATAATCAGATATAGTATATATAATAAGAATTTAATGGGTTATACAAGGCATATTTGTTAAATGACAACTCCAAAAGGAACAGAATTATATTTAAAACGATCTTCTCAAGTAATTTTATCCACTTCCAGTTAAAGCCCCGCCCACTTCCGCCCACAAATAATTTTGAGATTGCTCCACTCTACACACATAATAGAAACCATACTGACCATTTGTGAACCCGTTAAAAGAAAGAACAGGTGCATGTTTTGTTTTGTTATATTGTTATTTAATGTAATGTTCTTTTATTATGAATCCTGTGTTTGATCATTTCAACTGAAAGATACTTTTGATAGTAATAATAAAAATTATTATGTATTTATGTGTCACTACAATAAAAACTAAATTAATGTGATTTACAACAAAACAAATAGAACTTGAGAAAAGCACAGAAACACACACACACACACACACACACACACACATTCTTACTGTCTCTATGATGATTTAATACACACATTTATTGTTATTTCAGTGGCAGAAGTTCAGCTGAATTAATGTAATGAAAATTAAAATAGACTTATTAAAATCTCACTGGTACTGATTTAATAATTCTGACCACAACTATCAACTATACACATCTCAAAGTATTATGGGTAAAATCTCCTACAATCTGCTCTGAAACATCAACACAGTTTCACTGATGATCCAGTATAAACCCAAAACCCCGGATAGAGCGTCTGAGTGAATGTGGTCTGGACTGTGTGGATGAGGCTCATTGTGTCAGAGACGCTGTAGAAGGACAGAGTTCCTGCACTGTGATCCACATACACTCCTATTCTACGACTGGACACTACAGGGAGAACAGTCTGTGTGTTATTGTGTCTGAATGTGTAACTGGAGGAAGAGCAGTACAAACTCCAGGACTGATCATTATATCCAAATCCACAACCACCAACCCCTCCCTTCCTGCTGATGCTCTTATATGACACTGATATACACACACCATACACATTATTCCCACTCCACTCAATCTCCCAGTAACAGCGTCCACACACACTCTCTCTACACAACACCTGACGCCACTGATCAAATCTGTCTGGATGATCAGGATACGGCTGCTCTGTGTCAGTGCCAGTAATCACTCTGTTCCTCTCAGACGGACGGAGGCGTTTATGCACTGTGTTCAGATCCAGAGTGAGCGGATGGGAATCTGATGGAGAGAAAACACATCAGAATCAGGAATTATGAATCTGTCTGATCTTTTAATGTATCTGAACTCTTCATGACTCAATGTATCATCAGTGTCTCATCATTTACATGATCAATTATTAAACTCTTCTATCATGATTTTTTTCACCTTCTCCAGGAAGAACATGATGTTTAGGTTTAGTTTCAATGTGTTCTGGTTTGGTTCTGGGGGGTATTCCAGAAAGCAGGTTATATGACATAACCGGGTATGTTTAAGAGTAAGTAAGCGTATAACCTCAACTTTCGGTTCTAAAAACGGAGGTAATTTTCAGGGTATGTAAGTAGCCATAGCAACACACTCTCTGAACATAACCTGCTCCGGAGCAGCTCATGATCCAGGGTTAGTTTGCTTAAGAGGTATTCAGATGTGTTTTATATAATGAATATAGTTATATTAATATAACTACATTTGTTATATAGTTACAGTTATATAATATACATTATTATATATTAATCCTAAAGCACTGTTACAACAAGGTAATGTTTAAATGTTAATTCAATTCAAATATATTTATTATTTATTTTATTGTTATCTCACACATGGATCTGCATTCAATTAATTAGCATCAAACAAACAATATAATCCTTATTCTCAGTGAATAAAGATTAATTATTAAACAAAAAGATTGAAAAAATGATTGCATAACAACCAAATAGGTGGCGATGTGCACTAAGTAGGTTATGTAAATCGCCATTAAACAAAAAAAGAAGAGGAAGTAGAATGGCACATTTTTTCTTAGCGTCTGTTTCCATGGTGAATCATCGATTCGTTGCTCTGTTGAGAATGTCTTGTGTGTTAACCGGGAACATACTCTGAGTTGTCTGAACTTACTCATGGACGCGTTTCTGGAACCAGCATACCTCGAGTAAGAAAGGTTTGGGTTAATAAACCGAGGGTTCAGGGTATGTGTGATGGTAAGTTAACCTTGCTTTCTGGAATACCCCCCATAGGTTCTGTTCTGTTTCTGTTTGCCTGTGTTTCTTGTCATTGTTAATTGATCTATAGTTTCCTAGCGTGTACCAGTTTGTTTCCATGCTTACTGATTTGTTTCACCTGTATTTCATTTAGCTCCCTTTGTTATCACTGTGTTTATAAAGCCCTCAGTTTGCTCAGGTCTTGGTCTTGTGTCGTGTTTTCCTGTGATCTTGATCTTCAATAGATCCCCTTCTGGTTTTTGCCTGATCAAACTGTGACACATGAACACATTCAGTGAGTTTTTCTGCTTGTTTTCTTAGTTACTTACATTGTAGGAAGTCGTTCCTGGTCTTGGGATTCATGTTGGTGAATGTGACTGTGGAAATAAACAGACATGAACAGTGTGAAGAGAAATGACAAGATAAAATACATTCATTTCTGAGATATTTCTAATATGATGCTCTATGATATTAGATGATGATGGACTCATTTCTGAGAGCAGATGAATCTCCAGGAGCCTCATTTATAAAATCCATGCATTTCATCCTACATCATACATATATATATATATATATATATATATATATAATTTAAGATTAATAACTGTGATTTATACAGTGGAATGCATTTAAGAACATTTTTGTGCAAATGGATGTCATATAATTCGCAGTAACCTTCCTGAAACTGTTGTGCGTTCACATTTAGGATCTTTCTACGCTCGTCTTTACAAAGGAGGCGCAGGACTTTACCTCTGTCAGAGATCTTCTTGATCTCCTCTTTGCAGAAATCCTCCAGTTTGTCTCTCAGCTGACGGACAGATTCTCTCATGCCATCAAAAGAGGAGAGAGAACTGAAGGGATCGTCGGGTTCGTCTGTAGATTCAGGAGGTGCTGAGAGAGACTGGAAACTCTACAGAAAACAGAAATCAAAACTCATCAGCTCCACACTTCAGCCAATAACCTGCACTATATCAGATCTGAGCGGCTCTTGTTGACTTGACTTATCTTCAGTGACGCCTCAATCCAGCACTTTCACACAATCAGCTTCATTATTCTCATATTCAGCATTTAACCCTCATCCCTCCATCACACTTTGTAACAAATTCCTTCCCGAAGCCATAAAATTATACTTAATTTTTTGGTAACACTTTATAATAACTGCACACTATGAATCATTAGTTAAGCATTAGTAAATAGTTAATTCATCATTTATAAAGCATTAATAGACATTAATAAGCAGTTTATAAATACAGCTATAAATGCTTTGTTCTTGATTTATAAGCTATAATGTATTTAAAAATTGTATTTTCAAACTTTATTAATGATCAATTAATCATTTCTAAATTAAATATTACATTATTTACAAACCAGTTATTTAGGAGTTGTCATAAGATCATTTAGAAAGTGTAAGTAAATGATTAATAAACTGTTTAAATGTACATTTATACATCTTATTATTTTGACATATAGTAATAGTTACTCAGTGTGTTAACATGTATTCCTACTGTAATTCATGATTAATTCAGGTAGTTATAAAACATTAAGTAGTTGTCAGTTATCTATTTCTGTGAGCTTCTCTAAAGTGAGGACTATTCATCCCTCATAAAGCTTTTACAGAGGAGATTTAAAGACTCAGTTTCTTCTAAACAGAAAAAGGAAACAAACACAACACAGAGTGATACAGAAAAATATAAATATTTATTTAAAGATGCAAAAAATGAAACTGTACAACTGTACACTGTATAACATGAAAAATAAACCTCTGCAATGTCATAGAACATAAAAAAATCATGTACACCTCCAGAAAACATAACTGTGCAGTAAAATTACACTAAGCCTCAAGTGTACAGTTGTAGAGTTTCGTTTTTTGCATCTGTCAAGTTTCTACCACTGACAACTCCTAAAAAACTGGTTTGTAAATAATGTAATACTTAATTTAGAAATTAAATTGATTATTCATTGATCTAAATTGATCATTAATAAAGTATTAAAAATAAAATTATTAAATGCATTATAGATGTGCTTATAAATCAAAAATAAAGCATTTATAGCTGTATTTATAAACTGCTTACTAAAGGTGGGGTAAGTGTTATTTCAAAAATGCTTCATAAAAATGTCTCAGGCCGAGTACCAAAACAAACTTGTAGCCAATCAGCAGTAAGGGGCGTGTCTACTAATGAAGGTGAGAAGAGAGCGCTCAGTGCACGTCATTATTCAAAAGACACGACACGCAGGACGGACATCAGCCGAGCGACGACAGAAAGAGAGAGATGGCAGATAAAAAACAAAAGTGGAAAATGTCTGTGGAACAAAAGAAGGCTTACGATCAGGCAAGAAGTATCAGCTTTCCAGCGCTGGAGAGAACTCAAGGAGTGGGAAGGCCTGCAATCGGACGCCAAGGTTGCTTCATTTGTTCTCGATAGGCGAGTAACATTGGTTTGGTTTGGTCACAGAACTAATATATGCTGGCTTTTGCTTGAATATCCTCGTGTGTCATGTTCGCTTGTTTGTCCATTTGCAATCGTATCGTCGTTCACTTCAGCGATGATAAAGACCCATTCATTTCCACATCCTATAAACCACTGTCTGTTTCAAGCGTCAGCTCGCAGTGTGTCCGAAAAGTAAGATAATAAACTCTTAATATATGTTTGTTTCCTTTGGTTCCTCTTTTAGTGATCGATATAACCCTCTAATCTTGTCACAATTGTAATATATTCATTAGTTGGACTGTCATGTTCGTGCTATCAAGTTGTTCATGAGAACTGTGTTTGTGTTTTTGGGATGTAAGGGATGACTTTTTCATTGAACATTCGACCTGGATTACCATAGTAACACACATTGCTTTCACTTATTGATGGCATCATAGCCTCGGCCGGCTGGCACAGCAGATTCTGCTATAGTCATTGCCTGCGTTGCGTACGTATTTGTGGGTCGGAGCTATCAAAATAGGGGCGAGACCCTTTTGGGGTAGGGGCGTGTTTGTTTTGGTGATTTTAAATATCAACATCGGTTACCAGAAAGCACTTACCCCACCTTTAATGCTTTATAAATGATGAATTGACTATTTACTAATGCTTAACTAATGATTCATAGCGTGCAGTTATTATAGTTATATTAAGTGTTACCAATTTTTTTTGTCCAGAAAGCTTTTTTATTTCATTTTAATAATATATTTTCAATTTTTTTATTTTATTTTATTTACCTTTAAATTACTATATTTTATCAATAAATAATAAATAAATAATAATTTAAGCATATTCTTCACATTCTTTCAACTTAAATTCAAAATAACTCACAATTTCATGTATAACCCTTTTAATTCAGCGCAAAATAATTTACATTGTGTGTTTTTGCCGACCTCATGTGGAAAAATAATAATATAAGATGATATTTCATGACTCTTTCCACTAGATATCCTTATAGCTCTATATGGAGCAAATGCACTCTTCCGCTGGGTCCTAAAGTCAGTTTCTCTTCAGTGTGCATTCAGATACACATGTAGACATTATAAAATAATTTTCTGGTAAAGTTTTAGCATTTTTAGTTTGAATTTTTAGCCTTTTTAGTTTTTTCTATGTACTGAAGCAATCCTCGCATTCTATTCATTCCTATGGGGGTCAAATTTCAACCACAAAACTCCTCGAATCCAGTTTTTTTGTTTGTTTGTTTGTGTGTGTGTGTGTGTGTGTGTGTGTGTGTATTCGTGGCTCAAGTGCGACAAATGTCCTAGGGTCTTGGGCCAATCAGATGAACACTGAATTTTTCAAATAAAAAATAAAAAATGAGTTTCGGGTTAAACAAACTCTAGTATTTGACACTTACACTCCCAAGTCTACTTTAGCATACTTTTAAAAAGAGTAGTTATTAGAGAAATAATATAAATTACAAAAATATACTTAAGAGCAGATTGAATGTAATGCTTTTGGACACTTAATTATTTTTCCAATTATAGTTAAAATAATTATTTTAATTAAATTATTGTATTATAGTATAAAGTTATAATAAATGCAATTAGCTAATATTTATAGAGCTTTTTGACCCACTTAAGTAGGATTTAAGTATCTTCTAATGTCATAATTACTTCTATTGTCTTTGAAATATAAAGTTACTGCTGAATGAGCTGACTAAAATATAACTAAAATATACTTGAATGTCATTTCTACTGAAACTTGTTTGTGATGTTTTTAAATATATTAGTAATATTATTATTAATATCCCTGTGACGTCAGAGTGCAGTGAAACGCCGCCTTAACCGAAGAAGATGAACGCCTGATTCTGTAGCCCCGCCCACTGATTCACGCATGACATGTAATAGATAAATAACATAGGCCTACGTGGAGCTAAACCGGATCGAACTTCCAAGCAATAAACATGCTGCATAAGCTTCCTTCGGATTCTAATATTATGAATGCATGGATGAACTTTATTTTTAATGAATATCCAGCTCACGTGGCTAACACATTGTGTGTTTGTTCACTTAATTTCACCACGGATTCGTTTGTAAACAAGACACTGGATTTGCAGACAGGATGAGATTACATGAATGAATGAAGCAACACACTAATGTGAGTAAAAAATGTTTTTTATATGTGATAGTATTGCATTGTTACAGATCGTTTGATATTTATTGATTATGTGTACGTGTCTAACTGAACATAACTTAGAATCCTTTATTTGAGGTGTTGTTGGTTCATTGTCCTGCGATTCGTGATCAGACTCGAACATGTTTGGGCCAGGGCTCGCAAAGCCCAACGTATGTGTTTTCCAGACGGGCTACCAAAACATATCACCGGCCTGCCGACGGGCTATCTTAAATAGTGAAATAACATTCCTTTCTTGATGTGCGTTGTTCACTCTCTTGACTTGATATTTGAAGGAAAAATACAATCGCAGAAGTTTTGATCATGCTGATTTGTCTGACTCTGCAGTGAAGCTTGGCATGTGCGTGTGTGTGTGTGGGTGCATGTGTGTGTGTGTGTTAGTGATGCACGGTTCGTGGTTATATCCACCGATCGGACATTCCAATTAATTGCGGATCATTCCGGTTGCCGTTTCCCCAGACGCTTTCAAAACAATTCCTCACGTGTACTCACGGGGGAGCCGAAGCTCATTGTAATATGCAAAACTGTTATCCAATCATAGCAGAGGGCATTTACTTCCAAGTCTTCAGTGCGGCACGCCCATAAAAACCAAGCGTTCCAGGAGAGAGGCTCAAAACCAGGGTAGAAAATAGCCTATTACTTATTCATTATGATGTTTTTGAATGTAAAAACCATGCGAATGTCATAAGTTGACCTCAGACAACAGTATAAAAAAATTAAAAAAGCCAGTTCATGACCCCTTTAAAGTAAAACTTAATTTGACATATTTAAAGGTGTACTTTTGTGTGTTAAGAAATAAGAAACATTCTCTCTTTAAGTGTTTACCTGCAGGAAATGGATGTGATGGTTTGTGTGTGAAAGCTGCTCCAGCTCAGCGTCTCTCCTCCTCAGATCATTGATCTCCTGCTCCAGTCGCTCCAGTCGTCCTTCAGCTCGACTCACTGCAGCCTTTTCCTGATCTCTGATCCGCTGTGTGACCTCAGAGCGGCTTCTCTCAATGGAGCGGATGAGCTCAGTAAAGGTCCTCTCACTGTCCTCCACTGCTGTCTGTGCAGAGCGCTGTTAGGACACACATCACAATCACACAGTGGCTTCAGCGGGACTGACAGAGACAAACTGAGACGTCTCAAACTTCTCTTCTTCTCCAGACTCACCTTATGAGACTCCACAGCCTCTCTCAGCGGCTGAAGATCTTTCTGTCTCTGCTGGATTCTCTGACGGATCTTCATCTGCGTCTTCTTCAGCTCTTTCTGGAGGACAAACCAATAACAGGAAATGATACGTAAAACTACTATCACACAAAAAGGGTTAAAGATCTAGCCTGGTAAGTTTAGGTTCAAACCACAGATTCATAGTTTCCTGAAATGAGATTATGAATGAATATGAACCTGAAATGTCAGCAGTATTTCATCAGGGTCTAGTTTTATATGAATACTTCACCCTAAAGTTTTAATTCTGTCATCATTTACTCTTCCTCATGTCGTTACAAACCTGTATGACTTTGTCTATTGTGAGACTCAACAGAAGATATTTTGAAGAATGTCTCGGCCAAATAAAATATGGTGACACGTCAATAACATCAAACCTCATTGGTTCTTGAATGTCACAGTCACATGACTAAACATCATGATGTCATGACACAAACACCAGTGAAGTTTGATGTTGTTGATGTCATTATATTTGTTTTTTTCAACATAGTTGATCCATGATTTGATTTGATTTGTGAATTAAAATTTTGCTCTCCTTTAAAAAAATAATTACTTCTAAAAGTAGCATTCTTTTATTAAGTATGAAAATAATATATTTAAAAGAATATACTTAAGTGTGAACTGAACATAATGTTTTCAGACACATAATTGTATGTTAATTGTCATTAAATTAAAATACATTATAGTTTAAAAAAGTACATCTTCATATGTAATTTATCGTCTTGAAATATGTGTAAAAATAAAGTGTACTGTCAAATGTATTAAGCATGCATGGTAAACTAAATATACTGTAATAATGAAGTTGCATTTTAGTGAATTAAAAATATATTAATTTTAAATATATTGGATGGATAACACACTGCAGTTTTAATTGCAATCAAGTGCTTTACATGTGCTTTAGTATGTTAGTCAATGCATCAAAATACGTGCACTTCTTTAACACTTGACCAAAGAGTTACATTGAAATATTAAATATTATTAAAATGTACTTTAAAGTAAAACTATTAATTTGACATTATTGCAAAGTGTACTTTATAAAGTGTACTTATGAAACAGTTGTCATGAACGCTGGTGAAGGTTCCTCAATCCCACCAGAGGTCTCACTCGTCTGAGTACTAGCATTAAGTATTGGACTACATTTCCCATGAGCCTACATACCTGGACTGATTACTGCACACCTGTTCCTCATCACTCAAAATATTTAAACCCCTTGTGTGTGATCACTCTTTGCAAAGTCTAACATTTCAATAATTGAAAAGAAGAGGTTCAAAAACAAAGCCTTGAGGGACACCTTGAGAGAGAACAAGTGGAAGACTTGAAGTTATGGACAGAAATTAAGAATTTTCTATCAGTGATATAGGATGTAAACCAAGAAAGTGCACTGGCCATGATGCCTGTAGATCAGGGGTGGCGAACACCGGTCCTGGAGAGCCACAGTCCTGAAGAGTTTTGCTTCAACCCTGATCAAACACACCTGAACAAGTTAATCAAGATCTGAAGGATTACTGGGAAGCTACAGGCAGGTGAGTTTTATCAGATGATTGAAAAAGAGATTGATAGGGATCAAGAAGATTTTTAACAGAGAGAAGAGAAAGGAAGGCTGGGTATAGGTCTGAAGTTATTTATAACAGAAGAGTCTAGCCCCGATTTCTTCAAAATAGCCGAATGAGACATTCTTCTAAATATAATCTTTTACATTCTGCAGAAGAAAGTCAAACCAGTTTGGATTGGCATGACGGTGAGTAAATGAAGACAGCACTTTCATTTCTGCGTGATCAACCGCTCTCAGTTCATACCTGTTTCTCTGTCCTCTGTGCTGCAGTTGATACAGTGTTGTGGGTTTTATGCTCATATTCCTTACATCGCACACAGATGCACTGTTGATCAGTGATACAGTACATCTCTAGCTCTTTATCATGTTTACGGCAGATCATGTCCTGCAGTCGTCCAGTGGCATCAATCACTTTGTGTGGTTTACGAGAGTGATATTCCTCATGACGGTCAAAATGAGTTTGACAGAAAGATTCCTGACACACCAGACAGGACTTGATGGCTTTGTATTTTCTTCCAGTACAGACGTCACACTCCACATCTCCAGCTCCAGCGTAACAGTCAGCAGGAAGTTTAGTCTTCTTCAGTTTCTCCACCATTTCAGCCAGAATGGTGTTTTTAGCTAAAGCAGGTCTTGGACTGAAGGTCTCTCTGCACTGAGGGCAGCTGTAGACTCTCTTCTCATCCTCCTGATCCCAGCAGCCTGTAATACAGCTCTTACAGTAACTGTGTCCGCAGTGGATGCTCACTGGATCCTTCAGGAGATCCAGACACACTGGACACGTGAACTCATCCTGAGAAATTCTGGCTTCTGCCATTTTACTGCATGAATACAGAGAGACACAAACACACAACAGCTTCAGGAATACTTCAGTTTCTGTTTTCCTGAACTGAGGGGTTGAAATAGTTTCCTGCTTCTGTGTTTGAGTGACATGTGTAAAACAGGCGTGTCTGTAAAGCAACTTCCTCGTTCCTGGTCACAGAGAATCACTTTCCTGCTGTGTTTATGTGAACTTCAAAAATCTTCAAAAGAACTTCAGAGTCAAAAATATTGTAATTACAAGTTCTGAGCACATGAATGACCGAGTAAAGTTGTATTTACGAATGAGAAACTCAGAGTTCTAGACTCTAGAAGATGATCTTCTTCAGACTGGAAATTTGGGCAAATATCTAGACATAAGTCATGTAGTGTATTCGCCTTTAGACTACAGCATTGTCACTTTTTTTAATGTACATTCATTTGTAGAGCGCTTTTCACAATGCATAACATTTCAAAGCAGCTTTAATGCATGCTTCTACATACTGTGTCAAAGTAATGTCCACATGTCAGAATGTACAGTTCTAAGATAAATCAGATCATGCAGTTAACTAACATCATGTATTCATTTAGGCAGAAACAATGAGCTCATTAACTCTTTCCCCTCCAGCGTTTTTTTTTTTTTTGGCCACCGCCAAAGTTTTTGATCATTTTCCCAAAAACTTTCATAGCCCCCAGAATATCTGAACGAATATCTGAACATGCAAAATATCAAAAAAGAACGGAACCCCCTGCTTTAAAAAAGTAAAAATTATTCCAGCTTCCTGCATTCTTTTTTATACTTGTTTGTACTTTTTTTGCCTCTGTTTTGATCCGGAGATTTTGTACTCTTTCAGAAGATGTGTAATAGCGCCCCCTAAAGTATAACAGTGGAAACACAGAAAACCTGAACATTTTGTCAATGGCGGGGAAGCGTTGTCTCATAAATGACAGAAAATTCCATCAATGGCGGGGAAAGAGTTAAAGCAATTATTACAAGTTGTGATCATAATGATTACAATACATAGAAATTTTGGCAGTTTTGTATGTTGATTGACAGTTGGCATCATCTGAAGTCCTCGCAGCGGTTGGAGTCCCTTCTTCACAGGTCATCTGAAATCTTCATAAGAGGCTGGATCCAAACTGGAGCTGGCATACTCGGGATGGCATCCCGAGGTAGAAACAGAAAAGCAAATGGAAAATAATTAGCGTTGCTGCTGTTCATAACATTTCAAGCAATACATAGTCATGTGCTTTTGATCTCTGGAGATATATATGGAGATATAACTGGAGTGCAAGGTTATGAGATGCTTCTTTTTAATAAAGAAACAAGTATACAAACAATGAGCAACAAGGAACAAAAGCAAACAGAAAGCAGTGGCTTCCAGACTCTCTCTGGAAACTATCCCAAAACAAAAGTCCAGGTGGGTGGTGGAGTGGAATTGGACCAGGGGGAGGGATGGTGGGACAGGTCCGTGGAGATAAAAAAGAAGGCCATGGGACAGAGGCAGAGCGGGTTGCAAGCAGGTAGAGCAGGTGGCCAGGGCGAAGCAGGTAGAGCAGGTGGCCAGGGCTGAGCAGGTGGCCAGGGTGGTGGTGCTGGAGACCACCACAGCGTAGCAGATGGGGCTAAAGATCCCCACGGTGGAGCAGATGACCACCACAGCAGAGCAGATGGGACTGGTGACCACCCTGGCGGAGCAGGCGAAGCTGGTGACAACCACGGCGGAGCAGGTGGGACTGGTGACCACCATGGCGGAGCTGGCAGGGCTGAAGACCACGAAGGTGTAGCTGAGGACCACCACGGTGGTGCAGGCAGGACTGGTGACTACCACGGTGAAGCTGGCAAGACTGTAGACCACTTCAGGGGAGCCGGTGAGATTAGGTAATTTAGCACAATCTCTCTGGCTAGCTTGACGGCCGGGAACTCTGGAGTAAAGGCCATGAATGCCGGGGACTCTGGCCTGGCGGCCATGACAGCTGGCGACTGCGGTAGACCAGGCTCTGCAAGGAGATCCACACAGTCACAGAGCAATGTCCAAATACAGTGCCAGGGTCCAGCTGGGACCTCCCCCTGGCATCAGCTGGCCGATGTCATTGTCCATCCTGCTCCAAAAACATTCCATCAGCATAATGTCATCCAATGGAGCAAGATGGCAATAAGCCAGAAACTCCCCCACATATTCAATGGAACAATCATTTTGATAAATGGAGCAGAGAATATTCACAGCATCCCGTTATTTCCTGCTAGATCCATATTGGTCAGTTGTTCTGTAATGTCTGGAGAAAGCAGGCTGAGGCATGGATCTAGGTGCAGGGTTTTTAAAAATAAAGAAACAAGCGATGAACAACATAGAGAACAACGAACAAAAGCAAATGGAAAGCAGGGACTATTACATTCACAACAACTTACAAACAAACAAGTGAAACAAGGGATATATACACAGGGGCAAACAAGATAACAAGGTAACAAGATACACCTGGGAAGACTAATCAACATGAAAAACTACAATGAACTACAAACATGGAACTAGGACAGGAAATACAATAAAAGTCCAGACAAGACATGAGGAATTCATGAAGGAGCACAACTTGTATCGGGTGGCTTTGGTGAAGGAAGCACACAACGACAGGAATACAATAACAACAGTCCTTTAATATAACACTTAGGAAAACTAAGAATAAACAGCCACTTGTATAAATGAGAACGGACAAAGGAACAGACAGAAAATCAGGAAAATAACCAACAGAAACAGAACATAATTGTGACAACTGAGCAGACAAAACTTTTTCTAGTATTTTAGACATAAATCATATATTTGAAATGGGTCTGTAATTTGCCAATTCATTTGGATCTAGTTGTGGTTTCTTAATGAAAGGCTTAGTAACTGCCAGCTTGAAATGTCTTGAGACATGACCTAGAGATAAAAAGTTATATAATATTAAGAAGAGGCACTCCTGCTACAGGTAACAACTCTTTCAGTAATTTAGTGGGTATTGGATCTAATAAACATGTTGGTTTAGATGCAATGATAAGTTTATTTAGTTCTTCCTGTCCTATAGTAGTAGCTAAAGCACTGCAATTGTTTATGAGGGGCAATAATTGAGGCTGAAACATAAAACACTGTCAAAGGTTGTACATTTACAATTTCTGATTATTTCGATTTTCTCAGTGAAGAAAGTCATTACTACTAAACTGTGATGGAAAATATTCCGTTCAGGTGACGTCTGTTTATTTGTTAATCTAGCCACTGTACTAAATAAAAACCTTGGATTCTTTTAGTTATTTTCTATGAGTTTTCAGAGATGCTCGGCCCTTGCAGCTTTTAGACTTTATACAGGACATACTGTCTTTTCACGTGATTCTAAAAAAACCTCTAAATTAGTTTTTTACATTTGCAGGTTTCAAGTTTCTCTTTTGAAAGCGTAATACTGTTTTCTCTCTAACCTTTTTTAATCTGAAGGATGCAACAATTTCTAATGTACTAGAGAAGGTACTGCTAGTCATTTCATCAAGTACATTTGTGTTTATGCTATCACTGAGCAGCTGAGACAGATCAGGTAGGTTATTTGTGTATCTCTCTTTAGTGGTTGGGAGAATTGTTCTACCTGGTCGTTAATATGTAGCGATATGGACCTCACTATTCGGGGAACACACTTAGTCTCTATACAATGGACTGCACATGCACTTTTATTAATTAAGTGGGTAGAACAACAAAAGCTCTGATTTGAGATTTGCTGTATAGTCTTGTTGTCTGACAGAAGATCCGCTCAGATTCTGCTGGGGTGAAGGCCATCAGCACGGAAGAGCCTAGGTTGCTCCAAGAAAAGATTCCAATTATTTACACCTTGACAGTCAGTACTTGTCAGTACGCGGAAAGCGGTCCAGACATAATGATCCTCGTTGGACCGTCTTGATCAGACTCCTGAAGTCTGACTACCACAGCCTGATGTCATTCACCCCCGCATGCAGCACTACAGCTCTGATGCTCTCATCATCCTTCAGGATTGTGGGTACCTGCACAGCGACATAGAGAACATGAGCACTAGGAATTTAGGAAAGCAGTGACTGCGCACCTTTAGCTGAGGTGGTGTGGACGTGCTGGACAATGGAGTCTTCAATGACCACAGCAGGGTGTGAATATTCCAGGTGGATATTTTGAAGACTGCGGAGAGCGGAGGGGGAGAGGTCCTCACCCGGGGCCTGGCTTGTGCCTTCCACTGTTGGTGCACCCAGGGTCCGTGGTGTGACAGCACTGGAGTGAAGGAGACCTGGGATGATCGCATCCTGGGTGCATGGGCTCTGTACAGAGAAACAGTAGAGGTGGTGGGAGTATTAACATTGTGACGGAAATTTACCAACTTGTGAGCATCAACCTGGGATGTTTCCAATGCCACACACTATATGGCCCAGGTGGGGCCCCAGTGGGACTGCCCAAATTGTGGGCTGGCCCACACTAAGCAGAGTGTGCCCCCAATGGGGCCAATTGGGAGCTCACAGTATGCCCACACTGTGGGTTGAGTGTGGACATACTGTGAGCAAAGTGTGGGCAAACTGTGGACAATAGACAAATGTATGGGCCTATACCTGTGGCCTTAAAGGGATAGTTCACCCAAAAATAAAAATTGTCATCATTTACTCACCCTCGTGTTGTTCCAAACCTGCATGAGTTTCTTTCTTCTCTCAATATCTCAGCAGAGGTCAGTTAAAAATCCAGTTTTTCATTACACATTCACCCAACAATCCTGTCATTCTGGGCCTTCCATGGCTGCAGCAACACAATCCTGTTATCTCCTGTTCTGAAGGTCAAATCATTCATTGGAGCCTATACTGCTATTGCACCTGTTTGATCCTTGTCCATCCTGTCTCAAATCCTGTGGCTCAGATCATCTCCAAACCTCCTACAACACCCAACCTACCCAATGTCTATAGTGATCTTGCTGAGGCCTTCAGTAAGGAGAAAGCCTCCCAACTACCTCCCCATTGATCCAGTGACTGTGCCATAGATCTACTAACCGGTACTTCTCCTTCTCTGGGTTGAATATTAGCTCTGTCTGAAGCTGAAACAAGGGCCATGGAGGACTATATATGTAGTGGACCCCGTCTGAATGATGGCCAAAACTTTACTGATTAATTTTATGGGGTTTTTTTGTACATCACACAAAGATGAAGTGTCTGTTTTATCTCCATAAAACCACCGCAAGAGCTGAATAAAACAAATTACAAAATTTTACATTAAAGTCTTATTCATAAACTCTCTCTCTGCTGCATTATTATCAACATACACAGTGAACTACACAAAATATTCACTACAACTAACAGTAAATATATACAGACATTATGCCTTTTCGAGGGGTGCTTGACAAACTAGTAAAATTTATACTGTATCTGAAAAAAAAAAAATTGTAATAACGTGCTAGCTCTCCCATTCATTAGTGCCATAACCCAGTATCAAATTATAAATGTATTTTTTTAATAATACATTTTCCTTTATAATAACGTGAGTGTAAATGTTTTCATGTCAGTGCTCCTGACAAATTCGATTGTGCTGATGGCAAAGATTGGCCAAGATGGATCAGATGTTTTCTGAAGATACGTTTTCTGAAGGTTTGAACAAGAGAGATGACGAATTCCAGGTCAATACTCTAATTTACTTCATGGGTGATGAGGCAGAGGATATTTTGAATGCTTCCACTTTAAATGCAGAGGAAAAGCTCAAATACACAGCAGTGGATTTCAATGACCATTTTGTGGGGAAGCATAACGTCATTTTCGAGAGCTAAGTTTAATATGCGTAAACAAGAACCCAGCGAGTCAGCTGATAGCTTTATAACGGCCGTCCACAAACTAGCAGTTGTAATTTTGGACTTTTGATAGACAAATTAATATGTGATCGCATTGTCGTGGGGATAAGAGACATGGCACTTTCAGAAAAACTTCAGCTGGACTCAGACTTGACGTTAAGCAGGGCCGTCAGTCAGGTGAAACAGAACGAGACAGTGAAACGGCAGCAAGCTATTATGCTGGGCAGTTCACAGACTAATGATAAGTGAAGTGGATCCAGTTTCAGGATTAGTAAAAAGAAAACAGGCAGCATATGACAGTAAACAACAAGCAGGACATGCAATGAAACAGACAGAGAATGCATCAAACATGAGTAAATGTTCAAAATGTGGCAGAATCCCCTCTCATGGTTGGAAAGAATGCCCAGCTAAGGATGCAGAATGTCTTATGCAGTAGTATGACGTTCAAGGCAACTGGTGCAGGAGGTTTTTTAAGAAGCAGGACATGAAGACTCCCTTTATTTAGGAGAATTAAAAGACCACAAAATAGGATGGTACACAGACATAACACTGAATGGGGAAAACATTTCACTAGTGCTGCAGTCACAGCCATCCCCACTAAACTATATGACTACAGGAGGAATGGCAGGACAGGTAATGTGCAAGCCGGAAAGCAAAGACAGCACAACCTCTCAACCTGTTTTTGTAATTGATTCACTTTCCAGACCCCTGTTGGGCCTGCCAGCTATTGAGGCATTACAGCTTGTTGAACGGATTGATGCAATACAATCAACAGAAGAAAGGTTCTGAAAGAAATTTCCAAAAGTGTTCATTGGACTAGGAAAGCTAGAGGGAGATTACTGTATTCACTTAAAAGCTGACGCTGTGCCATATGCACTCACAACCCCACGCCGAGTGCCAATTCCTTTGGAAGATAAAATTAAGGAGGAGTTAGAGCGCATGGAACAAATGGGGGTAATATCAAAGATAGAGCAACCGACGGAATGGTGTGCCGGCATGCCTGTTGTAAAGCCAAATGGAAAATCAGGATATGTGTCGATTTAACCAAGCTAAATGATGCAGTATGCAGAGAGCGGCATATATTACCTTCTGTAGAGCAGTCACTGGCCCAGTTGAATGGAGCAACAATTTTTACCAAGCTAGACGCACAGGTTTTTGGCAGATACCACTGGCACAAGAGTGCAGGGAACTCACAACATTTATCACACCATTTGGCCAATTCTGCTTTAACGTCCTTCCCTTCGGCATCAACTCGGGTCCAGAACACTTCCAGAGACGTATGTCTCAGTTTCTAGATGGAAAAACAGGAGTAATCTGCCATGCTGATGACATGTTAGTAAGTGGTAAAGATAAAGCCCAACAGGACGAGCGACTAACGGAGGTCCTGTCTAGACTTCAGAAAGCAGACTTAACTCTGAATGAGAAGTGTTCTTTTGCACAGTCCGAAGTTTTGTTTGTAGGCCACAAAGTGAGTTCGAGGGAATAGCACCAGATCCAGAAAAGGTGAGGGCAATTGTGGAGATGACCACACCCCAAAATGTGGTGGATATTAGACGCTTCCTGGGCATGGCCACATATATGAGTATGTTCATGCCCCATTTCACTGAGGATACAAAACCACTGCATGATCTGTTAGCCAAGCAGAATGACTGGATTTGGAGCAGTGTGCAGCAAGCAGCTTTTGAAAAGATCAAATCTGACTTGTCATCAGCCCAAGTATCAGTGCAATACAAGCCTAATGCAAAAACAAGACTGTCTACTGATGCATCCTCTTTTGGATTAGGAGCAGTCCTTACCCAAATGTAGAATGACAAGGAATGGCGTCCTATGGCTTTTATTTCACAATCTCTGTCTGAGACAGAACAGAGATATGCCCAGGTGGAAAAAGAGGCTTTGGCAGTTACATGGGCTTGTGAAAGACTCAGCTCATACCTGATTGGCCTTAATTTTACTATAGAAACAGACCACAAGCCATTGTTGGCCCTATTAAGAACAAAGGCATTGGATGACTTACCCCCTAGGATTCAGAGATTTCGCCTAAGACTTCTGAGATACACATACAACATAGTGCATGTTCCAGGCAAGGCATTAATCACTGCGGATGCATTGTCAAGAGCTCTAATAGTCAGAGAACTATCAAGTGAGGAAAAGGAGCTGGAAAGAGAAACACAGGTTTTTGTAGATGCGGTACATCACTATTTGCCAGCGTTCAAGTCAAAACTACAACAAACAGCGGAGGGACAGCAACATGACATGATCTGCAGGCAGCTGATGGAGCGATGTAAGATGGGGTGGCCAAGACAGGAGGAACTAAAAAAGACAAACCTTACTGGGTCCATCAAAGTGAGCTGCACATGTCACGGTTCATGAATTCACTGACACTGACTCTCACCAGCTGCCACTCATTATCATTCGTCTTGTGTTTGTCAGATCGTTGGGTTTTGTTCCTGTGTTCTTGTCTGTCTCCTGGCCGTTCTCCTAAGTTCTTGTGGATTCCCTGTCGGATTGTTGATCGCTCTGCCTGTCTTCACGGAGGATCAACCGGTGTTGTTTCCCGTCCTCGTTCAGCGGTGGATTGGAATCTCTGATCGCTCCTATCTTCTCCACGGAAGATCTGGGTTGTCCATTGAGTCCCTGCGCTGCCAAGTGTTGACTGTTCCAGGCACCATCTCTTCATCTGTCCCTGTTCCACTACTCTCACCTGTGACTCTAAATAAATATTATGTTTCACTCGCAACTGAATCCTCTGTCTTTATTCCCTGTGAAAGAACGATCTGACCATTATGGATTCAGCGAGTGCACCGGAGTTGACAGAGTTTCTGTCCAGAAGCATGTCTCGTATGGATCAGCAGGAGGAGCAGATGGCGACCATAGGTCGCGCGGTGCAAACCTTGGTAGCGCAGGTGTCCGAGCTCACCCAACAGCTCCAACAACTACACGGTCCCACTGCGCAGCCCTCACCTCCTGTTCCCCCCGCTCCTACATCATCTTCCCATCAACATGAGCCGTGCATGCCTATCCCGGAGGCATATTCTGGTGAGCCTAACTTTTGTAGACCATTTATCAACAAGTGTTCTTTGTTTGAACGTACAGTAGCGGGGCGCGAGGCAGCCCGAATACTCGCGGATCTTCGTCAGGGGAGCAGACCAGTGTCGGACTATTCTATCGAATTTAGGACCTTAGCAGCAGAGTGCCTCCTGCATGGGTTGGCTGACCGTATCCAAAGGGAGATCTACACACTGGACCTGCCCAGGAACTTGGACGGACTTATCGAGTTGGCCTTACAAGTTGACGCTCGCTTACACCGATTGGAACAACGAACACACCAGACCTTGGTTCCAGCGAGACTCGAGAGTCATCCATCTACCAGCAGCGATACGGTCAGCCCCGTCTGTCATCATGAGCCCATACAGGTGGGTGGAGCTCGGCTTTCCCGGGAGGAGAGGCAACGATGGAGAACCAGAGGACTCTGTTTATATTGCGGGGCCACAGGACATTTTCTGAACAATTGTCCGGTAAAAGATCGAGCCCGTTAGTAAGTATGAGGCTACTATCGGACGGGCTCTCCATGGAAAAGCCCTCATCTTCGACCCTCCTCCCGGTAAGGGGCAATGGGCAACCCGTTTCCACAACTGCCAAGCATTACTGGACTCAGGGGTTGAAGGTAATTTTATGGAATCTAGCCCAAACACTTCATATTCCCATCACTTCTCTTACACGCCAAATCACTGTCAATGCACTCAGTGGACAAAAGCTTCCGAACATCTCTCTCTGCACTGAACTGATAACACTCATCACATCTGGCAACCACACGGAGGAGATCTCCTTTTTTATGATGGACTCTCCACTGGTCCCCATAGTTCTAGTGCATCCCTGGCTTGTCAAGCATAGTCCCAGGGTGGACTGGGGCCACAGTTCAGTCTCGGCCTGGAGCAATAAGTGTTATGCGTCCTGTCTTGTTTCTGCCTGTTCGTCTGTGTCTGGTTCTGTTTTGCAGGAGGAGTCTGTGAATTTGTCAAACGTGCCCGCGGAGTACCTCGACCTGAAAGAAGTGTTCAGTAAGTCCCGTGCTGCTTCTCTGCCTCTGCATCGTCCCTATGACTGTGCTATAGAGTTACTGCCAGGTACGTCTCCGCCTAAGGGCAAGTTATACTCACTTTCTGCTCCAGAAAGCGAGGCCATGGAGAAATACATTTCTGATTCTCTAGCAGCCGGGTTCATTCACCCTTCTTCTTCTCCAGGTGGGTAAGAAGGATGGTTCTCTGCGACCTTGTATTGATTACCGAGGGCTGAACAACATCACGGTAAAGAATACTTATCCTTTGTAGGAATTGATTCGGATAAAATAACTCAACGGGGAATTGAATTACAATGAAAGAGAACCGAATTACATATAAATAATTCAGAATGAATGTTTAACACCTTATCAACTTATTCGTCCACCGGTATGTCGATATTAGAGTATTTTATCAATTCTGGTCAGGATATTACTTTGTGGCCAACAGTAATAATATCATTAATTTTATGTTCATTGATATGAGCACGGTAACAAAATCGATCAGTTTGAGGCAATAGCTTATAAACACAGAGCACAAGACACTTGCATAGATGAAAAATGAATACAAGGCTTTATTGAACTATTCTAATACACACAAACTAATCTAACGAAACACACACACGCGTACTCATTCATACAGTTTGCAGGGAAAGTGATGTTTGTTAACGGAAAGGAATGGAGTCCCAAGTTCTCGTTCAGACACAATTTCTTAACCGCAACCTGAGAGAATCAATATACTAGCAATTCAACCTTAGTTTGTTCGCTTAGATATGATTTTCACCAGTTCAGCCAAAATGGAGAGTTATGTACTTGCGTTTGGAAGCTCCTATGAGCATGGGTTCCTCTTGGGACGGAGTTGCTTGGCTGACAATCAGTTCGGAAGGGACACTTGGTGATTGGATGGATAGTTGGTTTTGCAGGGTAGCCTCGTAGTGCCGGATCCTGGACAGCATTAAATCTTACAAATGTCATTAAACTTTCAATTCATGTGATCATGCACTTGTCTTTAAACCTCGATTCATATATTGCCTAATGCACTTCTTTACATTCACAAATGTTGTGAAAAAAATGTTTGATTAGTCAAAATTGAACCGCAATCGTGATTTGGCTTATGTGCGATTATGAAAGCGTAATGGCTGCAATTTTAATGAAATAAATATATGCCCAGTGTGTTAGTGAAGAGCGGCTCTGTGATCAGTAGTAAACTCTGTTCCGTCTGAAAGCACTGCGAGTTTGAGTCGCTTATAATGTGCGTTTGAAAAACCAAAAAAAAGACAACGTTTAATAACATGTTTAACTCACTTCATATCGTCAGTCGAGTGTTTGAAATGTCCTTTTGTGAGCTGATGTGGCTTCTTATCACAGAATGAGGCAGCCGATTAATTATTTTATAGTATCTTATATAGTTCTTTTTATTCAGCTACAGCGTGAGCTTTATATTATATTATAGCATTATATTACTTCTCTCTGAGGCATATGTGAGTTTCTGCTCGAGGGCGCCCTCTGGCCTCCAGTATGAATGAAACATGAGTGTGTTTAGTGCCCAGCAGTGCTCACTTCATCCTATTTTGGGTAAAAAAATAGGAAAAATAATACTTCTCCCTAAATAAATGTATATGACAATCCATATGTTTTTCTCCAGTGTACAGGAGTTTTTTTTTTCCCACAGAAGAGGCTCATATTTCATATTAAGGATGTAGACTTGTTCTTGATTTTGCATACCTCCTGACAAAAATGAAGAAATTGATATCACAGATAAAAAGCACAGATTTTTATAATAATAATAATAATAATAATAATTTATAATAAATCCTTAGACATTTCTAGTGATTTTTAGTCATAGTCTGCCTTCATGTTAACAGGTAACCCAGCAGTTTTTTGTAAAATAAGTTCTGTAAAATATAATAATAATAATAATTATTATTATTATTATTATTATTATTATATTGTTATATTTATTCTTAACCCTTAAATGCATACCTCGGGTCTTTAGCGACCCGGGACGTCATTTACTACCCTCCTTTTTTTAAAGTTAGACATCAACCTTCTTAGTATTCCTCAATCAATTCATTATAAACAATATAACAAGAAAAAAATAATAAAATTATAAAATAATGCCTGTTTTTCTAACGACCCGAGGTGTGTAAAATTTTACGTATATATTTTTTTCTGTGCAATAATAATTGAATCTTTGATGACTGAATAAGTGCAATTCCTCTTTATTCCAATGTCTGATACACAATGAAGTGACGTTTCACTCATAGTTACTGCAGACTGAAAAAGAAACAATAATAAGCATAATCTGCAAAACTTGAAACTTGAAATCGATTTACTGCAGAGCAAGTACTGAACGCAACCAAATATTACTGTCACTGTCACTTGATGGTGAATCTGGTGAAGCTGTCAGCGATCAAAATATTGATTTTGAAGATGTTTAAAATGATCGTTTTGAGAATATGTTTGAGATCGCGAATATGAGCCAGATGCTGAATGTACTTAGACTGGGTAAACCCAGCCCGATCTGCCGGCGATTTGATTTCGCCCTGCAGCTCAGGTTGGAAACCTGTACATTTTTCTATCCTGCTTCTGTTACAAATCATACCAATCTGGGACCAATCACAAACTGGCTTATCCACCTGGCGCGCTATTGGCAGGTTTAACTAGACTGGGTAAACCCAGCCCGATCTGCCGGCGATTTGATTTCGCCCTGCAGCTGTACGTCACCTGGATCGTTGGTCTGATTGGTTAAAGGACTATCCAATTGCGTACAGAGTCATTTGAACTATGCCCGTTGATCACGCCTCTTGTGCAGTAGAAAATACAGAGCAGACTCCCCAGACCAATGTTCAATCTTGAGCTTGGTCTGGTGATAGCCAGACAAGAATGTACTGGGAAATGAGCTCTGACAAGGACAGTGATGATGGTATAAAACATCTGCTCAAACTGAACCCTTCCAAGCTCCAAAAGCTAACAAAATATGCTTTATTTTATGCTTCTGTAATTGTTACTCTAATATTGTTACAAGCACGCCAGGCTCCACCCTCTCCCAATCACAGCGCACTCCATCACCGGAATACTGATCACACACACCTGCACGTCATCATCACCGGCAATCACCACCAGCACTTAAACCCATGCATTCATTCAGTCACTGTCCGTTCTCGTTTGCACATAGCACCGCTACTGCTTACCTCAAGGACTCCCCTGTGATACTTACCTGCCTTCTCCTCGTTCCTCTAAGTCTCCAGTGTTCTCCACGTCCAGTCTTCTAGTCTCCGTGTCTCCTGTGTCTCCTCCGTTTGAGTTTCCCTTCGCCATCTGCAAGACAAGAGTACAGTATCATCCAGTTATCTGCTACATTCTTCTGCTAACATCTTCCGTTCACGTACCTGCCCTGTTTTCATCTGGTTGCTCAATAAAGACTTTGTTTACTTACCATCTGTTCTCCATGTCAAGCCTGTTTGTAACAGACAGGGTTTGGATCCCCGAGTGCGGTTGCATCTCGCTGCATACGAGGATACCATCGGGCTCGAACGTTTTATCCAGCTGTCCATCTGTTTCGCCACTCGTATGCAGTCGTGTCTC
The DNA here is from genome assembly GCA_039654105.1 of Coreius guichenoti. Classification (NCBI taxonomy): domain Eukaryota; kingdom Metazoa; phylum Chordata; class Actinopteri; order Cypriniformes; family Gobionidae; genus Coreius; species Coreius guichenoti. The sequence continues at coordinate 10,645,895 of CM077171.1, read as the reverse complement.
GAAGAACACCAGGGCCAGCCAATACATTCTCCTGTCCTCCGCCGACCAGAGCCTGTCAGCCCTCCAGAACCAGCCCACGAACCCATGCAAGTGGAGAATTCTCGGTTGACGATGGCTGAGTGGCAGAGGCGTCTGACCCTGAACTTATGTTTATATTGTGGATCTGCAGGGCATTTCATTACTGAGAGTACCATTATCCCTTCTCGGAATAAAATGCAACCACTCACCACAATAATAAACCTTACTGCTGCCGGTGTTTCTCTTCCAGTCAATGCTCTCCTCGACTCTGGATCAGCCGGTAATTTCATCTCGGGCACCCTCTGCCGCCAGCTCAAGCTCTGGACATCAGCCACTCCGTCAGTCTACCAAATCCACTCCATAATCGGGAGACCTCTAAGTCATTGTCAAGTCCACTCCTCGGTGGGTCCTGTTCTAATCCAAGTGGGTCTCCTTCATGTGGAACATCAACATCTACTGGTTCTGGAGGAATCCACCACTGACATCATTTTAGGGCGGCCATGGTTGGAGCAGCATCTCGTGAAAGACGGGAGAGGTCCTGAAGTGGGGCGACAGCTGTTTCCCGCATTGTTTCTCTGCTCTTCCTGTTCCTCCGTGTTCCCAAGACCTGTCTGTCTGTGCCACATCCATAGAAAGTCCTGTAGAGAAATGCACCGTGGAGGTTCCTCCATGCTACGCCCCCTTCAGCGACGTGTTCTGCCCCAAACGAGCCTCCAAGCTGCCTCCACACCGGCCAAGGGACTGTGCCATCGACCTCCTTCCGGGTGAGCCAGTGCCCCACAGTAAGATCTACCCTCTGTCACTTCCGGAGGAGAAGGCTATGGAAGATTACATCAAGGAGGCCCTGGAGCAAGGTTATATCCGCCCGTCTACTTCCTCTGCTGCCTCAAGCTTCTTCTTCGTGGCCAAAAAGGACGGAGGCTTGAGGCCCTGCATCGATTACCGTTCCCTTAATAAAATTACTGTCAAGTTCCGATATCCCTTTCCTCTCGTCCCCGCTGCACTGGAACATCTCCGTGGTGCCACTGTGTTTACCAAGTTAGACCTCTGCAGCGCGTATAACCTCATCCGGATACGTGAGGGGGACGAACATCGCCACCACATTGCGGAGGTCCTAAAAAAAGCCTGAGGAAGTTCCATCTGTTCCTGAAAGCCGAGAAATGTTCCTTCCATCAGTCCTCAGTGCAGTTCCTTGGATACAACATCGACCACAGTGGCATCCGGATGGACGAGGGGAAGGTGAACGCCATCCGGTCCTGGCCCATTCCCACTTCCATCAATGAGCTCCAAAGGTTTTTAGGCTTTGCCAACTTCTATCGCCGGTTCATCCGAGGTTACAGTTCACTCTCCAGCCCCCTCACAACTCTCCTACATCACAAGCCCAAGTCTCTGTCCTGGTCACCAGCTGCCACAGAAGCTTTTGAAGCCCTCAAGACCGCCTTCACCACCGCTCCCCTCCTTGTCCATCCCAATCTGGATCTGCCCTTCGTCGTGGAGGTGGACGCCTCGACCACCGGAGTGGGAGCGGTCTTGTCACAGCAGCAGGGGAACCCCAGTAGACTCCACCCATGTGCCTTCTTCTCCCGCAAGCTCAGCCCGGCGGAAGTCAACTTCGACATAGGGAACAGGGAACTCCTGGCTATCAAGCTCGCCCTTGAAGAATGGAGGCATTGGTTAGAGGGCGCTCAACATCTCTTCCTCATCTTAACGGACCACAAGAATCTAGAATATCTTCGAGATGCTAAGAGATTGAACCCCCGCCAGGCACGATGGGCATTATTCTTCACCCGGTTTAATTTCACGATTTCCTACCGACCAGGTCCCAAGAACGTCAAAGCGGATGCCCGCATTTACAGTCCCGAGGAAAAGATAGAGGACTTCGATCCCATCTTGCCTGGTAAACTGTTCGTTAGCCCAATCGTCTGGTCAGAAGAGACTCTGCCCTCCTCCAATGCCTCCACCAACGTTCCGCCGGGTTGCCCACCTGGCTTGCAATACCTCACTCGGTCCCAGCGCACTCCACTCATCCAATCCTCCCACACCTCTCTGGGCACTGGCCACCCTGGGGTCAATGAAACCCTCTCGCTGCTTAAACAGCGTTTCTGGTGGCCCAATATGGCATCTGACGTCAGAAGGTACGTGCAGGGATGCCAGGAATGTGCCATTTCCAAGAGCCCTCGTCATCTTCCTGCCGGCAAGCTCCATCCTCTGCCCATTCCTAACCGTCCCTGGTCATACCTAGGAGTGGATTTCATTAACGACCTCCCTGTCTCCGACAATTGTACATGCATCCTAGTGGTAGTAGACCGATTCTCCAAGTCCTGCCGTCTGCTCCCTCTGAGAGGTTTACCCACTGCGATTGGAAATTGCTGAATTGATGTTTAACCATATATTCCGTTATTACGGCATTCCCGAAGACATCGTATCTGACAGAGGTCCTCAGTTCATTTCAAGGGTATGGAAAGCTTTCTTCACCCTCCTAGGTGTGACTGTCAGCCTCTCCTCGGGTTACCATCCCCAGTCGAATGGGCAGACGGAACGCAAGATCCAGGAGATTGGCCGCTTCCTCCGTATCTTCTGTCACGGCCACCAGGACTCCTGGAACCAGTTCCTGGGTTGGGCCGAGTACGCCCAGAACTCGTTACCTCAACCTTCCACCGGACTCACTCCCTTTCAGTGCGTACTCGGTTACCAACCCCCTCTGTTCCCCTGGTCGGGGGATCCCTCTGACGTCCCTGCAGTAGACTACTGGTTCCGGGAGAGTGAGAGGGTCTGGGACTCGGCACACCATCAACTCCAACGGGCTCTTCGCAGACGCAGAATGACAGCAGACCTTCACCGCTCCAAGACCCCATCCTACCAACCTGGGCAGAAGGTCTGGCTGTCAACACGAGACATCAGGCTGCGTCTGCCATGCCGGAAGTTGAGTCCCAGGTTCATTGGCCCCTTCCCCATCATTCAACGGATCAATCCTGTCACATACAAGCTCCAACTCCCACCTCAATCTTGTATTCATCCCACATTCCATGTGTCACTCCTGAAACCTCACCATCCTTCTGTTCATGTCTCCACAGAGCCTGGCGATACCTCGGAGCCCCCCCCCTTCCAATAATCCTGGAAGACGGTGCAGCCTACGAGGTCAAGGAGATGCTGGACTCCCGGCGTCGTGGTGGTCTGCTAGAATATCTGGAGGACTGGGAAGGCTATGGTCCCGAAGAACGCTCATGGGTACCCAGAAACGACATTCTAGATCCAAACCTGCTTGACACTTTCCATGCCTCTCATCCTGACAGACCAGCACCACGAGGAAGAGGACGCCCACCACAACGTCGGGGTCCTCGGCCCTCAGGAGCGGGCCGTGGAGGGGGGGTAATGTTACAAGCACGCTAGGCTCCACCCTCTCCCAATCACAGCGCACTCCATCACCGGAATACTGATCACACACACCTGCAATCACCACCAGCACTTAAGCCCATGCATTCATTCAGTCACTGTCCGGTCTCGTTTGCACATAGCACTGCTACTGCTTGCCTCAAGGACTCCCCTGTGATACTTACCTGCCTTCTCGTTCCTCCAAGTCTCCAGTGTTCTCTGTGTCCAGTCTTCTAGTCTCCGTGTCTCCTGTGTCTCCTGTCTCCTCTGTTTGAGTTTCCCTTCGCCATCTGCAAGACAAGAGTACAGTATCATCCAGTTATCTGCTACATTCTTCTGCTAACATCTTCCGTTCACGTACCTGCCCCGTTTTCCTCTGTTTGCTCAATAAAGACTTTGTTTACTCACTGTTCTCCGTGTCAAGCCTGTTTGTAACAAATATCAGGAGAGTTTTATATAATCGTGACAGGTAGAGATCCACCCGTATTAGATAAAGATCCGGGTCTCTAAAGACCCGAATATGTAATAATGATTGGCGAAACATTCATGCATTTAAGGGTTAAATACTCTATTTTTTTTAACAATGAAAATGTTATTGTAATATTTCTTATTTCATTAAATATTTTTATTTAGCAATAATAATCAAATCATAATAAAATAAAATAAAATCATAATAATTATTAGTCATATTAATATATGAGTACAAAATGTTATATATGTATACACACACTTTCATTTGTAAAAAATAATAAATAAATCACATTTTAAATAGCAAATAATCATAATCAAAATCATTAACCATAATAATCGCAATCAGATATTTTTCCCAAATCGTGCAGCCCTACTTGACAGACTATTCATGTTAACACATTATCCATTAACTCATAACCACTGTAAAGTTCACACATTTAGTCTTCGCTTGTTGTGGTGTGTATGCAGATTTCTACTATTACACATCTTTACAAATCATTCATGAATTATTTGTTCGTGTTTTTGCAGTACCCAATCTAAAGTTGAAACTATTCATTATTTGTAAATGTTTATACAATTGTACTATTAATCATTTAGCGCCTTTAAGGCCACTGGACTTTTAGCTACTAACAACGTTTGTGTAAAGAGTTAAGTTTAGCTAAATGCTCACTAAAGAAATAACACCACATAATTGTAATTTGGGTGTAATTTTTATTGCCTCAACACAAGTATACTATAAACAGGATATTCCTTGAATCATACATCAACAGGGAAAACAAATCAATTTTTTAAGAAAATACTTCATTCATTAAAACAATGTAATATAAACAGATGGACCGTGTTCCTTTATAGTCATCAAACTGACCCCTGTACACTGTTGACCCCTTAACCAACCCATAAACCAACCCGTACCAGCAAACCTGTCCCTAACCTCACCCGTATCACACCTCAATAGCAGAAAAACTGTTTTGCAATAGAACCTGAACACAAGTACATGCCTAACTTAGTTAAAGACATATAATACATATAATAATAAATATAAAGACCAGCCATTCTTATATTGCTCAATTGTTCAAACCTTTTTGCATTTGTGCATTTGTAAATGTTAAAAAGTGCATTAAGTAACAAATGAACTGAAGTTTAACGGCATTTGTAGATTTTCAAGAAGTGCATGATCATATGAACTGAAAGTTTAATGACATTTGTAAGCATTTTAATTTACATTAAATAATGATCTTTTAATCATTATGTAATATTTAAAAGTTAATTCGTAAACATTAACAAGCACATTATCTCATAATTCTAGTGAATAGGCTATATATTGACTTATGATCTGTTAAGTGTTATTTAATGTTTGTTAATGATTTATTAATGAAAGTTATTATAAAGTTTTACCAGAACTTCAGAGCTCACTGTTTTTTGCAACAACAGCACCGATACATTTCTTCATATCTGGAAATAATTATTTTACATCAACAACTTTATCAAACGTTATGAACATCATTCATTTCTTCTAAAGAGTTAATGTTTTCCATCACTTGTGACTCAATATCTGAAATCTCAGAAAGTGCATCTTCATCATCATCTTCTGCATCACAATCTTCCTCACATTTGAACTGTGATTTTTTTCCAACATTATTTTCCCCACTAATGTCATTTTCCACATCTTCACTCCTTACATTGTTCATGACTGTTTCTGTTATTTCATTATTCAAAACCACACGATCCTCAATCTGTTCATTTTGTTAATTTCAACTGAAAGATACTTTTGATAGAAATAATAAAATTATTTATATATTTATGTGTTACTACAATAAAAACGAAATTATTTTATTGACATAAATTCATCTGTAGTATTAATGTAATGAAGAAAAAATAAGAAAAATCTTGCTGTTTTATCATGCATATCAAAGTATTATGGGTAAAATCTCCTACAATCTGCTCTGAAACATCAACACAGTTTCACTGATGATCCAGTATAAACCCAAAACCCCGGATAGAGCGTCTGAGTGAATGTGGTCTGGACTGTGTGGATGAGGCTCATTGTGTCAGAGACGCTGTAGAAGGACAGAGTTCCTGCACTGTGATCCACATACACTCCTATTCTACCACTGATGGGCTTTACAGGGAGAACAGTGCGTATGTTATTGTGTCTGAATGTGTAACTGGAGGAGGAGCAGATCAAACTCCAGGACTGATCATTACATCCAAACGCACACTCAATACCTCCTCCCTTCCTGCTGATGCTCTTATATGACACTGATATACGCACATTCCCACTCCACTCAATCTCCCAGTAACAGCGTCCACACACACTCTCTCTACACAACACCTGACACCACTGATCAAATCTGTCTGGATGATCAGGATACGGCTGCTCTGTGTCAGTGAAAGTAATCACTCTGTTCCTCTCAGACGGACGGAGGCGTTTATGCACTGTGTTCAGATCCAGAGTGAGCTGATGGGAATCTGATGGAGAGAAAACACATCAGAATCAGGAATTATGAATCTGTCTGATCTTTTAATGTATCTGAACTCGTCATGACTCAATAGCTGTGTCTCATTTAGAAGGCTGCATCCTCCAGAGGTCGTATTTGTAGGCTGCATATACGTCATGAAGACGGTTTCATTTAAGAAAAGTAACCGTTAGATTGCAAAGTAAGAAAGAAATTACAGTATTTTACACCTCACGAGGAATAACAGTCAATTTTATTATGGTCCCTTTTCTTCAATATGACATACTTGATAACGTATGCATCCTACAAATGCGACCTCCGGAGGAAGCAGCCTCCGAAATGAGACGCAGCTAATATATCATCAGTGTCTCATCATTTACATGATCAATTATTAAACTCATCTATCATGATTTCTTTCACCTTCTCCAGGAAGAACATGATGTTTAGGTTTAGTTTCATTGTGTTTTGGTTCTGTTCTGTTTCTGTTTGCCTGTGTTTCTTGTCATTGTTAATTGATCTATAGTTTCCTAGCGTGTGCCAGTTTGTTTCCATGCTTACTGATTTGTTTCACCTGTATTTCATTTAGCTCCCTTTGTTATCACTGTGTATATAAAGCCCTCAGTTTGCTCACGTCTTGGTCTTGTGTCGTGTTTACCTGTGATCTTGATCTTCAATAGATCCCCTTCTGGTTTTTGCCTGATCAAACTGTGACACATGAACACATTCAGTGAGTTTTTCTGCTTGTTTTCTTAGTGACTTACATTGTAGGAAGTCGTTCCTGGTCTTGGGATTCATGTTGGTGAATGTGACTGTGGAAATAAACAGACATGAACAGTGTGAAGAGAAATGATAAGATAAAATACATTCATTTCTGAGACATTTCTAATATGATGCTCTATGATATTAGATGATGGACTCATTTCTGAAAGCAGATGAATCTCCAGGAGCCTCATTTATAAAACACACGTATCGGATTGATCCTAAATTCCATGGATTTCATCCTACATCGGTGTATATATAATTTAAGATGAATAATGTCTCGGTTACGTATGTAACCCTCGTTCCCTGAAGGAGGGAATGGAGACGCCACGTCGGAGACTGACGAATAGAAATCTCGCTCGCGAGAACCAATCTACTTCGAGTGTAACTAAACGAGCCAATGCACATTGGCATGCAATGATTGCATCAGGTGCTCATGCCACGAAGCGCGGGTATAAATGAGACACAGGTGCTTGCATCAAATTAGCTTCTTTTGCTGAGGAGCCGAGTAGGTAACTGGCACCCCAGCAGGGTACAGCGGACATGGCAAAGGGACGTGGCGTCTCCGTTCCCTCCTTCAGGGAACGAGGGTTACATACGTAACCGAGACGTTCCCATTCAGTCGGTCACTTCCGACGCCACGTCGGAGACCGACGAATAGGAATCCCTACCAAAGCGCCATGGCCTCTGCCCCCTTCCAGTGCCCTGTGTGAGCCTCCTGAGCTCTCTTACCTGATGAGACAGGGCTCACACAGAGAAGTCCATCACTGCTGTTCCGCATGACCCGCTCAGTGACTATTGGATAACACTGGGAAAGCGTGCCCTAGTGGAAGGGAACGCTGCAGAACCCTCATCGTACCCGAAGGAGTTATGTGGAGTACAATGCTGAGCCGTAGCCCGCAACAGAGAGGGGGCTCCAACCCCACTGAAGGGGGGGCTCTCCCAAGGGAAAGACACAGGCTTCCGTAGGAGCGACCGTGGAAAAATATATGGGATCCCCGCAGGGTCACTCATATAACCCCAGCCTAGTACCGGTTCTCAAGGATTCAGCGGAAAAGGGCCTGATGCCAGACGTTCTGCCACGTCCGGCACCAAGGGTGATGGAGGACTCGACAGAGTTTGCTTCTGGAGAAAATAAGCACCGTAACGCAGCAAGCCGACAAGAGCCAGGGCCTCTCAGTGCTTCTACCCGTTTGAGGTGAGAACACAGGAGGAAACCGGCTCTACACGCAGGCTATAAAATCCAGCGAACGTGTTGGGTGTCGCCCAGCCCGCAGCGAGGCGCCACGTGTCAGCGCCCAGGAGGATGCAACACTTCTAGTAGAGTGTGCTTGCACCCTGAGCGGACAGGGCACACCTTGTGCTTGGTAAGCCAAGGTGATGGCATCCACTATCCAGTGGGCCATCCTCTGCTTGGAGACAGCCTTTCCCTTCTGCTGGCCTCCGTGACAGACAAAGAGCTGATCTGAGGTCCACGTAGATCCGCAGAGCGCGGACGGGACAGAGCAAAGCTAGAGCAGGGTCTGCCTCCTCCAAGGGCAGCGCTTGCAGGTTCACCACCTGATCCCTGAAGGGAGTGGTAGGAACCTTGGGCACATAGCCAGGCCGGGGTCTCAGTACCACGTGGGTGTCACCTGGCCCGAACTCTAGGCACGATTCGTCGACCGAAAATGCCTGCAGGTCCCGTACCCTCTTGATGGAGGCCAGTGCAGCCAACAGCAAAGTCTTCATAGACAGAATCTTTAGCTCTGCCGACTGCAAAGGCTCAAATGGGGCATTCTGAAGTGCTCAGAGCACCAGAGCAAGATCCCAAGAGGGTATGGAGGGAGGTCGAGGAGGATTTAACTGTCTCGCCCCCCTGAGGAACCTGACGACCAGGTCGTGCTTTCCAACCGACTTACCTTCTATGTGATCGTGATAAGCAGATATTGCAGCAACATGGACTTTGAGGGTGGAGGGCGACAGCCTACACTCCAACCCCTGTTGCAGGAAGGAAAGCACAGACGCGATCGAACATCTTCAGGGGTCTTCTCGGCGAGAAGAACACCACTCGACGAACAGGTTCCAATTCGAGGCATAAGCCTGTCTCGTAGACGCTGCTCGTGCCGAAGTGATGGTGTTAACTACCTCTTGGGGTAAGTCACCTAGAACCTCCGCGTCCCGTCCAGGGACCAGACATGAAGTTTCCAGAGGTCTGGACGCGGGTGCCAAAGGGTGCCCCGTCTCTGAGTCAGAAGGTCCTTCCTCAGAGGAATGGGCCAAGGAGGGGCTGTCGTGAGGAGCATAAGCTCCGGGAACCAAGTCCGGTTGGGCCAGTACGGCGCCACCAACAGGACCTGCTCCTCGTCCTCCCTGACCTTGCACAGTGTCTGTGCAAGTAGGCTCACTGGGGGAAATGCATATTTGTACAGGCCCCGGGGCCAGCTGTGCGCGAGTGCATCCGTGCCGAGTGTGCCCTCGGTCAGCGAATAAAACCACTGGCAGTGGGATGTTTCTGGGGAAGCAAACAGGTCGACCTGTGCCACCCCGAACTGTCTCCAGATCAGCTGGACCACCTGGGGGTGGAGTCGCCATTCTCCCGGGAGCGCAGCTCATGACAGCTCGTCGGCAACACGGTTGCGCACACCAGGGACGTGAATGGCCCGAAGCGACCTCAGACACTTCTGACTCCAGAGGAGGAGATGGCGGGCGAGTTGCGACTTGCGACGGGAGCACAGACCACCTTGTCGGTTGATGTACACAACGGTCACAGTGTTGTCCGTACGGACCAACACATCTTTGCCTTGTAACAGCCTTTTGAGGCGGCTCAGTGCAAGATGTACTGCTAGCAACTCGAGGCAGTTGATGTGCCAATGCAGGTGCGGGCCCGTCCAAACCCCTGACACTGCATGCCCGTTGTACGTGGCCCCCCAGCCCATGGCAGAGGCATCTGTGAAAACCACAGCATGCCTGGACACCTGTTCCAAGGGCACCCCGGCCCGAAGGAACAAGGGGTCTGACCACAAGCTGAAGGTTTGGCGGCAGGCCGGTGTGATACTCACCCGGTAAGTGCCGCGTTGCCAAGCCCATCTCGGGACTCGGCCGTGAAGCCAATGCTGAAGCGGTCTCATATAAAGCAGGCCGAGCGGTGTTACTGCCGCCGCGGCCGCCATATGTCCCAGGAGCCTCTGAAATTGTTTCAGTGGGACCGCCATCCTGCCTTGAAACGTGTTTAGGCAGTTCAGCATCGACTGGACGTGCTCCTCTGTGAGGCGCGCCACCCGTTTGACCGAATCCAACTCCATACTGAGAAAAGAGATCCTCTGCACGGGGGCAAGTTTGCTCTTTTCCCAGCTGACCCGAAGACCCAGCTGGCTGAGGTGTCTGAGCACCAGGTCCCTGTGTTCGCACAACTGATCCCTGGACTGTGCTAGAATGAGCCAGTCGTCAAGATAGTTGAGGATGCGAACACCCTGTTCTCTCATGGGCACAAGGGCCCCCTCCGTGACCTTCGTAAAGACACGGGGGGACAGGGACAGTCCGAAGGGCAGGACTTTGTACTGATATGCTCGACCCTCGAACGCAAAGCGCAGAAATGGCCTGTGTCGAGGGAGAATCGAGACATGAAAGTACGCGTCCTTTAGGTCGATCGCTGCAAACCAATCTCGGGGACTGATGCACTCGAAAATGCTTACTGATTTGTTTCACCTGTATTTCATTTAGCTCCCTTTGTTATCACTGTGTATATAAAGCCCTCAGTTTGCTCAGGTCTTGGTCTTGTGTCGTGTTTTCCTGTGATCTTGATCTTCAATAGATACCCTTCTGGTTTTTGCCTGATCAGACTGTGACACATGAACACATTCAGTGAGTTTTTCTGCTTGTTTTCTTAGTGACTTACATTGTAGGAAGTCGTTCCTGGTCTTGGGATTCATGTTGGTGAATGTGACTGTGGAAATAAACAGACATGAACAGTGTGAAGAGAAATGATAAGATAAAATACATTCATTTCTGAGACATTTCTAATATGATGCTCTATGATATTAGATGATGAAGGACTCATTTCTGAAAGCAGATGAATCTCCAGGAGCCTCATTTATAAAACACACGTATCGGATTGATCCTAAATTCCATGGATTTCATCCTACATCGGTGTATATATAATTTAAGATGAATAATGTCTCGGTTACGTATGTAACCCTCGTTCCCTGAAGGAGGGAACGGAGACGCCACGTCGGAGACCGACGAATAGAAATCTCGCTCGCGAGAACCAATCTACTTTGAGTGTAACTAAACGAGCCAATGCACATTGGCATGCAATGATTGCACCAGGTGCTCATGCCACGAAGCGCGGGTATAAATGAGACACAGGTGCTTGCATCAAATTAGCTTCTTTTGCTGAGGAGCCGAGTAGGTAACTGGCACCCCAGCAGGGTACAGCGGACATGACGACGGGACGTGGCGTCTCCATTCCCTCCTTTAGGGAACGAGGGTTACATACGTAACCGAGACGTTCCCATTCAGTCGGTCACTTTCGACGCCACGTCGGAGACCGACGAATAGGAATCCCTACCAAAGCGCCATGGCCTCTGCCCCCTTCCAGTGCCCTGTGTGAGCCTCCTGAGCTCTCTTACCTGATGAGACGGGGCTCACACAGAGAAGTCCATCACTGCTGTTCCGCATGACCCGCTCAGTGACTATTGGATAACACTGGGAAAGCGTGCCCTAGTGGAAGGGAACGCTGCAGAACCCACATCGTACCCGAAGGAGTTATGTGGAGTACAATGCTGAGCCATAGCCCGCAACAGAGAGGGGGCTCCAACCCCACTGAAGGGGGGGCTCTCCCAAGGGAAAGACACAGGCTTCCGTAGGAGCGACCGTGGAAAAATATATGGGATCCCCGCAGGGTCACTCATATAACCCCAGCCCAGTACCGGTTCTCAAGGATTCAGCAGCAAAGAGCCTGATGCCAGACGCTCCGCCACGTCCGGCACCAAGGGTGATGGAGGACTCGTCAGAGTTTGCTTCTGGAGAAAATAAGCACCGTAACGCAGCAAGCCGACAAGAGCCAGGGCCTCTCAGTGCTTCTACCCGTTTGAGGTGAGAACACAGGAGGAAACCGGCTCTACACGCAGGCTATAGAATCTAGCGAACGTGTTGGGTGTCGCCCAGCCCGCAGCTCTACAGATGTCTGACAGCGAGGCGCCACGTGCCAGCGCCCAGGAGGATGCAACACTTTTAGTAGAGTGTGCTCGCATCCTGAGCGGACAGGGCACACCTTGTGCTTGGTAAGCCAAGGTGATGGCATCCACTATCCAGTGGGCCATCCTCTTGGGATAAGTCACCTAGAACCTCTGCGTCCCTTCCAGGGACCAGAAATGAAGTTTCCAGAGGTCTGGACGCGGGTGCCAAAGGGTGCCCCGTCTCTGAGTCGGAAGGTCTTTCCTCAGAGGAATGGGCCAAGGAGGGGCTGTCGCGAGGAGCATAAGCTCTGGGTACCAAGTCCGGTTGGGCCAGTACGGCGCCACCAACAGGACCTGCTCCTCGTCCTCCCTGACCTTGCACAGTGTCTGTGCAAGTAGGCTCACTGGGGGAAATGCATATTTGTACAGGCCCCGGGGACAGCTGTGCGCGAGTGCATCCGTGCCGAGTGTGCCCTCGGTCAGCGAATAAAACCACTGGCAGTGGGACGTTTCTGGGGAAGCAAACAGGTCGACCTGTGCCACCCCGAACTGTCTCCAGATCAGCTGGACCACCTGGGGGTGGAGTCGCCATTCTCCCGGGAGCGCAGCTCGTGACAGCTCGTCGGCCACACGGTTGCGCACACCAGGGACATGAATGGCCCGAAGTGACCTCAGACACTTCTGACTCCAGAGGAGGAGATGACGGGCGAGTTGCGACATGCGACGGGAGCGCAGACCACCTTGTCAGTTGATGTACGCAACGGTCGCAGTGTTGTCCGTACGGACCAACACATCTTTGCGACGTAACAGCCTTTTGAGGTGGCTCAGTGCAAGATGTACTGCTAGCAACAGGTGCGGGCCCGTCCAAACCCCTGACACTGCATGCCCGTTGTACGTGGCCCCCCAGCCCATGGCAGAGGCATCTGTGAAAACCACAGCATGCCTGGACACCTGTTCCAAGGGCACCCCAGCCCGAAGGAACAAGGGGTCTGACCACGGGCTGAAGGTTTGGGGGCAGGCCGGTGTGATACTCACCCGGTGAGTGCCGCGTTGCCACGCCCATCTCGGGACCCGGCCGTGAAGCCAATGCTGAAGCGGTCTCATATGAAGCAGGCCGAGCGGTGTTACTGCCGCCGCGGCCGCCATATGCCCCAGGAGCCTCTGAAATTGCTTCAGTGGGACCGCCATCCTGCCTTGAAACGTGTTCAGGCAGTTCAGCATCGACTGGACGCGCTCCTCTGTGAGGCGCGCCATCCGTTTGACCGAATCCAACTCCATACCGAGAAAAGAGATCCTCTGCACGGGGGCGAGTTTGGTCTTTTCCCAGTTGACCCGAAGACCCAGCTGGCTGAGGTGTCTGAGCACCAGGTCCCTGTGTTCGCACAACTGATCCCTGGACTGTGCTAGAATGAGCCAGTCGTCGAGATAGTTGAGGATGCGAACGCCCTGTTCTCTCATGGGCACAAGGGCCCCCTCCGTGACCTTCGTAAAGACACGGGTGGACAGGGACAGCCCGAAAGGCAGAACTTTGTACTGATATGCTCGACCCTCGAACGCAAAGCGCAGAAATGGCCTGTGTCGAGGATGAATCGAGACATATAAGTACGCGTCCTTCAGGTCGATCGCTGCAAACCAATCTCGGGGACGGATGCACTCTGATGTGACGGATGTGACTGATCGCCTCAGCCTGCTTCTGTGCGGCCGAGAACTGCTGGGCGAAGTTCTGGACCGCGTCGCCGAAGAGGCCGGTCTGGGACACGGGGGAATTAAGGAACATGATCTTGTCGGTTTCCCTCATGTCAGCCAGACACAGCCAGAGATGGCGTTCCTGGACCACCATCGTGGACATCGCACGACCCACTGCCCGCGCTGTAACCTTTGTCGAACGAAGCGCAAGGTCCGTTGCGGTTCTCAGCTCGTGCAGAACTGCGGGATCGTGACCACCCTTGTGCAAGGTCTTCAGTGCCTGGGCCTGATGGACCTGCAACAACGCCATGGCGTGTAAGGCGGACCCAGCATCTCCACAAGCCTGGTAGGCCTTTCCGATCAGATCCATCAGGCCGGTTTCGGGCAGTAAAAGGTGCCGTCCACGACTTGGTGAGCTCCTCGTGCACCTCCGGAAAGAAAGGAACTGGGGTGGGGCGCTGAGAACCAGCACGGAACACCCCGAGAAACCAATCGTCCAGCCTCGAGGGTTCGGGACATGGTGGAGGGTTCCACGCGAGCCCGACTCTCTCAGCGGCCTGGGAAAGCATGGCCGAAGGGCATGCTCTTCCCGAAGGAGCCCCCTGCGCCGACATGTCATCTCCCGAAAATTCTGACCCTCCCTCCGATGCAGCGATGGACATCTGATCATCGAGAGGAGCCCCGAAGTTCCGACGGCAGCTCTACTGGCTGTGAAGTGCGGGAGGGGTGAGGGTTCCCCGGGGGTTGGGTCCCTGGGGGAAGCGCGCTCACCGTAACCCTCAAATCACCCGTGCTACTGCCTGAAGTAACCCTCTGTGGAGGGTTAGATCGAGGCAGAGGCACTGGGACTCCACCCCTTGCGAGATGGAGTCTCGACCATGAGTGACCAGTGAGAACATGAGTCATCCACCATCCCTCGGTGACAGGTAACCACCGCATCCAGAAACACACAGATAGAATGTCATCTTGAAAAAGACGCAAGCTCTATCTGTGTAAGCTCTTTTAGAAGGACGCTCTCCTCACGCAGGGGGAAGGGTCGCGGCGACACAGTCAGGGAATAGTGCAGCCTGACGTGCGCGCTCTCTCTCACGAAGGCGCTCTCTTACCAGCCGTAAGAACGGCTTTTCAGCGCTCTCCACCTAGCGCACCGAACCAGCTGTGAGAACAGCCTTTGTGTTTGCTCTATCAAACAAAAAAGAGAGATGATCAAAGAACCACACGACCCGCTGCAGCGCTGTCACACCAACACCGACTGAAGAGATCACTTCAAAAAGGCAGGCTTCAGTTAGTTCCACTGCGTAGAAGAGAGTGATATCTGGACAAACCATTTACCACTCGGCTCTGAAGCAAAAAGCTAATTTGATGCAAGCACCTGTGTCTCATTTATACCTGCGCTGCGTGGCATGAGCACCTGGTGCAATCATTGCATGCCAATGTGCATTGGCTCGTTTAGTTACACTCGAAGTAGATTGGCTCTCGCGAGCGAGATTCCTATTCATCGGTCTCCGACGTGGCGTCGGAAGTGACCGACTGAATGGCAACTGTGGGATCCATTTAAGAACTTTTATTTTGTGCAAATGGACGTTTTATAAAATCACAGGAACATTTCGGAAACTGTTGTGCGTTCACATTTAGAATCTTTCTACACTCGTCTTTATAAAAGAGGCGCAGGACTTTACCTCTGTCAGAGATCTTCTTGATCTCCTCTTTGCAGAAATCCTCCAGTTTGTCTCTCAGCTGACGGACAGATTCTCTTATGCCATCAAAAGAGGAGAGAGAACTGAAGGGATCGTCGGGTTCGTCTGTAGATTCAGGAGGTGCTGAGAGAGACTGGAAACTCTACAGAAAACAGAAATCAAAACTCATCAGCTCCACACTTCAGCCAATAACCTGCACTATATCAGATCTGCGGTGCGTTTCCCAAAAGTATCGCTAGCCAACTATGGTCGCAAGTTCCATCGTTATCAACATAGTTAAATGAGTTATGTGAGTTAAATGTGTTTCCCGAAACCAAACAGCATCGCAAAGTTGTGGTGTTGCAACGACAGCTCTCGACCTGTGGTTAGAAGCATAGTTTCTTGTTTGCATGGCATGTGGACTCAATAAATCCTTTAAGCAAGCTGACATTCAGTACAATCTATATCTTTTATTTATAATACATACAAATGTAATTTACATCTTTTAGTTTGTCAAGAGATTTAAAGCACCGTTTTTGAAGAGTGCGCATGTGTGTACGTGCTCTAGTATGTAAGAACGAGTATAGATTGAATCTGAAAAATAAAGCAAAAATTAGAAATAGTCCTCAGATGCCATGTCCATAATTTATAACAAAACATCTAGCATTAATTCGATCTCAAACAGATTTATTCAAATAAGTTATTACGCCACCACATGCGTGACATCATTAACCAACGTGGTTGAACAACCAATTTGTGACAATACGGTTTCGGCAACAGTCGTGAATAGGTAGTTGATTTCTTCAACGATGTATCGTACTATGGAAGTTCAGCAGTGAGTTACGTCGTTGTACGGGAAACACACCCCTGAGCGGCTCTTGT
Organism: Coreius guichenoti; assembly: GCA_039654105.1. Lineage (NCBI taxonomy): Eukaryota > Metazoa > Chordata > Actinopteri > Cypriniformes > Gobionidae > Coreius > Coreius guichenoti. Next base: position 10,629,416 of record CM077171.1, on the reverse strand, counting down.
TGGCTTGACTTATCTTCAGTGACTCGCCTCAATCCAGCACTTTCACACAATCAGCTTCTTTCTTCTCATATTCAGCATTTAATGCTGCAAACTCCAGTATCTGACACTTACACTCCTTGAGAAAAACAAGTGCACTTCAGCATGCTTTTAAAAATATTACTTTTTACAGAAATAATACATTTAAAAAAAATTTTTTTGGGCTCCTTACATTTCTAATATACAGCCTCACTTCCTGTCTGGAGTCTTCATTGACAAATTCATCAATGTGTTACACACAAACAGTTCTGGCAATAAAAATCAATCTTATCAGCTTTGAAGATCACCTGACCCAATTTTGGTTACAATTACTGAAAATATATCACACAAATAAAAGATTTCATTAAAAAGATGACGACAAATCTAGCTGGGTGAAAATTGATACCAACAAGTTCACTGATTTCATCATGACAGAAGAAACCAGAAGGAAAAATAGTAAATTGTGTTTGCCACCTAATAATTTATTCCAGAAGAAAGAGTTCAGAAAAATATTTCCTGTGAGATTTTCCAGGGCTTTGTAAGTGTCGTCTCTTTAAACAGAAGATGATCAGATGAGAGTCTGACTGATGATTATATGATAACACAACACTTGACTGAATCTGACTCAATTCCTGACAACATCTCAGTCAGCGGCTCATTCTGCTCTCATGAGATGTTTCTCTGTCATAGCAGGATCTTGCTCAAGTCCACTATGATCCTGTTCTTCTAGATCTCTGTTACCTGCAGGAAATGGATGTGATGGTGTGTGTGTGAAAGCTGCTCCAGCTCAGCGTCTCTCCTCCTCAGATCATTGATCTCCTGCTCCAGTTGCTCCAGTCGTTCTTCAGCTCGACTCACTGCAGCCTTTTCCTGATCTCTGATCCGCTGTGTGACCTCAGAGCGGCTTCTCTCAATGGAGCGGATGAGCTCAGTAAAGATCCTCTCACTGTCCTCCACTGCTGTCTGTGCAGAGCGCTGTTAGGACACACATCACAATCACACAGTGGCTTCAGCGGGACTGACAGAGACAAACTGAGACGTCTCAAACTTCTCTTCTTCTCCAGACTCACCTTATGAGACTCCACAGCCTCTCTCAGCGGCTGAAGATCTTTCTGTCTCTGCTGGATTCTCTGACGGATCTTCATCTGCGTCTCCTTCAGCTGTTTCTGGAGGACAAGCCAATAACAGGAAAAGTCTTGAAATATGTGTAAAAATAAAGTGTACTGTCAAATGTATTAAGCATGCATGGTAAACTACAATATACTGTAATAATGAAGTTGCACTTTAGTTAATTAAAAATATATTAACTTTAAATATATTGGATGGATAACACACTGCAGTTTTAATTATAATAAAGTGCTTTACATGTGCTTTAGTATGTTAGTCAATGCATCAAAATAAGTGCACTCTTTAACCAGGGTTGCCAACTTTTAAGTTCAGGTTGGAGTGAGGGGGGTGGGGAGGGGGGGTCGGCACAAATATCGATTTCGATCTTGATTCAGTATCAATTCATATGTATATAGCCTACTGTACATATAAGGAAAAATAAGTTTGCCGTTTTTAGCACTATTTTAAACTTTTCTTGGGTTAAATTATATTCACTTGTGTGTGCTTATATAAGTATCTAGTTATCTAGTGTTTGATCATGTCTAAATATATATTCAAATGCAAAACCTAAAAATAAGTAAGCAGTTATGATCTGCAATACTTTTTTGAGCAACTAGACTAGATAGGCCTACATGTATATTTATTAAAGAGCCATAGAGGCACCTAGTGGTAATGGCATTACAAATGAAAATTATTAATTTTCAAGCCACAAAATGACACTAATTTGCCTCTTTGCAAAGGAATTCTCTATTTTAAACATAATTACTGCACTAATTGTAATATAAATAATACAAATATTAGAAGAAAAATATTTTAAGTGGTCATTAATGGACCATAATTATTGCACAAATAGTATTTAGTACTAAAAGATCTCCTCAAAACATTCAATAAACATTATTGAACTAAAATATAGAACATTTATTTAATTGAAAATAGTTAAGGTGTATGGTCACATTTGACCACCAATGAGTATGAGTGTGACCAATTAGTAAGGAATACCTGAGGGTTAAATACAAGAAAAACATTAACATTAATGTTAACAATGTTGCATCTTCATCACTCTCCATAATAAAATGATACTGTAAATGTGGTTGACGTAATAATCAATGCACAGTATGCTGTACTGTTTACCAAAAATGGCTGCAAATACCTGTATAGTGAATCTGTTGTCTATCCGCTTACGCCATTCAAATGTATTAACAGGGCTGGTTTGTTTAAGAGCTCCATGAACCACGTGACCGCGCGCGCCGCCGGGAGATGAAAGCATGTCGCAACTCTGTTTTTCAACGGCTCTGGATTTAACTGTTATGCCACATTAACCAAAACGGTATTTATTTTTTGAATTTCGTATTAAAACTTTAAAAAATGTAAAAGCTTAGACTTTGTTTCATATAAAAAGCAGGTTTGGCAATTTGGCGTGAGATTTACTTGGGCAGAGTGAGAGCGTGAGACAGAGCCTGTAAGCGTGTGTCTCGCGCCAAATGCGTGAGAGTTGGCAACCCTGCTTTAACGCTTGACCAAAAAGTTACATTTAAATATTATTAAAATGTACTTTAAAGTAAAACTATTAATTTGACATTATATTAATAGTATATTAATATAGTATATCATCTCCAAGTACAGTTTTTAAAAAAAATTTATATACTTTTAAATATAAGTACAAGTGCACATCAATGGAATTAAGCGCACTTCTTTTTTAACCACTGGAGTTGTTTAGATTACTTTGTTTTATGCTTTTTTATAATAGTTTTATTTATAAAGTGCCTTTTCTGAGCTCAAGGTTGCTGTACAGGGAGATAATACAGTAAACATGGGATCAACAAAGATACAGACTTATATACATGCATATATACATACACATATATACATTTTCTCTCTCTCTCTCTCTCTCTCTCTCTCCACCCATTGATGAGAGACGAAAGCAAGATACAGTAAGCAGTTTTAAATCAGATGACCGAAGAGAGCGAGGGGGTGAATAATAGTGCAACACTTCAGACAGATAATGAGGAGCAAGATCATGAAGGCGTTTACAAGTTAACTGGAGAATTTTATACAGAAAACGTCTCGGTTACGTATGTAACCCTCGTTCCCTGAAGGAGGGAACGGAGACGTACGTCGGACGTCACCGACGAATTGGGATCACTTCTGGGAGCCCCTATTAGCTTCGAGTGTATAGAGAACGGGCCAATGGCCATTGGCGTGCGAGATTTGCATCTCGCGCTCCGCCCCGCATCGCGGGTATAAAGCGGAAGCGGATGCAGCGCACATTTGTTTTTCACTGAGGAGCCGAACTAGTGACTCGGCCGCTGCAGTGATGGTACAGCAACTGTGGCGACGGGACGTACGTCTCCGTTCCCTCCTTCAGGGAACGAGGGTTACATACGTAACCGAGACGTTCCCTTTCAGTCGGTCACGTTCGACGTACGTCGGACGTCACCGACGAATTGGGATCCCTATGGAAAACGCCACAGTTACTACCACTTCCAGCGCCCAGCGAAAGCCCCTCAGACCCCCGTCTGTTCGGGGCGGGGAACTTACGCAGGGAGAGTCACTGCTGCTGTTCCGCAAGACCCAGGAAGAGGCCACACTCCTAGTGGAGTGGGCCCTCAACCCAAGCGGGCAGGGCACGCCTTGGGTTTCATACGCCAAGGCGATGGCATCCACTATCCAGTGAGCCATCCTCTGCTTGGAGACAGCCTTTCCCTTCTGCTGGGCTCCGTAACAGATGAAGAGCTGTTCTGAGGTCCTGAAGCTTTGCGTTCTGTCCACGTAAGTCCGCAGAGCGCGAACGGGACAGAGAAAAGCCAGGGCTGGGTCTTCCTCCTCCGAAGGCAGCGCTTGCAGGTTCACCACCTGGTCCCGAAAGGGAGTGGTGGGAACCTTGGGCACATATCCGGGCCGGGGTCTCAGGATTACATGAGAGTTACCCGCCCCGAATTCCAGGCACGATTCGTCGACCGAAAATGCCTGCAGGTCCCCTACCCTCTTGATGGAAGCCAATGCAGTCAGGAGTACTGTCTTCCAGGACAGGATTTTTAACTCTACTGACTGCAAAGGCTCAAAGGGAGCCCTCTGTAATGCGGTTAGCACCAGGGGCAAGTCCCAAGAGGGTATAGAGTGAGGGCGAGGCGGATTTAATCTCCTCGCCCCCCTCAGGAACCTGACGACCAGATCGTGCTTTCCTAGGGACTTACCTTCGACCATGCTGTGATTTGCGGCGATAGCGGCAACATACACTTTGAGGGTGGAGGGAGACAGCCTTCGCTCCAACCCTTCTTGCAGGAAGGAAAGCACAGAGCCGATCGAACATCTTCGGGGGTCTTCTCGACGAGAAGAACACCACTCGACGAACAGGTTCCACTTCAACGCGTAGAGGTGCCTCGTAGAGGGGGCTCTGGCGGAAGTGATGGTGTCTACCACAGCCTGTGGTAGGCCACCTAGAACCTCCGCGTCCCGTCCAGGGACCAGACATGGAGTTTCCAGAGGTCCGGACGCGGGTGCCACAGGGTGCCCCGTCTCTGAGTCAGGAGGTCCTTCCTCAGAGGAATGGGCCAAGGAGGTGCTGTCGCGAGGAGCACTAGTTCCGGGAACCAGGTCCGGTTGGGCCAGTATGGCGCAACTAGCAAGACCTGCTCCTCGTCCTCCCTGACCTTGCACAGTGTCTGCGCAAGAAGGCTCACTGGGGGAAACGCATATTTGCGTAGGCCCCGGGGCCAGCTGTGTGCCAGCGCATCCGAGCCGAGGGTCCCCCCGGTCAGGGAATAGAACAACTGGCAGTGAGACGTGTCCGGGGCGGCAAACAGGTCTACCTGTGCGGTCCCGAAGCGACTCCAGATCAGCTGGACCACCTGGGGATGGAGTCTCCACTCTCCTGGGAGCACTTGCTGTCGTGAGAGCTCGTCGGCTGCACGATTGAGCAGGCCCGGGATATGAATGGCACGAAGCGACCTCAGATGCTTCTGACTCCAGAGGAGGAGATGGCGGGCGAGTTGTGACATGCGGCGGGAGCGTAGACCACCCTGTTTGTTGATGTACGCAACGGCCGCAGTGTTGTCCGTACGGACCAGAACGTGCTTGCCTCGTAGCGGCCCTTTGAGGCGGCCCAGCGCAAGACGAACTGCTAACAACTCGAGGCAATTGATATGCCATTGCAGTTGAGGCCCCGTCCACAGACCCGAAACTGCAAGCCCGTTGTACGTGGCCCCCCAGCCGGTGGATGAGGCATCCGTGGAGACCACAGCATGCCTGGACACTTGTTCTAGGGGAACTCCTGCCCGTAGGAACGAAGGGTCCAACCACGGACTGAAGGTTTGGCGACACTTCGGTGTTACTGAGACACGGAATGAGCCGCTCTGCCACGCCCATCTCGGGACTCGGTCGTGTAGCCAGTGTTGAAGCGGCCTCATATGAAGCAATCCGAGCGGCGTCACTGCGGCTGCGGATGCCATATGCCCCAGGAGCCTCTGAAAATGTTTCAGTGGTACCGCTGTCCTGCATTTGAACGAATTCAAGCAGTTCAACACCGACTGGACGCGCTGCTCTGTGAGTCGCGCTGTCAGATTGACTGAGTCCAACTCCATACCGAGAAAAGAGATCCTCTGCACGGGGCAGAGTTTGCTCTTTTCCCAGTTGACCTGAAGTCCCAACAGGCTGAGGTGACTGAGCACCATGTCCCTGTGTTCGCACAACTGTGCCTTCGACTGAGCCAGAATCAGCCAGTCGTCGAGGTAGTTGAGAATGCGAACACCACGCTCTCTCATGGGAGCAATGGCCGCCTCCGCGACCTTCGTGAAGACGCGGGGCGACAGGGACAGCCCGAAGGGTAGGACTCTGTACTGATATGCCCGTCCCTCGAACGCAAAGCGTAGGAACGGTCTGTGTCGGGGGAGAATCGAGACATGAAAGTACGCGTCCTTCAGGTCGATCGCTGCAAACCAATCTTGGGGACGGATGCACCTGAAGATGCGTTTCTGCGTTAGCATTCTGAACGGCAGCCTGTGAAGGGACCGATTCAAGAACCGCAGGTCCAAGATTGGCCGTAACCCGCCGCCTTTCTTGGGTACAATGAAGTACGGGCTGTAGAAGCCTGTCTTCATATCGGCTGGAGGGACCGGCTCTATCGCGTCCTTCGCCAGTAGGACTGCGATCTCCGCCCGTAGCACGGGGGCGTCCTCCTTCGACACGGAGGTGAAGTGAACGCCCCTGAACTTGGGGGGCCGCCGAGCGAACTGAATCGCATAGCCGAGTCTGATAGTACGGATGAGCCAGCGGGACAGGCTGGGGAGCGCTAACCAGGCTCCCAGCGACCGAACCAGCGGGACCAACGGCACCACAGACGTACCCGCAGCGGGGCAGCGCAGCGGAGTGCAGGGACCCGACTCGGACGGCATCGCGGCCCGAAGTGGGGTCTGAGTGCGCAATGCAACACTTACCTGCTTCCGCTGAGGGGGTGCACGAGTGTGCGGAGGCCTCTTGTGTGCGTCCTGGACACAGCCAGCACCCCCTGCTGGCGATAAGAGAGGCACCGGAGGGTGACAAGGCATGGGAGCGTCGTACACCGCCAAGCGCGCTCTCTTGGCACCCAGAGATTTTAGAAACAGCTCTTTTTTTGAAGGCCAGTGGCGGAACAGAAACCAAACAAGAACATAAAATTCTCTCCCGGCCCTCCAGCGGGAGAAGGAGCGGTGCTGTCACCACCTCCTGAAGAGCTGTCTCCTCCATCTCTGGGTGGCCCGTCTCAGGGTCTCTTACGACGACGCTTGCCACCTGGCTTGGCAGCGGCCTGAGCGGGCTGGACGGCCTTCCCGCGGCCGGCTCCACGCCGTTGCCCTGGTGGAGGCTGCTGCTGGGCTGGGGCGGGAGCGGGGGCGGCGGCGGGCGGCCGCCCTCGGCGACGAGCAGGCGGAGGAGCTGCGGCCGGCGGCTGGGCAGCAGCTGACCGCCGGGGCAGGATGTGTTTGATGGCCTCCGTCTGCTTCTGGACAGTCAAGAACTGCTGGGCAAAGCTCTCGACCGCGTCGCCGAACAGCCCAACCTGGGAAATGGGGGAGTCCAGGAACCGATACTTATCAGTCTCCCTCATATCGGCCAGGTTGAGCCAGAGATGTCGCTCCTGGACCACAAGAGTGGACATCGCCTGACCAATGGAACGGGCGGTGACTTTCGTCGCCCGGAGGGCGAGGTCCGTCGCCGTCCGGAGCTCCCGGAGGAGCTCTGGGTCAGGTCTACCCTCGTGCATGTCCATGAGTGCCTGGGCCTGGTGCACCTGGAGCAACGCCATGGCATGCAAGGCGGACGCAGCCTGTCCACAAGCCTTGTAAGCCTTCCCAGTTAGACTGGAGGAGAACTTACAGGCCTTGGATGGGTGGCGTGGGTCTCCGCGCCAGGTGGAAGCGGACGCCGGACACAGTTGCATCGCGACCGCCCGTTCCACCGGCGGGATCCCCACGTACCCCTTGGCTGGCCCGCCGTCGAGAGTAGTGAGGAGGGAGGAGCCACTCGGCCGGTTTCTGGCAGAAAAAGGTGCCGTCCACGACCTTGTGAGCTCCTCATGCACTTCCGGGAAGAAGGGCACCGGGGCGGGACGCTGAGAACCAGCGCGAGCCGCCCCGAGAAACCAATCATCCAGCCTAGAAGGCTCGGGACACGGTGGAGGGTTCCACACGAGCCCGACCTTTTCGGCGGCCCGGGAAAGCATAGCCGTCAGCTCGGGGTCCGTCTCGGACAACGCCACTCTCCCAGAGGGAGGTAACGCAGCCGGGTCTTCATCCCCCGAGGACTGAAACTCCCCCTCCGATGCAGCGATCGACATCCTATCCTCTGCTGGAGCTCCAAAGGTCACCGTTGGACCACCTCGAGAGGGGCCAGCGACTTCCTCCGAAAGCTCAACCGGCTGCGGCACTACAGAGGGTTTAGGGGCCCACGGAGGCTGGCTCGGCGGGTGTGCCCTAAACGTGATCCTCAGGTCACCCTGGCTATTCGCCGAAGTAGGTCTATCCTGCTGGGCAGGGATAGCACTAGATCGGGGCATAGGTAAGGGGACTCCACCCTCCCGAAGGTAGGCGAGTCTCGACCTTAGCGCCGAGATAGTCATGTTTCCGCAATGGGAACACGAACTATCCACAAACGCTGCCTCGGCATGTTGAATACCCAGACATGTCAGGCAGCGATTGTGACCGTCAGCTGGTGACAGGGAACGACCGCATCCAGAAACGCACGGGTGGAATGACATCTTGAAAAAGATGCAATTTCACACCCGTGTTGCTCTTTTAGAAGAAGCTCTTAACGTGCTGAAGCACCCAGGAACAACCGCGGCAAACACAGGGGATAGTGCAGCCTGTGTTTGCACTCACCGTGGAACGCCCCCACCGAACCAACCGGGATGCTGTAAAAACAGGAGTTTGTTTCACCGATTTCGGTGAGCTCGCGGTTGTCACTGCACGTGCCTTCTCCCCAGCACAAAAGCCTCTTCTCTCGCTCTCTCTCTCTCTCTTGCTGAACAGCTTTTTTGAAGTCTTTCATGAGCTTGTTTGGCTCCGAAGTGAATGACAAATGTGCGCTGCATCCGCTTCCGCTTTATACCCGCGATGCGGGGCGGAGCGCGAGATGCAAATCTCGCACGCCAATGGCCATTGGCCCGTTCTCTATACACTCGAAGCTAATAGGGGCTCCCAGAAGTGATCCCAATTCGTCGGTGACGTCCGACGTACGTCGAACGTGACCGACTGAAAGGGAACTGACAGAAACCAATGTAGATTATAGAGCAAAGGGGTAATGTGTTCAAACTTCTTGAGAAATGACACTGGCAGCTGAATTTTGATATTGTAATCTAGCAATTGTTTTAGCGGGCAGTCCAATGAGTTACAGTAGTCAAGACATGAGGTTTTAAACGCATGAACAATGATAGCTGAGACCATGACAGTGGATAATATGACCAAGGGGTTACAAATAAATATTGAAAAGAAGAGGTCCAAAAACATAGCCTGGAGGGACACCTTGAGAGAGAGAACAAGTGGGAGATTTGAAGTTATGGACAAAAATTAAGAATTTTCTATCAGTGATATAGGATGTAAACCAAGAAAGTGCACTGGCTGTGATGCCTATAGATGAAAGATGAGAGATAAGAATGTGATGGGATACAGTGTCAAAAGCTGCAGTTAAATCAAGCAGGATAAAAACAGTAAGACAGTCAGAATCAGCAGATAGGAGAAGGACACTGGTCATTTTAACAGTGCTGTTTCGGTGCTATGGCCTGATTGAAAATGAGATTGATAGGGATCAAGAACCCACTGCGCAATGTGACGTCGGAGTGACGTCTTTTCTATGTAGTTTTTGGACATCTAATTTCGGTCCACTGAAGGGGTTGTTTTGTAACGCCAGGCGATGTCTTTTTTGACGTCTACCGCACGTCTAATGTAGACGTCCGTGGGACCTCCGTGTAAGGGCTATTTATAGACAAAATGTGGTCGTTTGTGAACGTCTTTTCAACATAAAATTTCAACTAATTTTAGACGTCGTTTTTATACAACTTCTATAACTGTAGTCCCATGTTTCAAGAGGGTGGAGGATATGTTTTCTGTACCATGTATTAACTTTACTATAGCTTTGTTTGGCTTAGCAGCTAGTTTCAACAGGAAATGCATTACACCTTTGTATGCGTCTCCAGTTATCACCTGCTGCTGAGACAATCAAATGGAGTTTTTGGAAAATGATCTGGAACAGTATGCCACCTTCTGAAATGGGACTAGATCATTTTCCAAAAACTCCATAAATGAATTAACTTCAATTTAGAGGAAACGATGGGTTTACCAGCGATGCAGGCTGAAAAGCTGTGCCGTTATTTTGCAATGCACGCCGAATCGCGCCAAATGCCTGGCATGTTGCCTCAGCCAATCAGAGTGACGTTGACTGGTTTTTGACTCCATTTGGTTGAAATCCAGACTCCAAAGCCCTTGAGAGCTGTCCTTGGCTGTCCTTGACTTTTCTGCTGCTGTTGGTTCTTTTTAAGTTAGGAAAAAGGTGGATAGGCCTAATATAGGTTATACCATGAAATTATTTTCTGAACTCTAATTTCCCCACAAATTGCATTTCCAAATAAATAAACAGAAACATGCAAAAATGCATATATGCATAAATAAATAACTTGATTAGGCTACTTACGAAAAACAGGAAAATGTAAAAATAATAATAATAATAAAAAACATGGCCTACTGAATAAATAAATAGGCATACACATAATAAATCGTGTTTGTTTATAAATAATCTGTATTCATATGTATTAATCATGTTGATAAAAACAATGTTGATATTTGTAAATATAAAAAAATATTACATATTAATCATGTAAATTTCCTGCACCTGTCATAGACGTCCAAATGACGTCCAAAAAAATTACCCAGTTCAAAGGTCAAATGTTATATGACGTCCAAATAGTGGACCTAGTTGAATAGTGGACGTCGAATAGATGTCCAGAATTGGTCATGGACCGACGGACCCAATATAGACATGATCTGCACGTCTATCCGACGTCCAATGTTTAGTGGGAAGATTGTTAACAGAGAGAAGAGAAAGGAAGGTTGGGTATAGGTCTGAAATTATTTATAACAGAAGAGTCTAGCCCTGATTTCTGCAAAACCGAATGAGACATTCTTCAAAATATCATCATTTACATTACACAGAAAAAAAGCAAGTTAAACCGGTTTGGATTGGCATGACGGTGAGTAAATGAAGACAGCACTTTCATTTCTGCGTGATCAATCCCTCTCAGTTCATACCTGTTTCTCTGTCCTCTGTGCTGCAGTTGATACAGTGTTGTGGTTTTTATGCTCATATTCCTTACATCGCACACAGATGCACTGTTGATCAGTGACACAGTACATCTCTAGCTCTTTATCATGTTTACGGCAGATCATGTCCTGCAGTCGTCCAGTGGCAACAATCACTTTGTGTGGTTTACAAGAGTGATATTCCTCATGACGGTCAAAATGAGTTTGACAGAAAGATTCCTGACACACCAGACAGGACTTGATGGCTTTGTATTTTCTTCCAGTACAGACGTCACACTCCACGTCTCCAGCTCCAGCGTAACAGTCAGCAGGAAGTTTAGTCTTCTTCAGTTTCTCCACCATTTCAGCCAGAATGGTGTTTTTAGCTAAAGCAGGTCTTGGACTGAAGGTCTGTCTGCACTGAGGGCAGCTGTAGACTCTCTTCTTATCCTCCTGATCCCAGCAGTCTGTAATACAGCTCTTACAGTAACTGTGTCCGCAGTGGATGGTCACTGGATCCTTCAGGAGATCCAGACACACTGGACACATGAACTCATCCTGAGAAATTCTGGCTTCGGCCATTTTACTGCATGAATACAGAGAGACACAAACACACAACAGCTACAGGAATACTTCAGTTTCTGTTTCCCTGAACTGTGGAGTTGAAATAGTTTCCTGCTTCTGTGTTTGAGTGACGTGTGTAAAACAGGCGTGTCTGTAAAGCAGCTTCCTCATTCCTGGTCACAGAGAGTCACTTTCCTGCTGTGTTTATGTGAACTTCAAGTGGAGTCAAAAATATTTTAATTATGAGCTCTGAGCACATGAATGACAGAGCGAATTCATATTTAAAAATGAGAAACTCAGAGTTCTAGACTCCAGATGATGATCTTCTCCAGACTGGAAATTTGGGCAAATATCTCGACAGAAGTCATGTAGTGTATTCGCCTTTAGACTCTTGATCCCAGAGCAGAAGGCCATGGATGAATACATCAGAGAAGCCCTAGAACAAGGGTTTATTCAACCATCCCCTTATGGAACAAAAATATATGGAAATATACTGCAAAATATAATGCGATATATTACACAATACATTTACATATATGGGAAATTAGTGCTTATATTTGTATGGCTATATATTGATACATACAAAATATATAGAAATGAAGACAAAAATAGCATTAGGCCTACATGTAATATTCATAAAGTTTTATCCACTTTACCAGCCAACTTAAAGTTTTATCATTTATTGTGTACATATATTGCACAAACATGTTCCCATATAAATGTGAATGTATTGTATACACACACATATATACACACATTCACAGAATGAGTTACAGCAGATTTCTAGTTCCCAGCATGCTTTGCTTCTGACTGTTAAAGGAGAGTAAATGTTAACATTAAGTGTTATTTCACATGATTTGCTCAGTATTAATATAGTGGGAGATCTGTTGGTGTTTTAAGCTGTATTGTTTTGGAATTTAAATGGTTTTCTGGTATGTGTGAGTTTTTGGGGTTACCGTGGTGCTGAAGAGCAGAGTCTGTGGTGAGGTTGACACTTGGCTGAAGACCCTTATGACTATGTTATTATATTTAAAAAGTAACAGTTGTGTCATTACAAAATGTTTATTTTAGTCAGAATTATTGCGCTCCTATTATATTTCCCTCCGTCTGTTTGGCGCTCGTTCTCGGAAGTTTGTGCTTTAAAGGGCTCGTCCACTCCTGACACTCCTTGCTTGACTTTCTAACATTTACAGATGGAGAATGTGTCTGTGAAATGTAAGTTATGCACTGAGGAAATCATTGTATGTCACTTCAGCTTAAAGATTATTAATTGAGTTTGTTCCCACCAATCGCTGCACAAGTTAAGGTTACGCATGATGACAAAAGCACGTTAGTGCTAGCCCTCCCAGAACCCACTGAGAATGCATTGCAGTGCCTGCAGTTCACAATAAAATAAAAAATTTGATTGAAGGTGTAAGGTCCATCCGTTAGCCCAAAAACGGAATCTAACGGCTTGGTTGAAGGATTCTGCGTGTAAGCCTTTTCAGCATTTCTGTTGAATTCACTTATTTTATTAACATCTAATTTTAAATCTGACTCCATGAATAAAGTGATCTGACTCCAATTTTATTTGACTTCGTTCAATTTGTTACGTTTGTAATTTATCAGCTGATGATTCGTTGTGATTTAATTTGGATCGTTGGTTTTTCTTAGTATCTCTTATTTTCAAATATTCGTTCATCAAGGGACCCGATATCGCACAGAAACAGACGCGTCGCGAGTCGCGCGTTCACGAACACAAACTGGCCAGTTCTGATATTAGTCAGAGGATTACAGAGTGAATATTTTACCTTGAAGTGGTCGCACCTGCTTACTCAACAAAAAGTGTAATTTGATTAATAGACACGAGAGCTGCAACTTGCTAATACAGTAATAGTCAGAAATCAGATTATCCCGCATGCTGCGCTCCATGCTTCAGTCATAAGGGTCCTCGGTTTGATCTATTCTGGCAAAAGATTTGCGGAAATAAAGGACTCCACATTGATCCATACTAAAATAATGATTTCAGAATAATACAAGATAAATCAAGATTAACATTTATTTTGGCCAGACAGAACTTACATAAAAATAATTAAACACGAATCCATGGTACACAACTTTCAGCATAAAAATATAAAATACAATAACAAAGTAATATGAAAATAGTTTCAAAGAGTCATTATATCTGGCACAGTACACATAGTGTGTGTGAGTGCCTCTCGGACACTGACACAGCACTGCATGGGGGCTCTGGCTACAGAATGTTCCCAATGGCAGCTCTGCTACCCTTTCTTAAATACCCAGACCAGAACAAATGGTTGTAAATATTTGCAACACAAACACCTGGTTTCGGGGGAGAGGATCAGATATCTTCCGAGACTACTCAAAAGGAGAACACAATTCTCATAAGTTTCAATCTTTCTCATCCTACCAGTGACAGCAGTGAAGTTGAGACCATTTTACCAATCACACTGAGACCTTTAAAAACATACCATACATGAAAGGGGAAAAACAATAGATTAACAAGATACATCATCTGTGGTATATTTGCATTCTGTGACATGAATCAGAGGGAAGGGAGTCGGTGAGGGAGAGGGGGAGAAGGTTTGGGCAGGCCGATGTCCTACACTCTTTCTGTGAGATCTTCTCTCCAGATTAGTGAGTTTTATTGTTCTATTGCAGGGGGTTGGATCTTCAGCTTTTGTCTTAGCAGTAAAACCGATTCTTACAGAGGTCTATGAGAGCAGTCTGGGTGATTCTCGGCCAGAGTGAAATCGCCAAAAAAGAGGCGGTACTCCACAGAACGTGACTTGACGCTGATTGGACTATATATCCAGAGGCAGAACAGTCTAGAATAGTGACAGCTAGCGTAAATCTTTGGTTGATGTGATTGAAAAATCCGTCCCTTTCGCACTTTGGTGGTGCGTTGCCCTGTCGCCCTAATGAAGAAATCGCCCCTGTCAGCATACTTACACTGAAAACCTACAGCCTATTCGCCTGCAAGCGGCACATGGAGTGCAGAGAAATGCCTCTCTTAACGAGACTGAAAAAGAGCAGCTTAGGTCAAAAATAGGACAGATACTGTGGGTTGCAAAACAAACCAGACCAGACATTATGTTTGATGCAAGCAGCTTAGCGTCAAATATAAAAGATGCAGCAGTCCAGTCTATTCACGAGACAAATAAAGTCATTAGAAAGCTTAAATCTGAAAAGGTGACTCAAGTTTCAGCATTTGGGAAAAAATGATGCTCTGAACTTTATCGTTTTCAGTGATGCTTCCCTTGGAAATCTCCCTGATGGGGGCACACAAGGGGGAACATTGATTGGTCTCATGGGAGAAGGAGGGAAGTTTTCTCCTCTCTGTTGGCAATCTAAGAGAATTCAACGTTTGTTGAGAAGTACTCTGGCAGGGGAAACTCTGGCCCAGTAATGCTGTTTTTCTGGCTACCCTCTTTGCTGAGCTCACAACTGGAAATGCTGAGCTGAATGCTCCTCCCTTGATGTGTTACGGACAATCACTCTCTGTTTGATGGCCCTAAGTCAACAAAACCGGTCACTGAGAAACGACTTCGACTGGAAATAAGCAGCATAAAGGAGCTCATACAGAGTAAAAAGATAAAGAAGATACTCTGGTCGGACACAAAAACTCAACTCGCTGACTGTCTTACCAAAAAGGAAGCGTCTGCTCTGGTGTTATTAAAAGCACTCAGTGAAGGGTTAGTTCACCCAAAAATTAAATTTCTGTCATTAATTCCTCACCTCATGTCGTTCCAAACCCATAAGACCTTCGTTCATCTTCAGAACACAAATTAAGATATTTTTGATGAAATCCAAAAGCTCTCTGACCTTACTTTTTGTGCGCAAAAAACAAACAAAAATAACAACTTTATTCAACAATTTCTTCTCATCTGTATCAGTTTACGTTGGCCAGCTCCTGCGTCAGCATCACACACATGCATTGTGGTGCTCACGTGAATCGCATCGACCAATGGTAAGCCGGCGTTCTGGTGTAGCTCTGACGTAACCCAGAAGCGCTGCACTGTATTTACTACGTCAACAGTGTAGGAGACTGACACAGACAAGAAGAAATTGTTGAATAAAGTCGTTATTTTTGTTTGTTTTTTTTTTGCACACAAAAAAGTATTCTCGTCGCTTCATAAAATTAAGGTTGAACCACTGGAGTCACATGGACTATTTTAACAATGTCTTTCCTACCTTTCTGGATCTTGAAAGTGTTAATTAAATTGCTGTCTATGGAGGGGTCAGAGAGCTCTCAGATTTCATCAAAAATATCTTCATTTGTGTTCTGAAGATGAACGAAGGTCTTACTGGTTTGGAATGAAATGAGGGTGAGGAATTAATGACAGAATTTACATTTTTGGGTGAACTAAACCTTAAAGGACTGTGGATACTAAGTAAAAATAAGGGGTACATTTGAAAAGACTGAACACTTTTATTTATATTGTCCTTGTTTTTTTTTTGTTTAAAGTATAGGGAGATTGTTAACATGTTATTTCCCCTCTACACTATTCCATACGGCACGTATGCCTGAGGGTTAGCGCATGAGCAGTGCACTGTTCTGGACATGTGACATAATGGTGGTTATGTGAAACTTTGGCGTGCACTAAATAAAGTTGAGTGAACTATATAAACGTTGTGTTTATTTTAAGTAACAGTTCGGCATCCACATAAAGAGTCCCTTTTTTTCCTGTGTTTGTTCAAGTAATGGGAAGAACTTGACTATGCCTCCGACTGATTGGATCCAGTTATTTCTCAGTATTTCAATGATGTGTTACCTAAAATTGCTTATTAGTTGTTTCAATACTTTTAATATATTTTTTCAGGCTTTACTATATTTAAGGTTTGGAACATTAGGTCTTCATTTCTGTCATGCTGTGTTGAAGCATTTGTAAATAAGACCAGAAATGATTTTGGTATTGGGTAAGCTTGTGTGAAAAGAAAATGTAAGCATTTTAGAAACGTGTTAATTGACTGCATATTATTTGAAAACAACATGAATTGTGTTAATGGTATGGTCACAAAGGACGAATGTTGTGCTAATTGTGTTTAGAGTTTTGAAAATGTGACTACAGATTGGACAAAAGGATGTTAGCGATGAAAAAAACTGTAATAAAAGGGTGTCAATAATTATGGCCAACGTGTTTTGGAGAAAAGCATTTATTCCACTTTCAATACTTTTACTTCAGTGAAAGGTTAGTTTTTTGTAATTAAAAAAAAAAGATCAAAAGGATAAACAGTGCAGATTTATTTTTACAGCCATCTTTGATCATATTTACCAGGGGTGCCAATAATTCTGACCGCAACTATCAACTATACGCAACTCAAAGTATTATGGGTAAAATCTCCTACAATCTGCTCTGAAACATCAACACAGTTTCACTGATGATCCGGTATAAACCCAAAACCCCGGATAGAGCGGTTGAGTGAATGTGGTCTGGACTGTGTGGATGAGGCTCATTGTGTCAGAGATGCTGTAGAAGGACAGAGTTCCTGCACTGTGATCCACATACACTCCTATTCTACGACTGGACACTACAGGGAGATCAGTCTGTGTGTTATTGTGTCTGAATGAGTATTTGGAGGAAGAGCAGTACAAACTCCATGACTGATCATTATTTCCAAATCCACAACCACCAACCCCTCCCTTCCTGCTGATGCTCTTATATGACACTGATATACACACACCATACACATTATTCCCACTCCACTCAATCTCCCAGTAACAGCGTCCACACACACTCTCTCTACACAACACTTGCCAATTACAATCAAATCTGTCTGGATGATCAGGATACGGCTGCTCTGTGTCAGTGTTAGTAATCACTATTTTCCTCTCAGACAGACGGAGGCGTTTATTTAATGTGTTCAGATCCAGAATGAGCTGATGGGAATCTGATGGAGAGAAAACACATCAGAATCAGGAATTATGAATCTGTCTGATCTTTTAATGTATCTGAACTCTTCATGACTCAATGTATCATTAGTGTCTCCTCATTTACATGATCAGTTATAAAACTCTTCTATCATGATTTCTTTCACCTTCTCCAGGAAGAACATGATGTTTAGGTTTAGTTTCAATGTGTTCTGGTTTGGTTTCTGTTTGTCTGTGTTCCTTGTCATTGTTAATTGATCTATAGTTTCCTAGCATGTGCCAGTTTCCATGGTTACTGATTTGTTTCACCTGTATTTCATTTAGCTCCCTTTGTTGTCACTGTGTATATAAAGCCCTCAGTTTGCTCAGGTCTTGGTCTTGTGTCGTGTTTTCCTGTGATCTTGATCTTCAATAGATCCCCTTCTGGTTTTTGCCTGATCAAACTGTGACACATGAACACATTCAGTGAGTTTTTCTGCTTGTTTTCTTAGTTACTTACATTGTAGGAAGTCGTTCCTGGTCTTGGGATTCATGTTGGTGAATGTGACTGTGGAAATAAACAGACATGAACAGTGTGAAGAGAAATGACAAGATAAAATACATTCATTTCTGAGACATTTCTAATATGATGCTCTATGATATTAGATGATGAAGGACTCATTTCTGAGAGCAGATGAATCTCCAGGAGCCTCATTTATAAAACACACGTATCGGATTGATCCTAAAATCCATGGATTTCATCCTACATCGGATATTATATATATATACACACTCACCTAAAGGATTATTAGGAACACCTGTTCAATTTCTCATTAATGCAATTATCTAATCAACCAATCACATGGCAGTTGATTCAATGCATTTAGGGGTGTGGTCCTGGTCAAGACAATCTCCTGAACTCCAAACTGAATATCAGAATGGGAAAGAAAGGTGATTTAAGCAATTTTGAGCGTGGCATGGTTGTTGGTGCCAGACGGGCCGGTCTGAGTATTTCACAATCTGCTCAGTTACTGGGATTTTCACGCACAACCATTTCTAGAGTTTACAAAGAATGGTGTGAAAAGGGAAAAACATCCAGTATGCGGCAGTCCTGTGGGCGAAAATGCCTTGTTGATGCTAGAGGTCAGAGGAGAATGGGCCGACTGATTCAGAAGAGCAACTTTGACTGAAATAACCACTCGTTACAACCGAGGTATGCAGCAAAGCATTTGTGAAGCCACAACACGCACAACCTTGAGGCGGATGGGCTACAACAGCAGAAGACCCCACCGGGTACCACTCATCTCCACTACAAATAGGAAAAAGAGGCTACAATTTGCACAAGCTCACCAAAATTGGACAGTTGAAGACTGGAAAAATGTTGCCTGGTCTGATGAGTCTCGATTTCTGTTGAGACATTCAGATGGTAGAGTCAGAATTTGGCGTAAACAGAATGAGAACATGGATCCATCATGCCTTGTTACCACTGTGCAGGCTGGTGGTGGTGGTGTAATGGTGTGGGGGATGTTTTCTTGGCACACTTTAGGCCCCTTAGTGCCAATTGGGCATCGTTTAAATGCCACGGCCTACCTGAGCATTGTTTCTGACCATGTCCATCCCTTTATGACCACCATGTACCCATCCTCTGATAATGCACCATGTCACAAAGCTCGAATCATTTCAAATTGGTTTCTTGAACAGTATTAGTATGGTGTTCCTAATAATCCTTTAGGTGAGTGTATATATATATATATATATATATATATATATACATATATATATATATATATATATTTATAAAGTGGGATACATTTAAGAACATTTTTTGTGCAAAGGGACATCATATAAATCACAGGAACATTTCGGAAACACAGGACTTTACCTCTGTCAGAGATCTTCTTGATCTCCTCTTTGCAGAAGTCCTCCAGTTTGTCTCTCAGCTGACGGACAGATTCTCTCATGCCATCAAAAGAGGAGAGAGAACTGAAGGGATCGTCGGGTTCGTCTGTAGATTCAGGAGGTGCTGAGAGAGACTGGAAACTCTACAGAAAACAGAAATCAAAACTCATCAGCTCCACACTTCAGCCAATAACCTGCACTATATCAGATCTGTGGTGCGTTTCCCAAAAGTATCGCTAGCCAACTATGGTCGCAAGTTCCATCGTTATCAACATAGTTCAATGAGTTGGTGTTTCCCGAAACCATAGTTCCAACAAACATTCGCAAACAGCATCGCAAAGTTGTGGTGTTGCAACGACAGCTCTCGACCTGTGGTTAGAAGCATAGTTTCTTGTTTGCATGGCATGTGGACTCAATAAATCCTTTAAGCAAGCTGACATTCAGTACAATCTATATCTTTTATTTATAATACATACAAATGTCATTTACATCTTTTAGTTTGTCAAGAGATTTAAAGCACCGTTTTTGAAGAGTGCGCATGTGTGTACGTGCTCTAGTATGTAAGAACGAGTATAGATTGAATCTGAGAAATAAAGCAAAATAACTGAAAAAAATTAGAAATAGTCCTCAGATGCCATGTCCATAATTTATAACAAAACATCTAGCATTAATTCGATCTCAAACAGATTTATTCAAATAAATTATTACGCCACCACATGCGTGACATCATTAACCAACGTGGTTGAACAACCAATTTGTGACAATACGGTTTCGGGAAACAGTCGTGAATAGGTAGTTGATTTCTTCAACGATGTATCGTACTATGGAAGTTCAGCAGCGAGTTACGTCGTTGTACGGGAAACACACCCCTGAGCGGCTCTTGTTGACTTGACTTATCTTCAGTGACTCGCCTCAATCCAGCACTTTCACACAATCAGCTTCTTTCTTCTCATATTCAGCATTTAATGCTGCAAACTCCAGTATCTGACACTTACACTCCTTGAGAAAAATGAGTGCACTTTAGTATACTTTTAAATTATTACAGAAATAATAAAAATATTTTTTTCAAATTATAATTTAATTATTTTAATTAAATTAATATATTATAGTTTAAATTTGATATTAAATAAAATTTGCTTTACAAGTATTACATGTGCTTAAGTATGTAAGTCAACACATCAAAATAAGTGCACTTAAAAGATGATGAAATATTATTCACGTGTTCACACTTACATATAATTTAGAGGGAGTAAATTTAAATGCGTATTTGGCGTGCTGTCCAGGGGGAGGGCTCCGAGCTCGGAATTTCCCCCCGTGTATGTAAGTGGTTAGAACTAAAAGTGTGGAGAAGGGGTGGTGGAGGGATGCTGATAACTGTCAGCAAACGGAGGTGAATGCTGAAGAAATTGTTGACTGCTGAATATATATATACCTCTTATTGTTATCTGCAGTTGTTTTGCTTAAATATACTTTTAAGATTTGAAGTAATTAACTACAAGTGCACATTCAGTACATTTAAGCACACTTCTTTTTCACAAGGGACTTTCTAGTAAATGGTTTGGATGATTCACATTTCAGGGTTGAGAAGATTTGCTGAGGAAAAGCAGTTCAAAGGTTACGAGTAGATTGACATTATTTGTAGCTTTTGACTGGTTAGTGGCACTGAAACTTCACAAGGACCCTTAAGGATCCCACGGTCAGGTTTTGTTTGGTTTTTATAGGCATTTCTAATATACAACCTCACTTCCTGTCTGGAGTCTTCATGGACAAATTCATCAATGTGTTACACGCAAACATTATGGAAATAAAAATCTTATCAGCTTTGAAGATCACCTGACCAAATTGTGGTGACAATTACTGAAAATATTGTATAAATAAAAGAGTTCATTAAAAAATGTAGTTGGGTGGAAATTGATACCATCAAGTTCACTGATTTCATAATCACAGAAGAAACCAGAAGGAAAAATGATTTAATGCTGTTTGCCACCTAATAATTTATTCTATAAAAAAAGAGTTCAGAAAAATGTTTGCTGTGAGATTTTTCAGGGCTTTGTAAGTGTCGTCTCTTTAAACAGAAGATGATCAGATGAGAGTCTGACTGATGATTATATGATAACACAACACTTGACTGAATCTGACTCAATTCCTGACAACATCTCAGTCAGCGGCTCATTCTGCTCTCATGAGATGTTTCTCTGTCATAGCAGGATCTTGCTCAAGTCCACTATGATCCTGTTCTTCTAGATCTCTGTTACCTGCAGGAAATGGATGTGATGGTGTGTGTGTGAAAGCTGCTCCAGCTCAGCGTCTCTCCTCCTCAGATCATTGATCTCCTGCTCCAGTTGCTCCAGTCGTTCTTCAGCTCGACTCACTGCAGCCTTTTCCTGATCTCTGATCCGCTGTGTGACCTCAGAGCGGCTTCTCTCAATGGAGCGGATGAGCTCAGTAAAGATCCTCTCACTGTCCTCCACTGCTGTCTGTGCAGAGCGCTGTTAGGACACACATCACAATCACACAGTGGCTTCAGCGGGACTGACAGAGACAAACTGAGACGTCTCAAACTTCTCTTCTTCTCCAGACTCACCTTATGAGACTCCACAGCCTCTCTCAGCAGCTGAAGATCTTTCTGTCTCTGCTGGATTCTCTGACGGATCTTCATCTGCGTCTCCTTCAGCTGTTTCTGGAGGACAAGCCAATAACAGGAAATGATACGTAAAACTACTATCACACAAAAAGGGTTAAAGATCTAGCCTGGTAAGTTTAGGTTCAAACCACAGATTCATAGTTTTCTGAAATGAGATTATGAATGGATATGAAACTGAAATGTCATCATTTACTCGCCCTCATGTCGTTACAAACCTGTATGACTTCCTGTCTATTGTGAGACTCAACAGAAGATATTTTGAAGAATGTCTCGGCCAAATAAAATATGGTGACACGTCAATAACATCAAACCTCATTGGTTCTTGCATGTCACAGTCACATGACTAAACATCATGATGTCATGACACAAACACCAGTGAAGTTTGATGTTGTTGATGTCATCATATTTGTTTTTTTCAACATAGTTGATCCATGATTTGATTTGATTTGTGAATTAAAATGTTGATCTCCTTTAAAAAAAAAAATTACTTCTAAAAGTAGCATTCTTTTAAAAAGAGTATGAAAATAATATATTTAAAAGAATATACTTAAGTGTGAACTGAACGTAATGTTTTCATTCACGTAATTGCATGTTTATTGCCATTAAATGAAATAAAATTATAATTTTAAAAAAGTACATCTTTATATGTAATTTATCGTCTTGAAATATGTGTAAAAATAAAGTGTACTGTTAAATGTATTAAGCATGCATGGTAAACTAAAATATACTGTAATAATGAAGTTGCACTTTAGTGAATTAAAAATATATTAACTTTAAATATATTGGATGGATAACACACTGCAGTTTTAATTATAATCAAGTGCTTTACATGTGCTTTAGTATGTTAGTCAATGCATCAAAATAAGTGCACTTCTTTAATGCTTGACAAAAGAGTTCAATTGAAATATTAAATATTAGGAAAATGTACTTTAAAGTAAAAATTTGACATTATTACAAACTTTATATACTTTATAAAGTGTACTTATGAAACAGTTGTCATGAACGCTGGTGAAGGTTCCTCAATCGGCCACTGGAGGTCTCACTCGTCTGAGTACTAGCATTAAGTATTGGACTACATTTCCCATGAGCCCACATACCTGGACTGATTACTGCACACCTGTTCCTCATCACTCAGAATATTTAAACCCCTTGTGTGTGATCACTCTTTGGCTGAATCTGAAATCGCCCCCTATACCCTCAAATAGGGCATTATTTGAGGGGACAGCCATTTGTAGTGGTGTCTGAAACCATAGTGGACGTTATCGAGTGCACTCATTCTATCCCACATTGCACCGCAATAACGAGCGTACAGCCGATGTACACACAACGGCTGCCCGAATTCACTCACTTGTTTTCATTCACTCCTTCAAGTGAACTATATTAGTGGACTAACATAGGGAATAGTGAATGAGGGTTTAGGGGGCGATTTCGGATTCAGCCTTTGTCTTCTTTCCTCCGGCTACATTTCTAAGTGTTATTATTCCCTGTGTTGTTCTGCCTGTGTGTGACTCCTTGAATTACGTTGTATGAATCTTTGCTGCCTGTCTACCACTTGTGTTTGTCTGTGCTAATTCTGTTGCTGTTTGCTGCCTGCCCTGATCCTCTGCCTGTTATGACCATGTTTACTTGGGGGTATTTCAAAAAGCAGGTTATGTGACATACCTGGGTATGTTTAAGAGTAAGTAAGCGTATAACCTCAACTTTCGGTTTCAAAAACTTAATTTTCAGGGTATGTAAGTAGCCATAGCAACTTACTCTCTGAACATAACCTTATTAGCAGCTTCTGTTCCAGGGTTAGTTTGCTTAAGAGGTATTCAGATGCGTGTAATATAATTAATATAGTTATATTAATAAAATTAAATTTGTTATATAGTTACAGTTATATAATATACAATAGTATATATTATTCTAAAGCACTATTATAACAAGTTAATGTTTAAATGTTAATTCAATTCAAATATATTTATTATTTATTTCATTGTTATCTCACACATGGATCTGCATTCAATTAATTAGCATCAAACAAACAATATAATCCTTATTCTCAGTGAATAAAGATTAATTATTAAACAAAAAGATTGAAAAAATGATTGCATAACAACCAAATAGGTGGCGATGTGCACTAAGTAGGTTATGTAAATCGCCATTAAACAAAAGAAGAAGAGGAAGTAGAATGGCACATTTTTATTTACTCTAGGACGCGTTTCTGGAACCAGCATACCTCGAGTAAGAAAGGTTTGGGTTAATAAACCGAGAGTTCAGGGTATGTGTGATGGTAAGTTAACCTTGCTTTCTGGAATACACCCCTGCTCTGCCTCTGATATTGTTGTTTGCCCTGCTATTTTGACCTCCGCCTGTCTGTACTCTGAACTTGCTTTGGTTTAATAAACCGCACATGGATCCTATTCAGTCCTCAGTCACTCTCTTTACAGTGGTCTTTCATTTCATTAATATTATGGTATGTCCAAATACAGGTTTTTTTTTTTTTTTTTTTAAATATACTTTTAATTTGAAGTACAAGTGCACGTCAATACAATTAAGCGCACTTCTTTTTTTAACCACTGGAGCTGTTAAGATTACTTTGTTTTATGCTTTTGTCAACTTTTTGGAGCTTAAGACTATATTTATAGTACAAAGGTACATGTATAGACTAAAATAGGTAATAATAAAATAAGTTTTATTTATAAAGTGCCTTTCCCGAGCTCAAGGTTGCTGTACAGGGAGATAATACAGTAAACATGGGATCAACAAAGATACAGGTGGACTGAAAATAGTTTGAGAAAAGCCAGGCTTGTGATTTGAATGAGCATATAGCAGAGGTGAGTTGCAGAGTTTCGGTGCTATAGCAGATAATGAGGAGCAAGATCATGAAGGCGTTTACAAGTTAACTGGAGAATTTTATACTGAAAACGGACAGAAACTGGCAACCAATGTAGATTATAGAACAAAGGGGTAATGTGTTCAAACTTCTTGAGAAATTACCCTGGCAGCTGAATTTTGATATTGTAATCTAGCGATTGTTTTAGCGGGCAGTCCAATGAGAAGTGAATTACAGTAAAGACGTTAGGTTATAAAAGCATGAACTAGAGTTTCAGTGTCTTTGGGGCTGAGAGCCTGAGCTTAAGACAGGCTGCAGTCGGGCAATATTGCAAAGGTGATAAAATGTCTTGGAGATTTTATATGTGATTGAAATGTAAGTGAAGAATCAAATGTGACACCCAGGTTTTGAATAGTTTGAGATGGAATAAATAAAGCCCCATCAATTGAAAAAAAAAATCAGTTCAGACTTTTTTAAAGGAAGCGGGACCAAACCAATAACAGGAAATAGTGGAAAACAGTAACCTCAATTTTATCAGTATTAAAAAAAATAAAAAGTTATGTAGTAACCAGATTTTGATGTCAGCGATACAGGCATTTAATGAGCCTAGAGGAAGAGCAGAAGTGGAGCAAACAGACATGTAAATTTGTAGGTCATCAGCATAACAATGATAGCCAACAATGAGACCATGACAGTGGATAATATGACCAAGGGGTAACAAATAAATATTGAAAGGAAGAGGACCAAAAACAAAGCCTTGAGGGACACCTTGAGAGAGAGAACAAGTGGGAGATTTGAAGTTATGGACAGAAATTAAGAATTTTCTATCAGTGATATAGGATGTAAACCAAGAAAGTGCACTGGCTGTGATGCCTATAGATGAAAGATGAGAGATAAGAATGTGATGGGATACAGTGTCAAAAGCTGCAGTTAAATCAAGCAGGATAAAAACAGTAAGACAGTCAGAATCAGCAGATAGGAGAAGGACATTGGTCATTTTAACAGTGCTGTTTCAGTGCTATGGCCTGATTGAAAATGAGATTGATAGGGATCAAGAAGATTATTAACAGAGAGAAGAGAAAGGAAGGTTGGGTATAGGTCTGAAATTATTTATAACAGAAGAGTCTAGCCCCGATTTCTTCAAAATAGCCGAATGAGACATTCTTCTAAATATAATCTTTTACATTCTGCAGAAGAAAGTCAAACCGGTTTGGATTGGAATGACGGTGAGTAAATGAAGACAGCACTTTCATTTCTGCGTGATCAACCGCTCTCAGTTCATACCTGTTTCTCTGTCCTCTGTGCTGCAGTTGATACAGTGTTGTGGTTTTTATGTTCACTCTCCTTACACCACACACAGATGCACTGTTGATCAGTCATACAGTACATCTCTAGCTCTTTATCATGTTTACGGCAGATCATGTCCTGCAGTCGTCCAGTGGCATCAATCACTTTGTGTGGTTTACGAGAGTGATATTCCTCATGACGGTCAAAATGAGTTTGACAGTAAGATTCCTGACACACCAGACAGGACTTGATGGCTTTGTATTTTCTTCCAGTACAGACGTCACACTCCACATCTCCAGCTCCAGCGTAACAGTCAGCAGGAAGTTTAGTCTTCTTCAGTTTCTCCACCATTTCAGCCAGAATGGTGTTTTTAGCTAAAGCAGGTCTTGGACTGAAGGTCTTTCTGCACTGAGGGCAGCTGTAGACTCTCTTCTCATCCTCCTGATCCCAGCAGCCTGTAATACAGCTCTTACAGTAACTGTGTCCGCAGGGAATAGCCACTGGATCCTTCAGGAGATCCAGACACACTGGACACGTGAACACATTCTGATCCACTGAAATTCTGGCTTCGGCCATTTTACTGCATGAATACAGAGAGACACAAACAGTCAACAGCTCAACAATACTTCAGTTTCTGTTTCCCTGAACTGAGGGGTTGAAATAGTTTCCAGCTTCTGTGTTTGAGTGACGTGTGTAAAACAGGCGTGTCTGTAAAGCAACTTCCTCATTCCTGGTCGCAGAGAGTCACTTTCCTGCTGTGTTTATGTGAACTTCAAGTGGAGTCAAAAATATTTTAATTATGAGCTCTGAGCACATGAATGACAGAGCGAATTCATATTTAAAAATGAGAAACTTCTCCAGACTGGAAATTTGGGCAAATGTCTGGACAGAAGTCATGTAGTCTATTCGCCTTCAGACTACAGCATTGTCACTTTTTCAATTATTAAGAAATCTAAATTTAGCATTTAGGTAAAGAGTCACATCTTGATATTTACAATTTAAAGCTAAGAGTATATTATTGCCTGAAGTATATTAATGTGACATGAATTCCTCTGTGACCCTCTCACTGCAACATAACCCCTCATGGTACACTTAACTAGCAAGACATTTATCATCTTTTTACTGAATTGAAATTTAGCTTGATCTCAGTCAAATTTTCATCACTACCAAAATTGAGATAAAATGCTTGACAAATTATCACATGCTTAACTGGATAGTCCACATAAAAATGAAAACTGTCCTCATTTATTGACATTCATGTGGCACCTAACCAGTATTTTATTCTGTTGAACACGGAAGACATTTAGCAGAATGTTTAGGAGTCATTCACACAGAACACGTTTTTGCATTGAAACATGCGAGACGCAAGCAGTGGAATAAAAAAAGCAAGATCTTGAGACATTTAAAAAAAAATCTTATTCTAACTTGAGTGCCATGTTTTTAGAACAGTGTTTAATGGGTGAGGCATGGCAAAAAATGTGAGGAACAAGCATGTCTGTTAAGCGCATGTTTGCATAGAAAAACTATGGAAAAGTAGAAATATCCCTTTAAAGACAACTGAGATTTTTAGTCACTGTGCAGTGATCACCAATAATTCACTTTTGACAAAAATGATCTTAATTACCATGGTTCATGGGAACAAGATGCTGCATCTGAATTGATGACGCTATTGAGGAATGTCAACTCCGTGATTCTGTCTGAAGCACATCCAACAAACTTCAATATTATTGGTGCAACGACGTACCACAGAATATATAAAGGATAGCCGGAACACAACAGCTTCTGATTGGCTGAAGCAAGTCACTCACAGGCATGCCGGAAGTATGACAATATTGCTCTTCACATTAGAACAGGCATTTCGTCAGTATGGCGCAGTGGGTATTATGTTCCCACTTTTTTATTACTGTCCTAGAGTGAATCACCTGTGCACAGGACAAAAGCACTTGAGAGCCTGGTGTAGAGTCCAAATACAGGCTGTAAAATCTGATAAATGGGAAACTCTGGCAGTAAAGCCTTAGATGCCGCTATACTTCTAGTAGAGTGGCCCTCACAGCCAGAGGTGAAGGAAGGTCACGTGCCACGTAGACCATAGAGATAGCCTCAACAATCCATTTACTTAATGTCTACTTGGAAGCCAGGGAACCCCGCTTGCGTGAACCAAAGTATACCAGCTGCCACTGAGCAATCCGGTGGATGCAACACTCAGGAACCCTTACAGGGCAAAGCAAGTTTAGCTTCTCTTGGTCCGGCGACACATATGGAGAATGACAAAATGCATGCAAGATTACTGCGTGCGCGAGTACTGAATGAGCAATGTTAGGGGTGGTTTAGGGTGAAGAATTGCTTTGACCGGGAGCAAACTATAGGCAGGAGGAAGCAACTGACAGGGTCTGCAGATCTCCTACCCTCTTGAGGAAAGTAATAGCAAACAGAAAAGCCATCTTGAGAGTGAGGAACTTCTCCAAAGCAGACTCAATGGGCTTGAAGGATGTTAGGGACAACCCCAAATCCCAGGCCAGAGGTATCAGGTAGTTTCTCCCCAAGACCCATCGCCTAAAGGTACATGGTAAGCAGCTATGGCCGCCACGTAAACCTTCAATGTGGATGGGGATAGACCAGCAGAAAAGTGATCCTGAAGGAACTCCAGCACTGAACCAACAGGCAGTTAACTGGGTCCAACTGGCGTTCTCTGCATCATAAAGGGAAGATTTTCCACTTTAGCATACAGTTTCCTTGTGAAGGGAGCTCTAGAGTTTAGGATGACCTCAACAACCTTGGTTGAGAGACCAGAGTTTAGGAGTTGATCCCCCTAAGGGGCCAAACCCACAACTTCCACATCTCCAGCCGGGGGTGATAGATTGTGCCCTTGGTCTGTGACAGAAGGTCCCTCCTGATAGGAATCTCCCAAGGAGAGCCATCCAGGAGATATAACAGGTCCGTGAACCACACTTGGGCCAGCCAAATAGGGGCAACTAACAGTAAACAAACTCCATCCTGGCCTAGTTTGATCATATAAAAGGATCGACTCGATACGAGCAGAAGACAACCATTCCTGCATCACAGTCGGGTCCCAAACTACTCCTAGAAAAGTGGTCTTCTGTAGTGGAGAAAGCACACTCTTCTTGGAGTTCAGTTGTAACCCCAAGGACTTTAGGACAAACAAGTCCTAAAGATCAAACAATCAAGTATCACTTTCCTCTTCCCCTGGTCCCATCTGCACTGGAACAACTGAGAGGTGCCCACGTCTTTTCCAAGATGGACCTGCGCAGCACCTATAATCTCATCCGAATTAGGAAAGATGATGAATGGCCTTCGTACCACCGTCAGGCCACTATGAGAATGTCTTTTGTATTACTCCCATCCTTAAACATCCCAACATTTACCATCCGCGACACCCATTTACCATCCAGGGCAGAAGGTCTGGCTCTCTATCAGGGACATCTGTCTCTGGCTGCCTTCCCTCAAGCTGAGTCCCAGATTCATTGGACAATTCACCTTTCAACGACAGATCAATGACGTCACGTATCATTTAAACCAACCTCCTCAGTTCAGCCGACATGGATAAGTTGTTAAACAGTTGAACACTTCAGTGTAAAGTGGAGAGAAACTATACTGTACCTTTATCTTGCAGTTTATCTTGAACTGTAACTCCAACACTAGCAGGTCATCAATCTAGTAAAAGATCCCAAAACCACAAATATTATTTGGATAGCAACAAACCCTTCAAAGTTTCACTTATCAACAGAGTCAAATCTTGGACCCACTTTATATTAGGTGGCCTTAACTACTATGTACTAACATTTTAATGAATCATTTGATACAATGCACTTATTGTGTACATACATGTTTTTACATTGTACTTACATTTTTAAAAATACCTGCATGTAATTACATCTGTAATTAATTTCTGTAGTTACATTTATAATTACACTGTTGACACTTCCCTTACACCTAACCCTACCCTTAAACTTACTCATACCACCACACCTGTCCCTAACTTTACCCATATCCCACTTCAATATCAGCAAAAGTGTTTTGCAATACAATATGAACACAATAAGTACAATGTACTTATTGTGTTCATATTGTAAGTACATAGTAGTTAAGGCCACCTAATATAAAGTGGGGCCCAATGTTTTTTACAAATATTTAGAAAGAATTGATTTGTATATATTTAGAAATAGAATCAAAACATTCTATTGCTGTTGTATTTGCAAACACATTTTCCAACTGAAAAGCTAATTTGACCTTATGAAACTAGCTGAACTCATTGAAACCTGTTGTTTAGACAACAGTTTTAAAATCTCATTAATCATTATTATCATTAATATAAAAATGACCTGTTTTTTTTTTTTTTTTTTTGTCAGTCTATGATCCTAAAGAAAAGTTTATCTGGTTATTACTTTCAGTTTCTCTAGTAAGGATATTATACTTATATTTCCTCATGCAAACATGTTGATAAATGTTAATAAAAGACAAAAGCAGTAAATGGAATTTCAACAGCATTTATAAATAATATCAGTATTGCTGAATTAGGAGCTTATTTATCAGATATTAATTAATTCACTGGTAAATAGTCCTTTAGTTATTACCATTATTTTTTTCATATAAAAAGTAGCCTAGTTGCAATATGAAACTTTAATTTGAAGACAGCTATAGAAAGAGAACAAAGAGGCCAAAGAACGTAATATTTTCATCCTTTTTGTATTTTTATGTCAAAATAGTACAATTATCTTATTTAAATGTCTGTGGTATAAAAAACATAATAATCAAAAGAAATCTAAAATGTAATCAAAAGATATCAGATAAAGTTATCAAAAATGTGTAATCAAAGAGATTATATTACTATAGTTCTGTCATGACAACTCTCGGAGTGTTTGGCATGGTAATGGGTATGACAATGTTAATATGTTTTGTCTTGGTGGAATAGATCTGCTGCGGCTGTAGGTTATTCCTGCTGCTGTAGGTTATTGCTGCTGCTGCTGCTGTAGGTTATTGCTGCTGTAGGTTGTAGGTTATTGCTGCTGCTGTAGGTTATTGCTGCTGCTGCTGCTGCTGTAGGTTATTGCTGCTGCTGCTGCTGTTGTAGGTTATTCCTGCTGCTGTAGGTTATTGCTGCTGCTGCTGTAGGTTATTCCTGCTGCTGTAGGTTATTGTTGCTGCTGTTGGTTATTCCTGCTGCTGCTGTAGGTTATTCCTGCTGCTGTAGTTTATTGCTGCTGCTGCTGCTGCTGTAGGTTATTGCTGCTGTAGGTTGTAGGTTATTGCTGCTGCTGCTGTAGGTTATTCCTGCTGCTGCTGTAGGTTATTGCTGCTGCTGCTGTAGGTTATTGCTCCTGCTGTTGTAGGTTACTGCTGCTGCTGTAGGTTATTCCTGCTGCTGCTATAGGTTATTGCTGCTGCTGCTGTAGGTTATTCCTGCTGCTGCTGCTGCTATAGGTTATTGCTGCTGCTGCTGCTGCTGTAGGTTATTCCTGCTGCTGTAGGTTATTCCTGCTGCTGCTGCTATAGGTTATTGCTGCTGCTGCTGCTGCTGTAGGTTATTCCTGCTGCTGTAGGTTATTGCTGCTGTAGGTTGTAGGTTATTGCTGCTGCTGCTGCTGCTGTAGGTTATTCCTGCTGCTGTAGGTTATTGCTGCTGCTGGTGCTGTAGGTTATTGCTGCTGCTGCTGTAGGTTATTGCTGCTGTAGGTTGTAGGTTATTGCTGCTGCTGCTGCTGCTGCTGCTGTAGGTTATTCCTGCTGCTGTAGGTTATTGCTGCTGCTGCTGTAGGTTATTCCTGCTGCTGTAGGTTATTGCTGCTGCTTCTGCTGTAGGTTATTCCTGCTGCTGCTGCTGTTGGTTACTCCTGCTGCTGCTGTAGGTTATTCCTGCTGCTGTAGGTTATTGCTGCTGCTGCTGTAGGTTACTCCTGCTGCTGCTGCTGCTGCTGTAGGTTATTCCTGCTGCTGCTGTTGGTTATTCCTGCTGCTGCTATAGGTTATTGCTGCTGCTGCTGCTGCTGTAGGTCGTTGCTGCTGCTGCTGTAGGTTATTGCTGCTGCTGTAGGTTATTGTTGCTGCTGCTATAGGTTATTGTTGCTGCTGCTATAGGTTATTGCTGCTGCTGTAGGTTATTGCTGCTGCTGCTGTAAGTTATTGCTGCTGCTGCTGTAGGTTATTGTTGCTGCTGTAGGTTATTGCTGCTGCTGCTGTTGGTTATTCCTGCTGCTGTAGGTTATTGCTGCTGCTGCTGTAGGTTATTGCTGCTGCTGTTGTAGGTTATTGCTGCTGCTGTAGGTTATTGCTGCTGCTGCTGCAGGTTATTGCTGCTGCTGTTGTAGGTTATTGCTGCTGTAGGTTATTGCACCTGCTGCTGCAGGTTATTGCTGCTGCTGTTGTAGGTTATTGCTGCTGCTGTAGGTTATTGCTGCTGCTGCTGTAGGTTATTGCTGCTGCTGTAGGTTATTGTTGCTGCTGTAGGTTATTGCTGCTGCTGCTGCTGTAGGTTATTTCTGCTGCTGCTGTAGGTTATTGCTGCTACTGCTACTGTAGGTTATTTCTGCTGCTGCTGTAGGTTA
Source organism: Coreius guichenoti (assembly GCA_039654105.1). Taxonomy (NCBI): domain Eukaryota; kingdom Metazoa; phylum Chordata; class Actinopteri; order Cypriniformes; family Gobionidae; genus Coreius; species Coreius guichenoti. Next base: position 10,596,907 of record CM077171.1, on the reverse strand, counting down.
TTGCTGCTGCTGCTGCTGCTGTAGGTTATTCCTGCTGCTGTTGTAGGTTATTGCTGTTGCTGCTGTAGGTTATTGCTGCTGCTGCTGTAGGATATTCCTGCTGCTGCTGTAGGTTATTGTTGCTGCTGCTGTAGGATATTCCTGTTTCTGCTGTAGGTTATTGCTGCTGCTGCTGTAGGTTATTGCTGCTTCTGTAGGATATTCCTGTTGCTGCTGTAGGTTATTCCTGCTGCTGCTGTAGGTTATTGCTGCTGATGCTGTAGGTTATTGCTGCTGCTGCTGCTGTAGGATATTCCTGCTGCTGCTGCCGTAGGTTATTGCTGCTGCTGCTGTAGGTCATTGCTACTGCTGCTGTAGGTTATTGCTGCTGCTACTGTAGGATATTCCTGCTGCTGCTGTAGGTTATTGCTGCTGCTGCTGTAGGTTATTGCTGCTGCTGTTGTAGGTTATTGCTGCTGCTGCTGTAGGTTATTGCTTCTGCTGCTGTAGGTTATTGCTGCTGCTTTTGTAGGTTATTGCTGTTGCTGCTGTAGGTTATTGCTGCTGCTGCTGCTGTAGGTTATTGCTGCTGCTGCTGTAGGTTATTGCTGCTGCTGTAGGATATTCCTGCTGCTGCTGTAGGTTATTGCTCCTGCTGCTGTAGGTTATTGCTGCTGCTCTTGTAGGTTATTGCTGCTGCTGCTGCTGTAGGTTATTGCTGCTGCTGCTGCTGGTGCTGTAGGTTATTCCTGCTGCTGCTGTAGGTTATTGCTCCTGCTGCTGTAGGTTATTGCTGCTGCTCTTGTAGGTTATTGCTGTTGCTGCTGTAGGTTATTGCTGCTGCTGCTGCTGTAGGTTATTGCTGCTGCTGCTGCTGTAGGTTATTCCTGCTGCTGCTGTAGGTTATTGCTGCTGCTGTAGGATATTCCTGCTGCTGCTGTAGGTTATTGCTGCTGCAGAGCAAGTACGCGACTTGCTACTGCCAATACATACATGACACACTGCTGTGAGCAAGTAAGACTACACTTTTTCTAGATCTGCCTTTTCTAATTATGCTCCATATGCATGGAATGAGCTTCAAGGTATACTACACATGAAATATGTACCATCTCTTGCCTTAAAATATTCTAACATCTGTTTTTATGGAACAGTGTAAATGTTTTAATAGCTGATTAGGTTTTGTGTTGTTTTTTTAGATTTGGATGTGTTTTGCTTGTTTATTGTGTGGTGTCATGTACATTTATTTATTTATTTATTGTAATTTACAGTATGTCTTGTGCTGCTTATCTTGACCAGGACTCCCTGGTAGAAGAGATATTGTATCTCAACGGGACCTTCCTGGTTAAATAAATAAATAAAAAATAAGTAAAAGACATGCTGCTGCTGTACAATAGAGCACACATGAATTACCCGTAGCAGATCTATACAGGTGGAGCTGGGGAAGGTGGAGGGTTTTTGAAAGTGCGCTGCACTGCTAAGCAAATGCTGCCCGAGTATTTGAAGGTTGAGCATGCAAGCTCATTGGCTACTGATACAGCAAGAACCAATCAGCTGTGCCCTAAAGATGATGATGTGATTACAAGCAGGTAGTTAAAGGACCTATTAGCCTGCACCATCTAGAGTTTAATGACAGAACTTTGTATTTTTTGACATATAATTTGCATTTAGCAATGGATTGCAATATATGTTTTATTTGAAATCTTTTCACAAATTACACATCACAGTCTTACACTCTTAAAAATAAAGGTTCTTTATTGACACCTGTGGTTCCATGAAGACCCTTTAACATCCATGGAATCTTACCATTCCAGGATCTTTATACTGTAGTGGAAAAGGGTTCTTCACACTAAAGTGTTCTTCACACTAAAAAAATGGCATCACTACAAAAATCCTCTTTTGGAGTCTCTGTTTTTAAGAGTGTATTCAGTAGAATGTACAGAACATGAACTAAAAAGGAAAACCATTATTGGCTTATCTATATTTTTTAATATTTCTAATGAGTCATGCAGATGTTATAAAAGCCTGATCATCTCATGTACAGGCATATAAGAGGAAATTTACTCATGGGAACCAAGCCTTGAACAGTGATATCAGAAACACAATAACAGTGGTTATGTACAGAAGAAAGAAGATAACATCTATTATTGTTGCCACTCTGGTCCAGCACAGGGGTTTCCTCTCTTGTTGGTTTTGATGAGCGGCAGCCTGAAACTCCACGAGGATCTGCTTTAGAACGTTAAGAGTGTTCGGCCGCTCTTCATTGCTGTCTGCAACTGAGTCTGAAGGGCCCTTTGTGTCCTTTACGGTATCTGTGAGAGGAATTATTCATGTATTTATATAAACATAAGATAGTAGATGCTTTACCAAGGACCAATTTATTTTGAAGGACTCATAAAAGAGTGAAATATCTCAGATGGCATTTACAGCTCATGAACAATAACCTTGCATGGAGCAAAGATGCCAACATCCAAATCACATCCATTGACTGACATTGAGATGAATAATGGGAATGCTAATGGATAAATAACTAATGGAAAATGTTCCTCATTATTAGATGTTGGGTAAATATTAAAATATTTACCGGAAAGAGCAGATGTGCTTTCCACTGGTGCTACTGTATGATTTCCTTTAGCCATCAGAAAATTCACAAAAATAGTCTCCAGAACACTGATGGCCATGAGAGTGAAAATGACAACACAATAAGTCCCTGTGAAAACAGCAAATAATAATAATTATAATAAAAAATAAAATATACACTGCTTGTCAAAAGTTTGGGAATTTTTTTATGTTTTTGAAAGTAGTATATTTTCCTCACATTTATACAGTAAAAAGCAGTAACACTGTGAAATGTTACAAATTAAAAGAACTGTTTTCTATTTTATTATATTTTAAAATGTATTTTATTCTGATAGAGATATACTGAATTTTCAACATCATCACTCCAGTCTATAGTGTCACATTATCCTTCAGAAATCATAAGAATATGCTGATTTTCTACACATACAGTAAAGTAAACGAACTCACCAATCAGTGGGATATCACTGGCAGTAGAGGGCAGCATGTCTTTAAGAAGCAGCAGTAGCACAGAAATAGCCAGAAGCAAAGTTACTTTAAAACTTAGCTTCTCTCCTCCACTTGAATCGATGAAGAAGGAGGCCAAATCCAGCACAAGGAAGTAAAATACTGGCATCAGAAAGTTAATGACGTACAGTAAAGGTCTCCTCTTCATGGTAATCTGCAAGAACAGAAACTTCTTTAAATGCTTTATCAGAGCAGCTTTACATTAACATCAGAGACCAGAGCTAGTTGTTACAAGGTCTGTATCTCAAAATGTAATTACTGAAAAACTTGTTTTCTCTAGCAGTGTTTATATATATATATAAAAAACTTAGAAATATATATATATATATATATATATATATATATATATTGTAATTGCATGAACACAATAAAATTACACAGAGATGAATTATATAATGAAGTAAAATTTGATCTGAAAGGTGAAAAAGAAGTACACTTTAGCATACTATGAGTACTGTAGGAACTGAGAGCTAATCAGACAGGAATGACTCCTTTAAACTGTAAAAAAGAGCCAAATTCCAAATCAACACTTAGGACCCGAAATCAGATGATCTGTCATTTGGGGCGCCATTTAGTCTGGAAAATAACTGACTCTTCCACATAGAAGACAAAGAACGCTTGTAAGTTATGGTCTAGAGAACGAGCCCTTGAGATTGCAGTTTTAAAAGGACGGATTGATTTGGAGATGGCACATCTTGGGTCTTATGAGGAAAACCATGAGTTAACGCCAAAGGTTGTTTGACCCCCAAAACCAAGATCCAAACATCTGAGTTTAAGATGAGATAAAGATGAAAATCATATCAGATTTTGGGAGATCTGTTAAATGGGTTAAGACTACGCCAAGCCATTTAACAACTCTCGTCTCACTTACTTTCCTTTCTTTTACTTAGTTTCTTTTCTTTTCTGTTGAGAGTCTTGTTTCATTTGTTAAGTTTTTCCGCAAAGTTTCAATCAACGACTATAGTCTTTGCATGCCTCAAACTTCAACTTCAAACTGTAGAGACTTCCATTCATCTGCCAACACATGAACGTGATTGGCTTCCCAAGACGGCGGACCTGGGAAACCCCTTTGCAGCAAACCATGCCTTCCGGGATCCCCATTCAAAGAGCCGCAACAAACGCAAGTAATGCCTCCAAACTTGTGCATTGATATAAAATGTAATAACCTTGCCTAAGAAACGATAGAAGGGTTAAATTAATGATTGATGGTTCTTCCAGGTCAGGTCTTATAAAGTGCATAGCATCTTTTATTGTATTGCTACAAACTTGGGATATCATAATTTCACTCTCTTAAAACTCATTCTTTCCTCACATTCTTTCCATCTGCAACTCGTGTAAATGTGTGGGTGCATGTTTGTTAGATATTAGTTTCATGTGTTAGCATAATCAATAAAGTCTCGTTTGTATTGAAAGAGAAGTGTCTTGTGTTATGTGCTTACCAGTCTAATGTCTTAAACTGCTGATCTTGTTACCTTGCTAATAAATAGTTTTTTCACCATTGTTTGGATATTAATATCTACAGAATTGTTAGTTACGGCCCGTTCAGTTGAGCGCTGGACGATTCATTTGCTTGGCTGTGAAATAAGTGACTCTTTCAAAATTCCCTATGAATGAATTATATTTGTAACTAATTACATATTTGTAATGATGATTTACATTGCAATTTAGTACATTTAAAATATGTTAACTTTAAATGTAATATTGAATAACACACTACAGTTAAAATCATAATCAAGTACTTTACATGTGATTTAGTATAATAAGCCTTATTCGGAGGGTAATTGTTTCTCATGGGGTCGTAAGATATTTTCATCATTGACAGGGGCTAGTCAGTGATTTTATTGCTGTCCGAATCCAGAACGTCAGTGTTTTTCTCCCACCAAAAAAAAAAAATCCCCGGCCGAATTACCTACTGTTTTTTGACAAACACCAAGGTCGTGTGGTAATTTAATTGCCGTCCGAATCCACATCTCTGAGTTTTCAAGAATATATCACTTCAAAATTCACTGTTTATATCCTTTTTGACCACTGCGGAGCACCGTACGGTTGCACTTCGCTGTAATTTGGATGCATTTTAAAGATCTAGACTTTTATTACTGAAATGCTGGCAAGTATTTACAAGAGCAATATATTTCATCACCGCTCAAAAAATAAAAAGAAGAAAAGCACGTAAACATTTGAAATGGGCCGTTGTTACGGCAGCAATATGTTAAAATAACCAAACAGCATTATGTTTACCTCATGTAAGAGGCTGTATTAACTTATTTCCGCTCATTTCCATGTGGAATAAAATGATATCCTTTATTTTGAGATAAAATACAAGACAGAAAACCATTTTAACTATAATATGTGTCTATATATCCTATCTTCCTATTTTTAAACAGATTTAAATAATTAAATAATAATTAGGATATTATTTTCCTATTATTAAATTAAATATGCATTTATTCTTATTATACCAAGCATATTACATTTTATTTACAGCAGGCAATCATGTTATTGACCACGTGAGCAGCGCGTTCCCAGGTGCGCAGGATCACAAAACTCGCTCCTCCACCGTGAATAAATCACCATCCGAATGCACGAGTTTTATCACTGAGGTGGCATGCACATTTATTTTGATGGACTTCCACGTGAGAAACAATTACCGTCCGAACAGGGCTTTAGTCAACACATCTGTCACAGAATCAGCCACACCATCAGCCACGCCCTCAGCACCAGAATCCTTATCATAATCACATTCACCATATAAGCCTGCACTCTTCAGTTCACCTTTGTCTGGTCTTGTGTTTCTTACCTGAACACTTACCTGCCTACCTGTGGATACCCACCTGTGCGATCCTTTCTCGAACTGTCCTACCATCCATCTTCTTCAGTCTTTTGTGATCTACCGTCTCCCAGCCATCCAGTCCTTCAGTCATTGCTTCAGATCTGCCTACAACATATAAGAACTGTTATCCACAGCCAGTATCGCGTGAAACGACCTGCTCTCCAGTTACTCAACTGTTTGCATATAGTCTAACTCTTTAATAAACTCTGTTTGGATTTTACCTTGTCTGTATTCTTCTGTTTTTACGACAGAAGACCAGACCAACATGCAACACGAAACAGATCCTCGTGATACTGGCCCTTCACCACCGGATCTGTTTGCTGAACCCATCCAAGCACTTTGTCAAGCTCTACAACCACCAGTCACCACTCCTTCAGCATCTGAAGGATTGCAAAAATGCAAGTTCCACTTTGACACTGTTCACTTCCTCTGATTTGTCATCATCCAGATAGACCAGAGGAAGGTAACAGCCGTTGAGAACTGGCCACAACCGTCCTCCATAAAGGATCTCCAAAGCTTCCTGGGCTTTGCGAATTTCTACGGGAGATTTATCCAGAACTTCAGCAAGATCAGTGCTCCACTCACCTTCTTGCTGTGTAATGGGCCCAAGTCTCTGTCCTGGAATCCTGAAGCTACCTTAGCGTTCAACCAACTGAGGACTGCATTCTGTACAGCTCCTATCCTCACTCATCCCAATCCAGAACTACCCTTCATCGTCGAGGCAGATGCCTCCATCAGCGGGGTAAGAGCTGTACTCTCACAGCGGCAGGGTGAGCCTCCCAAACTCCATCCATGCGCCTTCTACTCAAAGAAACTGTCCCGGCGGAGTGGAAGTATGACATAGGCAAGTGTGAACTGCTGGTGGTCAAACTGGCTTTAGAAGAGTGGCGACACTGGCTGGAGGGAGCTAAACACCATTTTAAAGTGATCACTGATCATAGAAACCTTGAATATCTTCATGAAGCAAAAAGACTGAACATACGCCAAGCTCACTGGGCCCTTTTCCTCACTCGATTCAATTTCACCGTTACATACCGACCTGGCGACACGAACCAGCGAGCTGATGCCCTACCATGCCTTCATCCGGAAGTCATCACCTCACCACCCTAACCTATTCTCCCTCCAGCCTTATTGGTCAGTCCCATCCAATGGTCACTCGACAAATAGATCGCCGAAGCCACGTGGTTGGTCCAGGAGGTCTCCCGATATATTCGTGGCTGCTCAGTCTGCTCAGTTTGAAGACAAAAGAGCCAGGCTGATGCCAGAAGAACAGCAACGCCCCAATACCATCCTGGGCAGAAGGTCAGGCTGTCGACCAGGGACATGAGTCTTCAACTGCCCTGCCGAAAGCTGAGTCCCTGCTATGTCGGTCCTTTCACCATCCACAGGCAGATCAACGAAGTCACCTACAGGCTCAACCTTCCTCCTCACTACCGTATTGCACCTTTATTTGATGTATCCCTTCTTAAACCATTCACTGACCCTCTGATCTACCGTAAGCTTCTGTGACCTTCTGCAATGCTGTATCCTTGCTCCAAGTTGACCCAAAGTCATCTCCTTGTCATCGAAGACATCCCCCGGTCACCAAAGTCATCTCCTCGTCTTGTCGACCCCAAACTTACCATTTGTTGTTCCTCAATCTCTGCTGTCATCATTGTGTCCAAGCCTAATCGTGACAGTTACATAATTGTTTTACTGTTGAGATTTAGCTGAAAACCCTATAGGCTGTTTAATGACAGGTTTATGCTGTGACAACTTGCTCCATATACAGTATTGTGACAGCATGAGTCTTATTCTTACTGAAGTGACTTACAGGGAAGTGCACAAATCACATTAATAATAACCTATAATTATCACATTTTTATCGTTCTACTCTGTACCGTATAGATCAGCTGATCTTGTTCTTCTTCTAGAGTAGAGGTACTGCCTTTAGAAATATTTATATTGAGCAGTTCCCACTCTCCCTGAGTCTGAAAGGCCTTCTTGGAGCTGAGGGTCAGGAATGATGCGTCAGAGAACGGGAAGATCATGAGCTCCTTGCCTGAGAGAAAATCAACAACAGACATTACAATGATTTTAATGTCAAATATGCATAGGATGGGAGAAAAAATAAATTTTGTATCACTACCCCATGAATGCATAAAGGGGGTCAAATTGACCCATATTAATTTCCTAATGAATTTCGACTCAACCCAGTACTTTTGGATACATTTTTGTCAATAATGATATTTATTTTCTTAACTTTATGGATTACTTAAAAATCTGTTGTGACTTTTTGTTGTTGTTGCTCTTAGCCAAGAATTTGCCTCAGTGTCTGAATACGCATATCTCCCTACTATGCAGTATTCATAAAACAGTAGGCAAAAAAAAGTATCTGCACGACCTACTATTTCTGCCATGATTCACATCCAATGAACACTTTACTATCCATGGACCTTGGAGAGGAGTTGTGAATGACATGGAAATGACAGAACCCACTCTATAGCTCACATGACAATGCTAATATGGTGGCAGATGTAGTACATTCAGACTGCATTCATGCTATACACATGCATACTTGATAATATTCATACTATACACATGCATACTTTTGTAACAATCATGAAGTTCTTCATCAAATGTAGAACCTACTCAGACAGTATATGAGTATATAGGCTACAGGAAAGGACAGCGGAAGCCCCCCAAAAAAGAAGAGGTGCAAACTCTGCCCAAAAGTTTGCTTAGAAAGGTGCAAATGTTATTTAAAATTTTCTGTCTCTGTCTGAAAAGATCATTTGGGAAGTAAAGGTTCAGACTTGAATATGCTCTACAGTACATCTAAATTAGTTTAGAGTTTGTTAAGAAAAAGTACAACTGCATTTTATAAAGAATATTTTTATAAAGTGATCTTTTGTAATGCATAAGTGGACAAATATGTTTGATATATGAAAACATTTGTGTATCATCAGTTAATTTAACCCTAACCCTAACCCTTTTTTTTAAGGAAACCATTAATTCCAATACGGGTCATTTTGACCCCCTTTATGCATTCTAGGGTTAAAATCATGTTTGCCAAAATCAGGGTTGTGCATCAATATGCATATTTTGTCAAAAATGTATGATGTTTTTGATTGTTTAATTTCTCTGAATTGTAATTTAGTATTTTTCTCTTCCTGTCGTTTCAATTCAAATGCCAATTCAACATCCTTTAGGTGTGTCCAATTCAATTTAATTTCACGTTCATGAACTGAATTCTTCATTTCTGAATTTTGCCCAACCCTGATCATCACTGATTTTTGAGTTTCAGATGTACTTGAAAGGATTGGAGACTGAATGGTAAATTTGCAGCTTTGGATGTCAAAGGGAAACTGGTACAGGTACATCTTGCAGGCCATTGTCAGAGATAAAGTGCTAGATGCGATAACAATGCCTTGATTACGCAACTGCACATATTGATTCTCTGTTGTTGCAAACTCTGTCTTGATGCTATAGAAAGAAAACAAGAAAAAAATACTATGAGGACTAGAGACAATGAGTTCAAAAAAATCAAATGCCAACCTTAAATGTTTAGATCAACCAATAAATAAAAATTCTGTCATCCATTACTCAACCTTATGTTGTTCCAAAGGCTATTATTAATCTTCGAAACATAAATAAAGATATTTTTAATAAAATCTTAGGGATTTCTGTCCCTCCATTAAAAGTCCATTCTGGAAGCTGCATTAAGTTCATAAAGACATCGTAAAAGTAATCTATATGATTTGAGTGGTTTAATCCAAGTCTTCTGAAGGGATACAATGACATTACACAGATCAGGCATAACATTATGACCACTGACAGGTGAAGTGAATAACACTGATTATCCCTTCATCATGGCACCTGCGACAGGGTCATGGGTGGCCAAGGCTCATTGATGCACGTGGGGAGCGAAGGCTGGCCCATGTGGTGTGGTCAAACAGACGAGCTACTGTAGCTCAGATTGCTCAAGAAGTTAATGCTGGTTCTGATAGAAAGGTGTCAGAATACACAGTGCATCGCAGTTTGTTGCGTATGGGACTGCATAGCCGCAGACCAGTCAGGGTGCCCATGCTGACCCCTGTCCACCGCCGAAAGCGCCAACAGTGGGCAAGTGAGCATCAGAACTGGACCACGGAGCAATGTAAGAAGGAGGACTGGTCTGATGAATCATGTTTTCTTTTACATCACATGGATGGCCGTGTGCATCGCTTACCTGGGGAACACATGGCACCAGGATGCACTATGGGAAGAAAGCAGTGTGATGCTGGGAAACCTTGGGTCCTGCCATCCATGTGGATGTTACTTTGACACGTACCACCTACCTAAGCATTGTTGCAGACCATGTACACCCTTTCATGGAAACGGTATCCCCTGGTGGCTGTGGCCTCTTTCAGCAGGATAATGCGCCCTGCCACAAAGCAAAAATGGGTCAGGAATGGTTTGAGGAGCACAGCAACAAGTTTGAGGCATTGACTTGGCCTCCAAATTCCCCAGATCTCAATCCAATCGAGCATCTGTGAGATGTGCTGAACAAACAAGTCCAATCCATGGAGGCCCCACCTCGCAACTTACAGGACTTAAAGGATCTGCTGCTAACATCTTGGGGCCAGATACCACAGCACACCTTCAGGGGTCTAGTGGAGTCCATGCCTCGACGGATCAGGGCTGTTTTGGCAGCAAAAGGGGGGCCTATGTAGGTGGTCATAATGGTATGCCTGATTAATGTATATAATAAGCAGGTTTAATTTAGGCTTTTATTCACTCGAAGATGAATAAAAGTCTTTTAAGTCCTTTTTCAGGATTAAGACAACACGAGGCTGAGTAAATGATGCCAGAATTTTCATTTTTGGATGAACTAACAAACCCTTTAAAGACTAGAGATTCAGATGCTTTATACAAAAAAGGTGAAAAACTTTATTTATAGGAGTCATATACATGTTTATTGTTCACTTATAATGTTATATAATGGCTCTTGTCTTTCCTAACATTGGGATCTGCAGAGCAATAGATGCTACACACAGCCAGAAAGTGCTTGGTTTCACTAAATTTCACTAATTTTCTAAAACAATAAAACGATTAATTCACTCACTCAATGACTCCTTTGGGGTTTTAAGTTTTAGCAAACCATCCTGAATTACACTATTTTTTTCAGACCTTTCAACTATGTTGATGTCTGGAGTCCAAATCATATCTTTTTTAATTGAAGCGAGAGAGATTCCACAAAAGTCATCAGGATTCCATAGTGTGAACTCACTGTACCAACCCTGCAAAGTTATGGGCATAACGTTAACAGTGATTATAACTAGTGGTCAACCGACAGCAAACAGTGCAAAATCATAATCATTTTTCTTTATACAAATAATGTACAAACCCAATTCCAAAAAAGTTGGGACACTGTACAAATTGTGAAAAAAAACAGAATGCAATGATGTGGAAGTTTCAAAATTCAATATTTTATTCAGAATACAACATAGATGACATATCAAATGTTTAAACTGAGAAAATGTATCATTTTGAAGGAAAAATAAGTTGATTTTAAATTTCATGGCATCAACACATCTCAAAAAAGTTGGAACAAGGCCATGTTTACCACTGTGTGGCATCCCCTCTTCTTTTCATAACAGTCTGCAAACGTCTGGGGACTGAGGAGACAAGTTGCTCAAGTTTAGGAATAGGAATGTTGTCCCATTCTTGTCTAATACAGGCTTCTAGTTGCTCAACTGTCTTAGGTCTTCTTTGTCGCATCTTCCTCTTTATGATGCGCCAAATGTTTTCTATGGGTAAAAGATCTGGACTGCAGGCTGGCCATTTCAGTACCCGGATCCTTCTTCTACACAGCCATGATGTTGTAATTGATGCAGTATGTGGTCTGGCATTGTCATGTTGGAAAATGCAAGGTCTTCCCTGAAAGAGACGACGTCTGGATGGGAGCATATGTTGTTCTAGAACTTGGATATACCTTTCAGCATTGATGGTGCCTTTCCAGATGTGTAAGCTGCCCATGCCACACGCACTCATGCAACCCCATACCATCAGAGATGCAGGCTTCTGAACTGAGCGCTGATAACAACTTGGGTTGTCCTTGTCCTCTTTAGTCCGGATGACATGGCGTCCCAGTTTTCCAAAAAGAACTTCAAATTTTGATTCGTCTGACCACAGAACAGTTTTCCACTTTGCCACAGTCCATTTTAAATGAGCCTTGGCCCAGAGAAAACGCCTGCGCTTCTGGATCATGTTTAGATATGGCTTCTTTTTTGACCTATAGAGTTTTAGCCGGCAACGGCGAATGGCACGGTGGATTGTGTTCACCGACAATGTTTTCTGGAAGTATTCCTGAGCCCATGTTGTGATTTCCATTACAGTAGCATTCCTGTATGTGATGCAGTGCCGTCTAAGGGCCCGAAGATCACGGGCATCCAGTATGGTTTTCCGGCCTTGACCCTTACGCACAGAGATTGTTCCAGATTCTCTGAATCTTTGGATGATATTATGCACTGTAGATGATGATAACTTCAAACTCTTTGCAATTTTTCTCTGAGAAACTCCTTTCTGATATTGCTCCACTATTTTTCGCCGCAGCATTGGGGGAATTGGTGATCCTCTGCCCATCTTGACTTCTGAGAGACACTGCCACTCTGAGAGGCTCTTTTTATACTCAATCATGTTGCCAATTGACCTAATAAGTTGCAAATTGGTCCTCCAGCTGTTCCTTATATGTACATTTAACTTTTCCGGCCTCTTATTGCTACCTGTCCCAACTTTTTTGGAATGTGTAGCTCTCATGAAATCCAAAATGAGCCAATATTTGGCATGACATTTCAAAATGTCTCACTTTCAACATTTGATATGTTATCTATATTCTATTGTGAATAAAATACAAGTTTATGAGATTTGTAAATTATTGCATTCCTTTTTTATTCACAATTTGTACAGTGTCCCAACTTTTTTGGAATCGGGTTTGTATAAAAAAATATTCTTTTTTAACTTTATTTTTTCAATATCTACATTTATAATATCTGACTTAAAATAAAAGAGACCTTCCAATGTCTTGCTTTGGTTCATCAGTCAAATAGTTACTGGACAATGCCAACAAGTATGGCCTGTTAATTAGCTTGGCAGTGTATCAATAAATATCATTATCATCATTATCTTTTCCAAATAAAACATATGATTATACATGTCATGGTTTTATAAGTTGAGTAAAACTGTGTGTGAAAAAGGTTCTGAAAACACTTACAAGTATAACTGTGATTTGTGTTGAGATGCTCTGGGCTTTTTCATTCTGTAGAGAGAAACAGGTGTTGAGTGATGATAATACAACGGCGTGACATCCTGTGTCATTGGCATACAAGTAAATCATGCTGGATTTATACCACTTCTGTAATGGAGGTCACAAGCAGGTTCATATAAACAGTAGTAGGAGTTGTCCAGTTATGCACGGGCCGTAGGGACGTCATCTGAACATCACTGTTGTCCAAGCCGAGATGTTCGATAAGCGCCTTATAACTGCAGTTTCCAACAGCAGACACCCACCCTGCACAGATGACACTTCAAGTCCATATTCTCCATTTACAGTACAACTAGTGTATTTGTTCCAATAATAGCAATGCTAAAAGGAAGATATAAAATGCAACTATGCTTATGACCTGTTCAGTGAACGTGATTTCACCAAGTGAAACATGTTCCTGGATCAACGTCTTTGTGCTAAATTCCAATCAACCAATCAGATTTGAGGGACAAGTTTACAGTTTATGTTAAGTTTAGGCTTACAACCAGGGTGAGGTGCTTGTACACCAGTGTTATTCACCTATCATTTCCCTCTGATTTTAGGGATGTTATGTTAGGTTTAGGGATAGGACTACATTTTCGGACAGGAGTGTTGTTCCAGGATCAACAAAATACTGTATGTTGACACAGGAACATGTTGTACTCAGCAAAATCATAGTGACCATAACTGTTCTTAACTGTTCATAAGTTACCCTTGTAAAAAAGAGGTATACACTTTAGCATACTTTTAAAAGAATACTTATTACAGAAATAATACTTTAAAAAGATATAATTAAGTACAAACTGACCCTGTTTTTTGAAAACTTAAATGCATGGTAAGTGAAATTAAATGAAAATGCATTATGCTTTAAATTATTACATACTTCAGATTATTATATTAAATGCAATTAGCTAAACTTAAGAGTGTTTTTGACCCATTTAAGTAGGACTTTAAGTATACCTTTATATGTAATTTCATAATTACTTCTACTGTCTTTGAAATATGATTAAAGTTACTGCTGAATATACTGACAAGCATTTATGATAAGCTAAAATAATGTAATTTCTACTGAATTTCTTTTATGTCATGTATTTAAATATATTCGTAATTACACATTTGCAGTGATGAAATTGCTATTTATTATACTTGACATATATAAACACTTCAGTCATTTCAAATAACACTTCAGTTCAAATCATAATCAAGCACTTTACATGAGCTTTAGTATGTTAGTCAACACATCAAATTAAGTGCACTTCTTTAAAGCAGGAAAAACAATTATTAAAACAATAATTCATAAAACTTTTAATTTGACATTATTACAAATGTCAAATAAGTGCACTTAAGTGGCCTTTCATTTCATCAATATTATATCTGCAAGTACAGTTTTTTTTAATATACTTTTTTAAGATCTGACATACACTACAAGTGAACGCAATTAAGCGCACTTCTTTTTCTTTTTCACAAACTGTAGTATTTTGGTGCAAATTCATTTGTCACTATGTAGAAGATTATCGTGTCAGTGTTTACAGCATGCATGACAGACTCTCATCCCTAAACATTGTTGAGCAAAACTGCACAACACAACGGATATAGTTAGACATTTAAAAACAGACTTACCGGCTGAGGCAAGATACAATATTAGCCACCGTAGATCCATGGCAAATAGTCAAACAGGGAAGCAGCATTGAACAGCTGACTGTCACTTGGTCACATTTATATAGTGTAAATGAGAAGCATGTCCAACCTCCTCTTGTATTCTTAGTGTGCGGCAAAAAAAAACAATACAAACAGCTGATGTCATACCTATATGGCCTATATGCTTTGTCTGATGTGTTGTTTCACATCTTGTTTGTTACACAGTATGAAGTGTTTATGTCCTAATGGGCTGATAAAACTTATTTAAAAAAATGATTTGCTTCAAATATGAAATGACTACATATAATCAGATTGTGTATGCTGCATGACTTTATGGTCATAATGAATTATTTCTTAGATTATTCATTCATAAATATATCATAACATGCACACATTTTTTTGTAATGAATCCATTAATTATAAACACCTGCCTAAACACTTCATGTTGTGGTGGATTTATAAGGGATCTTTTTTCTAAACAAAGAGACGTATTGATTGTATTCTTTTCCAAAGTCTGCTTGAACAGAACTTAATCAGTTTTAAATAAAGTTATTTGTCTACCATGATTTATATGCTATATGATTTACCTGTCCATGTAACATCAAACATACGAATAAGAGATGCCACAAAACCCACTGGTGCAAATGCAAACAAACCTTGTGCAGTGAGTGAGTCAAGACCTTTGTTCAACACTTCATGCAAGGAGCATTTGTACAGTATAGTGTTATTTACATTTATTCATTTAGCAGATGCTTTTATCCAAAGTGACTAAAAATTGAGGAATACAACAAGCGATTTATCTTAAAGAGGCGACATTATCACTATGGCTTCACCAAACTAAATCAGCATAGGTTGTGAAAAACCTGCACCTTATCTGTGCATAATAGCCAGCGTTTAGCACTTCTTTCAAGGGAATATTCTGGGTTCAGTACAAGTTAAGCCTGAGAGCACTTGTCAAGGATAATGCTGATTATCATAACAATTATTTTTATTTTTGCTTTGGAAATCTGGCCTACAGTGGCACTCTTACAATTGAAAAATCATAAAAATGACTAGAACAAATTTACCAACTAAATAAATAAATATATACCTGCCCCACGATGCGAGCACATGCAATCGCACATTCAAGCTTTTGCTTCGGAGCCGAGCGGTTGTTGCTGTTCTGCTCTACAATCATCAACGAGTGTGCTACGAGTTGAAAGAAGCTCTTTAATCAAGTGTTGGTGTGATGGCGCGTCTTTTTAAAAATGTCATTCCACCCGTGTGTTTCTGTATGGGGTCGTTTCATGTCTCCATCTGACAGTCACGATCGCTGTCTCACGTGTCTGGGCTTAAAGCACGCTGAGGTGGCTTTCTTAGATGAGTCACCTTGTGCTGTGGGGCTTCCGGCTGAGATTGCTGATCCTTCCCGTGGGTGACCAAGCATTTCATTCGGGGAACATCCTGCCCCGCACATTCGATCAAGCACATCCTGCCCCGGCGGCCTGCTGCTGTCCCTACCCTGTCACCGGCTGCAGTTGCCCAGCCTGTTCGTCACCGAGGGCACCCCCCCTGCGGCTTCCACCTCCGCTCCCGCACAGCCACAGCAGCAGCCCCCACCTAGGCCGCAGTGTGGATCCGGCCACAAGAAAGCGGTGCAGCCCGTCCCAGCCCCTGCCAGAGCCTCCAAGTGTCAGGCCAAACAGCACTCCTGAGACGGGCGACCCAGTGATGGAGGAGATAGCTCTTCGGGAGATGGTGACCGCACCACTCCTTCCCCTGGAGGAGGGCCGGGCGGAGAATCTTTTGTTGAGTTTACGGTCATACCCAAATTCTCAGAAAAAGAGCAGTTTCCTCTATCTCTGGGTCCCAAGAGGGCACGTGTGAGACACAATGCCTTGCCACTCTCATCCCCCTCTTCTCTCGCCAACGGGCAGTGGTGTGCGGTTCGAGGACACGATTCCTTCTCATGCACCTCCTGCCCAACCATGGAGTCAGGTAAGTGTTGTATCTCACACTCGGACCCCACTCTGGGACGCTGTGCCTCTGGATGGCGCTTGGCCTGTGCTCCACCTCACTGCAGCGATCGTCTTTAAGGATGCAGACTTTTATGTCTCGATTCTCCCTCAACACAGACCATTCTTGCACTTTGCGTTTGAGGGTCGAGCTTATCAGTACAAAGTCCCCCCTTCGGGTTGTCCCTGTCTCCTCGCGTCTTTACAAAAGTCACAGAGGCGACCCTTGCTCCCTTCGACCCTCGCATTCTCAACTACCTTGATGACTGGCTCATCCTGTTGTGCGAACACAGGGACCTGATGCTCCAGCATCTCAGCCATCTGGGGCTTCGGGTCAACTGGGAAAAGAGCAAACTCTCCCGTGTGCATAGGATCTCTTTTTTCAGTATGGAGCTAGACTCAACCTGATAGCACGTCTCACAAACGAACATGCTCAGTCGGTGCTGAACTGCCTGAATTCGTTCAAAGGCAGGAGAGAGGTTCCACTGAGGAAATTTCAGAGGCTCCTGGGGCATATGGCATCCACAGCCGCAGTCACGCCGCTCAGATTGCTTCATATGAGACCGCTTCAACACTGGCTTCATGGCTGAGTCCCGCGACACGCACCTGGCGAGCTCAATCGTGCAAGAGATGCTTCAGGGCCGCACAGGTAGACCTGTTTGCCGACCCAGACACATCCCATTGGTAGTTGTTTTATCCCCTGACTGAGGAGACCCTCGGCACAGATGCGCTGGCACACAGCTGGCCTCGGGGCCTACGCAAGTATGCGTTTCCCCCAGTGAGCCTTCTCGCACAGACACTATGCAAGGTCAGGGAGGACCAGGCGCAGGTATTGTTAGTTTCACCCTACTAGCCCAACCGGACCTAGTTCCTGGAACTGATGCTTCTCGCAACAGCCTCTCCAATGCAAATTCCTCTGAGGAAGGACCTCATTTCTCTGAGACTGGGCACCCTATGGCACCCTTGTCCAGACCTCTGGAACCTCCGCGTGTGGTCTTTGGACGGGATGTGGAGGACTTAGGTGATCTACCCCCAGCGATGGTATCGTCGATGACATCATCACTTCGGCGAGAGGGCCCTCTATGAGGCATGCTTACGCTCTGAAGTGGAACCTGTTCATTGACTGATGCTCTTCTCACAGAGAAGCCCCCCGGAGATGCCTGATCAGAGCTGTGCTTTCCTTCCTGCAAGAAGGGCTGAAGCAAAGGCTGTCTCCCTCCACCCTGAAAGTGTATGCCGCCGCACATTACAATGCAGTAGATGGTAAGTCTGTGTGAAAGCACGACCTGATCATCAGGTTCCTGAGGGGCGCGAGAAGGTTAAATCCTCCTCATCCTCACCTTGTACCCTCTTGGGACCTCTCCTTGGCATTAACAGCCTTGCAGAGAGTGCCATTTGAACCATTGCAGTCAGCAGACCTCAAAATCCTATCTCTTAATACAGCGCTTCTGACTGCACTGGCTTCTGTTAAGAGGGTAGAGGACCTACAAGTATTTTTGGTCAATGAATCGTGTCTGGAATTCGGACCGGCAAACTCTCACATAATCCTGAGACCCCGGCCCGGATACATGCCCAAGGTTCCCACCACGTCCCTTCAAGGATTACATGGTGAACCTGCAAGCACTGCCCCTGGAGGACGCAGTCCCAGCCCTTGCTCTGCTCTGTCCCGTCCGCGATAGTGGATGCTATAGTCTTGGCATACCAAGCCCAAGATCAGCCATGCTCCCTGGGGGTGAGTGCCTATTCCACTCGGAGTGTTGCTTCCTTCTGGGCATTGGTGCACGATGCCTTGCTAGCAGACATTTGTAGAGCTGCGGGCTGGGCGTCAAGTTTTATAACTTCCATGTAGAGCCTGTGTCCTCCCGTGTACTCGCCACAATTAGCCAGAAGACTCTGAGGACCCGCTCGTGTCTCGCTTGCAGCGCCATTCCCCTCCTAGGACTGGATATGTGCGCTTATCTGCTCCAAGGGTGAGTTCCCCACCTGGTGAACCCTGCATGGAGTTCCTCCAGCACCCTCTGCAGTCAGATGTGGTGGAGGCGTCAGATGATAGGACTAACACTCATGTGTATGCCCAGAAGGTCAGCCCCTGTTCTAGACTAGGTGCCCATGTGTTGTGATCTCTCTACAGGTGCTACCACTTGTGTATTCTTCCACGGTACAGCTTTCCTGTCTGTGAGCCCGTGTCTTTCCCCAGCAGAGGCCACTCTGCCGTCTCTGCTTGGTACTGACTTCACCCTAACTAGGCTGAATCTAAGACAGAGACCTTCCATATGTAGCACTGCCCTGTTGGCCAGGCCATATGCGTAATTCCGACGTTACCTACCTACGGGCAGGATGTGGTCTCTGTAGAGTCCCTTCCCATAGGTACGCTTTCCCAGAGTTATCCAATACTGTCACTGTATGGGTTAAGAGGAACATCAGTGATTGATACTTCTCTGTGCTGAAGCCGTGTCCTTTCTCCACCTGGTAGGTGCTGGGGGATTAGGCGGCTTACACAAGGCGTTGGAAGGGGCAACAACTGTGGCGTTTTGGTAGGGATCCCAATTCGTCAGTCGTTCTGACGTAACATTAAACGTGACTGACTGATAGGGAACGTCTGGGTTACTAATGTAACCCCCGTTCCCTGAGGGAGGGAACCGAGACGTTACGTCCTGTCGCCACAATTGCAGTATCACTGCTGAACGGCTGAATCTTATTATTATCAATTGTGGATACGTTTTTCTCAGGATTCTTTAATGAATAGAAAGTTTTTATTAGTTATTTCTAGAATCACTTTAATGCATCCTTGTTGAATAAAAGTATTAATTTCTTGTTTTTTAAAAAACTTTCTTACCCCAAATTTTTAAATGATAGTGTATCACAGTTTTCACAAAACTACAACTGCTTTCAACATTCATAATAATAAGAAGTGTTTCTGAGCAGCAAATCATCATATCAGAATGATTTCTGAAGGATCATGTGACACTGAAGACTGGAGTAATGATGCTGAAAGTTCAGCTTTGATCACAGGAATAAATTACATTTTACAATATATTCACATAGAAAACAGTTCCTTTAAATTGTAATAATATTTCTTATATTCATGGTAATCAACATTATGTTAAATTCAAATGTTGTTGATTAAGTTTAACTTAAATGGAACCTCTGAATATACATTTAAACATTAACGGTTATTATCATTAACTAAAACTAAAACCATAAAAATTCATTTTCATTAATTAAAATAAAATATAAAGAAACATAAACTTATTTTATTTCAGCTAGTTGACACTATAATAGTATACTATAATAGAAAAAAATATAATAGTATATTAATGATACTAATACACTCACCTAAAGGATTATTAGGAACACCTGTTCAATTTCTCATTAAGGCAATTATCTAATCAACCAATCACATGGCAGTTGCTTCAATGCATTTAGGGGTGTGGTCCTGGTCAAGACAATCTCCTGAACTCCAAACTGAATGTCAGAATGGGAAAGAAAGGTGATTTAAGCAATTTTGAGCGTGGCATGGTTGTTGGTGCCAGACGGGCCGGTCTGAGTATTTCACAATCTGCTCAGTTACTGGGATTTTCACGCACAACCATTTCTAGAGTTTACAAAGAATGGTGTGAAAAGGGAAAAACATCCAGTATGCGGCAGTCCTGTGGGCGAAAATGCCTTGTTGATGCTAGAGGTCAGAGGAGAATGGGCCGACTGATTCAAGCTGATAGAAGAGCAACTTTGACTGAAATAACCACTCGTTACAACCAAGGTATGCAGCAAAGCATTTGTGAAGCCACAACACGCACAACCTTGAGGCGGATGGGCAACAACAGCAGAAGACCCCACCGGGTACCACTCATCTCCACTACAAATAGGAAAATGAGGCTACAATTTGCACGAGCTCACCAAAATTGGACAGTTGAAGACTGGAAAAATGTTGCCTGGTCTGATGAGTCTCGATTTCTGTTGAGACATTCAGATGGTAGAGTCAGAATTTGGCGTAAACAGAATGAGAACATGGATCCATCATGCCTTGTTACCACTGTGCAGGCTGGTGGTGGTGGTGTAATGGTGTGGGGGATGTTTTCTTGGCACACTTTAGGCCCCTTAGTGCCAATTGGGCATCGTTTAAATGCCACGGCCTACCTGAGCATTGTTTCTGACCATGTCCATCCCTTTATGACCACCATGTACCCATCCTCTGATGGCTACTTCCAGCAGGATAATGCACCATGTTACAAAGCTCGAATCATTTCAAATTGGTTTCTTGAACATGACAATGAGTTCACTGTACTAAAATGGCCCCCACAGTCACCAGATCTCAACCCAATAGAGCATCTTTGGGATGTGGTGGAACGGGAGCTTCGTGCCCTGGATGTGCATCCCACAAATCTCCATCAACTGCAAGATGCTATTCTATCAATATGGGCCAACATTTCTAAAGAATGCTTTCAGCACCTTGTTGAATCAATGCCACGTAGAATTAAGGCAGTTCTGAAGGCGAAAGGGGGTCAAACACAGTATTAGTATGGTGTTCCTAATAATCCTTTAGGTGAGTGTATATCAGTGCTGTTAAGAAGAAAAAAAACACTTTTGTTGCTATTAAGAAACAAATGATTTTTAAAATCTTAACATTATGCATTATGTGACATGAGAATCACTGACACGTGCTCGTATGGTCAGTCTATTTTGCCAGTGTTTATGAGTATTATGAGTGTAAAGGTGACTCTAATCTAATGCCTGCTGAAAATCAGCAGTTCAACTTAATCAGCCATGAATATAAAATTATGATGTATCTACCATGATTCATATGTACCTGTATGACTCTGTCCATGCAGTGACATCAAGTTAAATGTACACAACTGTAATTTAATTTTATCATATATCACCACTTCAACACTGTTGATGTAGTGGCTAATGCTTTATTGACTAAGTATAGCTTTCCAAAGGCATATATATGTGATGTATATATATGAGAGCAGATGGAGCAAATGACTAGGGTAGAAGTGTCAGATGAGACGAGATGATGAGGTGGTGTGCAGTTTCACTGAGGCTTCAACACTAACCTAATTAACGCTTTACTACATCAGTTAAAGGGATAGTTCACCCAAAGTTCATTAATTACTCACCCTCATCTCGTTCCAAACCTGTAAGACTTTCGTTCAACTTCAGCTTCAACACAAATTAAGATATTTTTTATGAAATCTGAGAGCTTTCTATCCCTCCATAGACAGCTATGCAACTGAAACACTGACGCTTCAAAAAGTGCATAAAAATATCATAAAGCTAATCCATATGAATTGAGCGGTTTAGTCCAAATTTTCTGAAGAGACTCGATCACTTTATATGATGAAGATTTATATGAACAGATTCAATTTAGGCTTTTATTCACATGTAAACAGATCAGCGAACATTAACAGAAGCTCAACTGAACCAGCTTGACGCGCGAGAACAAACATTTGAGTGTCATGGCAAAGGCTGTGAATACTTATGTACATGTGATTTTTTTGTTTTTTATTTTTAATAAATTTGCAAAGATTTCAAACAAACGTCTTTCACATTGTCATTATGGGGTATTGTTTGTAGAATTGAGGGAAAAACATGAATTTAATCCATTTTGGAATAAGGCTGTAACATAACAAAATCTGGAAAAAGTGAAGCACTATGAATACTTTCCGGATGCACTGTACGATCTCTTTATGACCTTTTTGAAGCGTTAAAGTTTTAGTTGCGTAGCTGTCAATGGAGGGACAAAATCAAAACATCTTCATTTGTGTTCTGAAGATGAACGAAAGTCTTACAGGTTTGAAGGGTGATACAGCAAACTGTATAAAAATCTGTGGAAATGTCTATGGTGCCCAGACTATGAACCTACACTATATTGCCAAAAGTATTAGGACACCCCTCCAAATCATTGAATGCAGGTGTTCCAATCACTTCCATGGCCACAGGTGTATAAAATCAAGCACCTAGGCATGCAGACGCTTCTACAAACATTTGTGAAAGAATGGGTCGCTCTCAGGAGCTCAGTGAATTCAAGCATGGTACCGTGATAGGTTGCCACCTCTACAATAAGTCCATTCGTGAAATTTCCTCACTACTAAATATTCCACGGTCAACTGTTAGTACTATTATAACAAAGTGGAAGAAATTGGGAACAACAGCAACTCAGCCACGAAGTGGTAGGCCACGTAAAATCACAGAGCGGGGTCAGTGCATGCTGAGGCGCACAGAAGTTGCCAACTTTCTGCAGAGTCAATAGCTACAGACCTCCAAACCTCGTGTGGCCTTCAGATTAGCTCAAGAACAGTACATAGAGAGCTTCATGGAATGGGTTTCCATGGCCAAACAGCTGCATCCAAGCCTTACATCACCAAGTGCAATGCAAAGCGTCGGATGCAGTGGTGTAAAGCACGCCGCCACTGGACTCTAGAGCAGTGGAGACGTGTTCTCTGGAGTGACGAATCACGCTTCTCTGTCTGACAATCCGATGGACGAGTCTGGGTTTGGTAGTTGCCAGGAGAACGGTGCTTGCCTGACTGCATTGTGCCGAGTATAAAGTTTGGTAGAGGGGGGATTATGGTGTGGGGTTGTTTTTCAGGGGTTGGGCTTGGCCCCTTAGCTCCAGTGAAAGGAACTCTTAATGCATACCAAGACATTTTGGACAATTTCATGCTCCCAACTTTGTGGGAACAGTTTGGGGATGGCCCCTTCCTGTTCCAACATGACTGCGCACCAGTGCACAAAGCAAGGTCCATAAAGACATGGATGAGCGAGTTTGGTGTGGAGGAACTTGACTGGCCTGCACAGAGTCCTGACCTCAACCCGATAGAACACCTTTGGGATGAATTAGAGCGGAGACTGCGAGCCAGGCCTTCTCGTCCAACATCAGTGCCTGACCTCACAAATGCGCTTCTAGAAGAATGGTCAAAAATTCCCACAAAAACACTCCTAAACCTTATGGAAAGCCTTCCCAGAAGAGTTGAAGCTGTTATAGCTGCAAAGGGTGGGCCAACTACATATTAAACCCTACGGATTAAGAATGGGATGTCATCAGGGCCTGAAATTAACACCCGACCACGCACCAAATTCGGGTGAATTTTGCAAATAGGCGGGTAACACTGTCAATCTACCTGCCACATTGGCAGGTAGCCAATGAGAATTGAATGATTCATTAGGTAGTTTGAGAGGATGCGACTGCTGTTTCGGAACGTTCATGCGATTGGAAAGAAGATGAGGCCCTTCTCTGACTATGTTTGGATGTGCGAGTAAGTATTAAACTGTAGGTGAGATGGGATGAGATAATGCAACGCTGACGTAGGCTACAGTACAATGACAGTTGCACAGATGTGTGTGTGTGTGCATGTTGGGAGTTGGGAACCGGTGAGAAAATGTCCGGTACCCGGTAACTTTACCAGTAATAATAATATTAATTTAGTTCTGAACGCTGTAACTAACAGCTGCCAGGACCTGTCTACGTGACTAAATCAGCCATCAACACAGCCGTGTGTGATTTGTTTACATACGGGCTGCAGAGTTATTATTACTTATGTTGATTTCCTTAATAACTTGACAGCATTTAAATGTGTATTCTTACAAATTAAAGAACAATGTTTGTGCTATTCCTGTTTTTCACCTTTATGAGGCAAAAAAAACTGGCTGGTAAAAAGTCACTGTGGCAGGTGGTCAAAAAAGTTAATTTCAGGCCCTGGATGTCATTAAAGTTTGTATGCATGTAAAGGCAGGCGTCCCAAAACTTTTGGCAATATAGTGTATATGTGGGTAATTTAATTAAATACCATATTAAATTGATTATCGTTTTTGGTCCCAATTTATATTAGGTGTCTTTAACTACTATGTACTTACATAATAATAATTGTTAGATAGATTGTTGTATTGCAAAACACTTGCTGCTATTGAGGTGGGATACAGATAAGGTTAGGCACAGGTTTGGCTGTTAGATGTGATTACAGAAATTAATTACAGCTGTAATTACATGCAGGTATTTTTAATAAATATAAGAACAGTGTAACAACACATGCACAAAACAAGCGCATTGTATCAAATGAGTAGTTTAGCACGTATTACGTAGTTAAAGACTCTTAATATGAAGTGGGTGCCATATTTATATTGACAGCTCTAACCAAATAAAAAGATCAAACTCAAAATGTAATAGAAGTTTCAACTTGGAAACTCATGCAAGAATGTAGATGCAGAGATGTGGGTGTGTGGATTCACAAACATAGCAGCACCCAGACAAAATAAATTGTTTTATTGAGTTATTCCTTTAATTCCAATGCCAAACTTTCACCACTTGAAATGCTCATCTAGCTTTCCCATTCTCGACAGAATATTTGTATTGTGCATAGTAGCACAGTAATGAATAAGCACAGAATAATAAAGAACCATCATCACCAATATATGTAAACCAAGGTATCCATACAGTACTTCCAATATGGAGTACACAGATAGAGCAAGAAACAAAACTTAAACCTGATACCCTGAAATTTTATTAACTAGTTCATTGAAATGTTCATCCAACCAGTAGTGACGGTCCTGAAGATAATATATAATTAGCGGACCAAAGTAGGCTTTGATGTTTTCTATGTCCAAACAATAGACATTTATTGATGACAGAAATGCTGGTGTCAGTAGTTTTGGCATAACTCGCACATGAAACTTTCTATGAAAATCAAATTAAAGGATTAGTACACACAAAAATGTAAATTCTGCTATCATTTACTCACCCTCATGTCGTTCCAAACCTGTATGACTTTCATTCTTTTGTGAAACACAAAAGAAGATATTTTGAAGAATGTTGGTAACCAAATCGTTTCGGTTCCCATTGACTTTCATTTTACAGTGGAAGTCAAAAAATACAATGGAAGCGTTTGGTTACCAACATTCTTGGAACAACATGAGGGTGAGCAAAAGATGACAGAATTTTCATTTTTGGGTGATCTAACCTTTAATACCCTGAGACCCAAACATTTTTCCGTACAGTTTTAGAAATGCTCCTTTAATACACATCGGTTGGAAGTTTGAAATCCTTGAAGCAGTAAAAAGAGATGTCACCATGATCCACCACTGCAAACGTCACTGGAACGTCTCCGCTTTGGAAGGACAGCTGCTTCATGGCATGCAGATCAGGCACGGGACCGTCGAAACTGTCAATGTACAAAGACATAAATCAGTTGGCATGCTCAGATCAGGACTTTTTCAGATGTCACATGACACAGATCCTGATCATTTGAGCTTTTATCAGGAGCTCTATCATAACCAGATATATGCAAGTTCATAAAATTCCTTTTACCTGCCTGTAGCAAATTTAAAAACCAAAATTTCAGCAGAAAAATGTATTTCACTCAGTCACAGGCAGAACTGGCAAAAACTGTGCACAGTTCATTATACATTACTGCATTATTCAGTATTCTGATTCTGATAATAACAATAAATATAGCTGAAAGCAGCAATTACGGGGCCAAGCACTTTATATGGCCATTATTGACATTTATGGACATAGACTTTATTTAGGGACTTTATGAACTTTGCAAAATTCACATGGATAAACACTTGCCATAGACTGGATTTGATCAAACAAACTTCAAACCTCAAGCCTGTTGCTTTGTACAGCACACCACTCATACACCATGGTTTGCTTAATTCAAATTTTTTTTTTTTTTTACATGAAAAAGTTTTACTTGGTTTTACTTGGTGCTTGACGCTTATCACTGGGCACCACATGGAAGACACGCTTTCAACCAGCTGTCAAGGTTCAGAAAACAAAATGTGGACAAAAATCCCCTAGGTGGCACTTGTGTTCAAACTTCTCAGGTACCTTCAAGACATTATTTCTTCTGTTAAAACTTTTGTATTTATTTAAGCTGTAAAATGTTTTATGTTCAGTATCTCCAGTTACTACTAAATTTGTCAGCCTGTTCCTAAAAAAATGTTAAAGGCTAAAAACATCACAGACGGGTCATATTACGAGGCCAAATATAGCATATTTTACACATTTTTATGACTTTATGCATATTCCATGTCATTGCTAAGTTCTGCAGACACACTTTCAACCAGCTGTCAAGCTTCAGAAAACAAAATGTGGACAAAAGTTTTCAAAAGTTATAAGCGTTTCTGCAAAAAATCCTCGTTCTATCTCTAGAACAATAGGTGGCACTGTGTTCAAACTTCTCAGGTACCTTCAGGACATGCTGTCAATGATCTCTACCTAATTTTGTGCCGATATGTCAAATCGTTTAAAAGATATCGCAATTTATGTCAAATTTCAAAATGGTGGACAGTCAATTTGTCTGATCTTTGCAAAATTAGTATCAAAGGATTGGTCGTGAAGAATCCGCAGACAACAAGATCTTGATTTTCTGATAAACATTTCAAAAGTTATGAATTATTTATCTCATGACCCATAGGTGGCGCTGTTGCCAATTTACCCATGTACCCTCAGATCAAGGTGCTAACAAAGTGTACCGAGTTTCGTTTTGATTGATCAAAGTTTGGCCGAGATATAGCATCTAATCTGATTTTGGGTCAACATCGTTAACTTCACATCATCATCATTTTTGAAGAAAAAGGTATATCAAAATTTGGTAAGAATTGGACCAAATTTGAAGGTGGAGTAGTGAAAAAACTGCATACAGTACATTTCAAAATGCTACTACTGTAATCACGGAGTCTTAATATACGATATTGAATGTGATCAGCATGGTGAGAGGAACCGGTGGTGGCGCTATAGAGTTGGTCTTAGAGACCCCAAAGTTGGTCAGATTACTATTCAGGACCACAACTATAAGTGTGCCAAATTTCATAATTTTCCTACTTGTGGTTCATAGGGCTGCCATAGACTACCATGCGGGAGTAATAATAATAAAGATAAAAAACAACAGATAAACAACCAACAATAAGGGCTACATCACCTTTGGTGCTTGGCCCCTAATAAATCAATGATAATTAAATATTGGTGTCTTTTATCAAAATAGAGCTGCTACTTTGCTTCATTTCATGCCAAAGAACACCTTATTTGTGGTAAAATCACTGTAACGCACAACCTTGAGACTTAGTAAATCATTTTTTTTCCAGTATCTCCAGTTATTACCAAATTTGTTATGCCTATACCCGATTTAAAAGCAAAATTGCAATTGTGCTTAAATCTTTTGTATTTATTTAAGCTGTAAAATGTTTTATGTTCAGTATCTCCAGTTATTAGTAAATTTGTTATGCCGGTTCCTAAAAACAAGTTAAAGGCTAAAAACATCACAGACGCGTCATATTACGAGGCCAAATATAGCATATTTTACACATTTTTATGACATATTTCCATGTCATTGCTAAGTTCTGCAAAAACATAAACTGAATTTCCAGCATGAATCAGCAGTCAATGCGATCCAACCACTGTATAAATAAGGCAAAATGACAAAACCAATACAGCAGGTAAAAGACAATCATAAAGCACGTAATGAATGACTGAACTAATTTCAGTGTATTGTGTCAGCTTGTTTACCTGCAGACACACATGCGGCTGTAAGGCTTTCCGGGGTGGCTCTTTTTAAACTCCGCCACCGTGTCCGGTTGGTAAACATCAAAACTAATCTTCCACTGGTCTGACGGGGACAATCTGACAAAATAGATTGTTTAAAACAGCAGTTCGATCATCTCAAAGGCTTATGTGACTTCACTGTCAATTTTGAGAGAAAGCTAGCAGGTTTACTCTGACAGTGTTTAATCATATCCCTCAATATGATATGGCTACAGGACAGGACAGGACAGTAAAGGTTGGTTTATACACCTGGAAACACCGTCAGACAAGCTTGAAGACTTGACAATGCTGATCTGGTCCAGCAGTTCACCTGCACCATAAAAATACAAAACAGATGAACGTCACATGGGAGACAAAAGCAGACATCTTCCATAAACAGGTGCCCCATTAAATTAAAAGCACAAAAACCAAGATCATATAACAGACAAACCGAAACAAAAATAAAACAAATCATTACGAACCTATTTTAACTACTAAAAATGTATTATTCACACATATCCTGTTTTTTGCCTATTATAAAATTATCTACAAATTATCATTTGTACATAGTATAAAATAATTATATTGAAAATAACCCTTTAAATAACATTAACAATCAAATTGTCAAACATTACTTAATGCATTAGGTATCATGAACAATTAATAATAATCTTGGTTCATTTATATACAAATACATTTTTAACATTTAAACTATAAATTACTATTACTCAATGTATTATGAACAAACATGAATTAACATTATTTTATCATTATTATATTATTATATTTCTTCATACTGTTTATTACCAGCGTTGTTGTTGTTGTTGTTATCTAAAACTACAGCTATTAAAAATCAGTAATTGAAATAAAGCTGAAATAAAATAAAGGTTTAAAAAACTTAAACGAAAATAAGAAATATTTCCTTGGCAACTGAAATAAATAAGTTCAAAAATGACTAAAACTGAAAGAAAAAGAAAAATAAATTAAGGATATACAGAAATATAAAAATGAAAAAACAAAGCATATAATAAAATTACTGAAGTGTAAATGAAAATAAAAATCAAATATAAAAATAAAAGCAAATTCGAAGTATTAATAAATACTATGATATTATATAAACAATACTAAAAATACATTTCATTTTCTTTTATTTAGAACAATAATATATTTATTATCAAACTAGATCAATAAATACAATAGACAATTATTTTTTATTGTGAAATCATGATATTCACTAAATAATGTAAATATTTTGATACAGTCACGTAATAAACCTTATTAGAAAGAATAACCAAACGCTGCTTTATTCTTATGTTAGTCTCACCAGATGATATGCACAGACTGGTGATGCATTTAGTCAAGAAAAAAAAACATTAAAGTGACGTGAATTTTCTGCACCAAACATAACTGCAATCAGGTCTTGTGAGTTTGGGACAGGACATCTGTTTGTTCAGGATATAGGTTTGTTCTAAAACCACCGTTTAGGAATCTATTCATTGAATGTCTAATGAAAGAGCGTAATCTTACGGTGTGAGGCGCACTGGCCGGGCTGAGTGAGTGGCGTCACCTCCCTCTCCCACAGATGCGCGGGTCTGTCTTTCTGCCGCCGTCTCCTCCTCTCCTCCAGCAGCTGTAAATACTCCGCCCAGTTCCTGCAGCGTCGCACCTCTCGGTCGCTATTAACATCCCTGCGGTAGCGATCCCGCTCTCTCTGGCGCTCCCTGTCCCGGCGCGACAGCTTCTCCTGCTTCATGTTGAGTCTGCTGAGCCATGGAGCCACGTCACAGTCGCCCACCTCCAGGGCGCCGGGCAGCAGGCTGCGGTCTGGAGACGCCAGGCAGACAGAGCAGCTCCTACGAGAGCCCAGGTCTGGGAAAGAGATGGTGCCGAAGTCCCAGCGAGGAGCTGCGCTTTGGGCTTGAGCAGGTGGAGGCTGGACATCCCCTTCCATCCACCACGTCCTGTCAGAGGCATCAGCGGACTGCGGAGGCGGATCTGGAGTCGCCGGCGATTCGCTGCTCTTAACTAGCTCGTCACTTTGGTCTTCAGCTGTCGTCTTCTCTACTGGTGACGTGTTCTGTTTGTCACTGAAGCCGATCAAGACAGAGATGAGAGTATTGAGTTAGAACTAAATTTAAGTAGCAGCCAGGGTGGTATATTATCAGGGGCAAGGATGCCCCTGCACAAATAAACTGAATCTATTATGAGCGTCATGATTAAAGCAAAATGTGAACATGAATGAAAAGTGTTTATTGCAACCAGCATTGCCGAATTGGACCACATTTAAATTGTTGCCTCAAGTTGGTTCCCCATTCAGGTCATTAAAACAGAATCTCATAGATACCAAACATAGTACAAATGTGATCTTGTTTAACTCTTTCCCTGTCGGCGTTTTTGAAAAAAAAGTTGCCAGCCACTGCCAGAATACGGCCATGAATATTTTGTTGTATGAATATCTGAACATGCTTCATGCACTCTTTTTGATCAACACTTGAATGTGGGTAAGTTTCATAAAAAAGCAACATTTTGAGCAAAAAGCTGAGAAAATCGTGTTTTTGTCAAAGACTACATCCGGATTGGATTCAGAACGATGATCAAAACACAGATGGAGAAGATCGAGTCCATCAACACCCCCAAAGCTTCACAGTCCTAGAGCTCGTCCTCGGTCGACATTTCATTCAGTAACATTAGGCAGTTTTGATTTATATGCTGTTTAATGTTGATGATCGCGTTATTTTACATATGCATATGATTACATATGATATCGCTTGTTTCTGCATCTTCTTCACATGTGTTTTGATCAGGAGATTCTGTGCTCTTTCAGAAGATGTGTAATAGCGCCCCCTACCGTATAACAGTGAAAACACGGAAAGCTGGAAATTTGTCAATGACGGGGAAAGAGTTAAGTAAGGCTAAAACATTCATTCCAAGAGATTAGATTAATTCATAAGAAAACCACTATAAAGGAACATACGACTGCATAAGGAAATTGGATACATGATTGTACATATCTCAAGTGATTATATATAGAGAGGGTATAGGATTAGGATGGATTATTAGGCAACCATCCAGATGAAAATTTAGCCCACCAAAAATTATTTAAAGTGCCCCTATTATGGCATTTGAAAGGTTCCTATTTTTGTTTTGGGAGTCCCCAACAACAGGTTTACATGCATCCAAGGTCAAAAAACACTTTCATTGTCTTATAATATGCATTTATTTTTACCTTATTTGCTCAACGACTCCCAAAGGATTCACTCAACGATTCATTTTTCCAAACCCCTCCTTTGCGTGACGCTAATCTGCGGTGATTGGTCGGATGACCCAGTCAGTTGTGATTGGTCAGATGAGCCAGTCAGTTGTGACTGGTATACTGTGTGCAGCGCAACGCCTATCACCATTACTGGATTACAGTTTGCCAAGTGTTTACACTGTATGAACGGACATGGCATCAATTTTGCCTTACCAATTCGAGCCAGAGTCCGACGAGGAAATGTCCAGAGTTGCTGATGAACCAGAAAGTCAATCGCAAACACGATTGGAGGAGGACCTTTCTCAATGGTAAGTGTCAATGTAGTTTATAGCACTTCAGGCCGATTGAACATGCAGAACCGGAGTAAGAATGTCTGAGAAGTGACGTGCTGTAATCTGATTCATCTTGCTGTCTGTCGCCATCTGTTAGTTCAGTCCGAATTTATTTAGGTGCACGTGTGGGAACTGTATCAAAATGCCAAACGAGGCTGAAAATGCAGGTAATATGCTAATGTTTCGTCTTGACGTCACAACGAAACGGCTTGGGATTCGTTTTAAAAACGATTCGTTTAATTGACTCAGAGTCGACTCTTACTTTTAAGAGACAAGACGAGGTGCACTTTCAGATTCAAAACTTTGCAGGACGTTTTCATTCACTTAGAACTATGTTACACACTACATGAAAGGTAATTTTCAAAAATCCATAATAGGGGCACTTTAATAATGTTTCAATCTATTTCTTCCCTCCTTTTATCATCATCTTGCATCATCTGACTTGCTTCCACCACACAGTGCAGACCAATTTACTGTTTTGTATAGGGATTTGAATACACCCATTTGAATTATGCAAAGCCAAACATCTCAACTGGCTACAGCTACTTAGTTAAGTTAGTTCACTAAATATAAAAGGTTTCTTCTTAAAGGGATAGTTCACCCAAAAATTACCCCATGATTTACTCATCCTCAAGCCATCTTAGGTGTATATGACTTTCTTCTTTCAGACGAATACAATCAGAGTTATACTAAAAAATGTCCTGGCTCTTCCAAGCTTTATAATGGCAGTGAATGGCTGTTTCTGTTTTGAAGTCCAAGATGCAAAAAAAATCTATTTGTTATTTTAACACTTCCATTGGGCTAAATTAAAATAATAATAATAATATCCTTAATAGATATTGTTTTGCTTTCATCTTAATTTAAGTAATCTCTTGTAATATCTGAAGGACAATGAGGCCAGATTACAATCAGAGAACAGATTTTACAAAAGAGGAAACCTGCTAGTTTGGTCCATAAATCATGGATCTTTTAAGCCCTGTAGACTCTACGGTAGCACTTTACAATAAGATCCCATTAGTTAACATTAGTTAATGCATTGACTGTGGTGGGAAACATGACGTGTACCTGGATAAAGGACTTTGAGAGCGTTTCCTCTTCAGCTGTTTTCTCTGCTTGTCCCATGATGATGCCGGCAGATTCAGCTGTCTCTCATATGTGGATGGGACTGAACTGTGTGAAAGACGACTTTTATTGGACACTGCAGTGAAATACCTGATAATATCATTTTGATACACGCAAACACAATTGATTGTACTGAGGATAAGTTCATGATTGTTACCTGGGGTCAAATCTGTTCACAACATACCCAAGCCTTTTCAAATGTCCAAAAACCTAAATGAAGGAAGACAAATTACACTTATGAGCATTTAAAAGGTGCTCTCAAGTATATTTTTACTGTATGTTTTGCTCTTCTTTGTTCCAGTGGTTTGGAACTTTGTTCTGACAGTGTACATGTATATAATTTTAAACATTTGTCAAAAGCGTAAAATATTTATAACAGCAAAAAATACTGAGTGCACCTTTAAGAAGAGTGATTTCTCATCAGGTGACACTGGAGACTATGGAAACTTGTTTCCGCCACAGAATAAAAAAGAAAAAAGGTAACTGCGACTTTTTATCGTACAATTCTGATTTTTTTTCTTGCAATTACGAGTTTCCATCTCACAATTCAGATTTTTTTCTTCTCAGAATTGCGTGAAATAAACTCGCAATTGCGAGAAAAAGTCAGAATTGTGAGATAAGTCAGAATTGCGAGAAAAAAGTCAGAATTGTGTGATAAAAAGTCAGAATTGCGAGTTATAAAGTCAGAATTGCGAGTTGTAAAGTCAGAATTGCGAAATAAAAAGTCAGAATTGCGAGATATAAAGTCAGAATTGCGAGATAAAAAGTCAGAATTGCGAGATATAAAGTCAGAATTGTGAGACAAAGTCATAATTGCGAGTTTATTTCACGCAATTCTATTATGCAACTTTATCTCACAATTCTGACTTTACAACTCGCAATTCTGACTTTATAACTCACAATTCTGACTATATAACTCGCAATTCTGACTATATAACTCGCAATTCTGACTTTATAACTCGCAATTCTGACTATTATGCAATTTTATCTCACAATTCTGACTTTAAAACTCGCAATTCTGACTTTCTCGCAATTTTGACTATAACTCACAATTCTGACTTTATATCACATAATTCTGACTTTACAACTCGCAAATCTGACTTTACAACTCGCAATTATGACTTTTTTCTCACAATTCTGACTTTATAACTCGCAATTCTGACTTTTTCTCGCAATTGCAAGTTTATTTCACGCAATTCTGAGAAAAAAAAAATCTGAATTGTGAGATGGAAACTTGTAATTGCAAGAAAAAAAGTCAGAATTGTAAGATAAAAAGTCGCAGTTACCTTTTTTCTTTTTTATTCTGTGGCGGAAACCAGGTTCCATAGTCTCCAGTGTCACCTGATGAGAAATCAAAGAAAGTCAGAATTGCGAGATATAAAGTCAGAATTGCGAGTTGTAAAGTCAGAATTGCGAGATATAAAGTCAGAATTGTGAGATATAAAGTCAGAATTGCGAGGTGTAAAGTCAGAATTGCGAGTTGTAAAGTCAGAATTGTGAGATATAAAGTCAGAATTGTGAGATATAAAGTCAGATTTGTGAGACATAAAGTCTCAATTGCGAGTTTATTTCACGCAATTCTGACTATTATGCAACTTTATCTCACAATTCTGACTTTACAACTCGCAATTCTGACTTTATAACTCACAATTCTGACTATTATGCAATTTTATCTCACAATTCTGACTTTAAAACTCGCAATTCTGACTTTATTATGCAACTTCATCTCACAATTCTGACTTTTTTCTCGCAATTCTGACTTTCTCGCAGTTTTGACTATAACTCACAATTCTGACTTTATATCACATAATTCTGACTTTATATCTCGCAATTCTGACTTTCTTTGATTTCTCATCAGGTGACACTGGAGACTATGGAAACTTGTTTCCGCCACAGAATAAAAAAGAAAAAAGGTAACTGCGACTTTTTATTGTACAATTCTGATTTTTTTTCTTGCAATTACGAGTTTCCATCTCACAATTCAGATTTTTTTCTTCTCAGAATTGCGTGAAATAAACTCTGAATAAACAATTCTGACTTTTTCTCGCAATTGCAAGTTTATTTCACGCAATTCTGAGAAAAAAAAAATCTGAATTGTGAGATGGAAACTTGTAATTGCAAGAAAAAAAGTCAGAATTGTAAGATAAAAAGTCGCAGTTACCTTTTTTCTTTTTTATTCTGTGGCGGAAACAAGTTTCCATAGTCTCCAGTGTCACCTGATGAGAAATCAAAGAAAGTCAGAATTGCGAGATATAAAGTCAGAATTGCGAGTTGTAAAGTCAGAATTGCGAGATATAAAGTCAGAATTGTGAGTTATAGTCAAAATTGCGAGAAAGTCAGAATTGCGAGTTGTAAAGTCAGAATTGTGAGATAAAGTTGCATAATAGTCAGAATTGCGTGAAATAAACTCGCAATTGCGACTTTATGACTTTATGTCTCACAATTCTGACTTTATATCTCGCAATTCTGACTTTACAACTCGCAATTCTGACTTTACAACTCGCAATTCTGACTTTATTATGCAACTTTATCTCACAATTATGACCTTTTTCTCGCAATTCTGACTTTATAATTTGCAATTCTGACTTTACAATTTGCAATTCTGACTTTACAACTCGCAATTCTGACTTTATTATGCAACTTTATCTCACAATTCTGATTTTTTTCTTGCAATTCGGACTTTATGACTCACAATTCTGACTTTATTATGCAACTTTCTCACAATTCTGATTTTTTTCTTGCAATTCTGACTTTATGACTCGCAATTCTGACTTTATTATGCAACTTTATCTCACAATTCTGACTTTTTTCTTGCAATTCTGACTTTATTATGCAACTTTCTCACAATTATGACTTTTTTCTCGCAATTCTGACTTTATTATGCAACTGTATCTCACAATTATGACTTTTTTCTTGCAATTCTGACTTTATTATGCAACTTTATCTCACAATTCAGATTTTTTTCTTGCAATTCGGACTTTATGACTCACAATTCTGACTTTATTATGCAACTTTATCTCACAGTTCTGACTTACTCGCAATTCTGACTTTATGACTCGCAAATCTGACTTTACAACTCACAATTCTGACTTTATATGCAACTTTATCTCACAATTCTGACTTTATAACTAGCAAATCTGAGAAAAAAGTCAGAAAAAAAATAATAATAATTCGCAATTACCTTTTTTTATTTTAAACAAGCTTCCATAGGAGACAAACCTGATACTGATGAAGAGTCACAGTCTCACTAGAGAGAAAGCGCTCATATCCCTCCTGAATGGACAACGGAAGGTCCCGGTAAAACACCTGCACATTGCCCTGATTTAGGAAGAAGACATAGCAAAGATACGGTTTACACAAAAATATTAAGCTGTTTTCAACATTGGTAATAATCAGAAATGTTTCTTGAGCAGCAAAGCGAAGGATCATGTGACACTGAAGACTGCCTCACTGCATACATACTGTATAGAGTTACCATAATATAAGTATATAAGATTAGCGTGATATAATTATAAGAATGGAAATGTCCACTTACACATTCCATGAGGTAGAGAGACTCTTCAGGACGCAGGTACTGCTTGCCTCTCTCTGAAAAACCCATTGTCTGCCAAAACTTCCCCTGCAAAAAAAGCATGATAATTACTATGAGTTGACTATGAACAGATGTTTCATTTGATGTTTGATATGGACTCACCGCTGGTGACTGCAATTCCACTAGTCTTTCCTCAGGGGTCCAGACAGCTTTCACTAGATTCCCTCTGTGAGGAAACACAAACGCATCAGGACATTTCCTTCCGTAGTCTTAGCTTTACGGTGCTGTGTGGTAAGTGAGCATGTGTTTTTATGACATCACTCACAGTCTCTCGACCCTCTCCTCGGCCAGAAGCGTCCAGTGCTCGTCCAGACTCTGCTGCAGACGGGCCGTCTGCTTCTCGGACCCATCGGGCAGGAAGTCTTTCTGACCTTTCACTGGAATCTTATGGCTACGGGACCTCGCCTTAAACAGCTCTGATGGACTGCATGCAAAGCCAACACAAATATAAAGAAATGTAATATACAAATATAACTAAGTATGTGTAACAGAACATAACTAACATATTCTCATACTGACAAACTAAGCTTAAATCCAAACTTAACAATCGTAACCATGTAAAGCCTGACATATGAAATAATAGTCCAAAAAAACCTAGTTATCTGAAATGGAACGATTTATTGAACCTTTAGACAAAATATAAAAGAATAAATACACAAGTGTTTAGTTTTTTTGTATTTGATACATCAGGCTTTTATGGCTCATATATTATGACATAGTGAGAATTTGAATCTCAAACTCGAGGAGGAAAAAACACCCAAGAGGCCCAAACTAAGAAAAAAATATGCAATTTGGTGCAGATATTTCTATGAATAAAAAGTAAGAATTACATAAAATGGATATAAATATCAGTTGTCACTCTATATCTCTCAATAATGTCTTAGTGAGATGATATTTAAATGCTAAGTTTTATGATCAAAGCTCTGTAGTTTTAAAACATAATGCAATGCAATACAACAATGACTGAGAGACGAACTGATAAGCACTCATCAAATCATATTTGATACATCTGAACATGATTTTTCTACAAAATATTATATGGATAATCAAGTAATGCTGCTTCAGTCCAGTTAAGTGTTCATCTTGAAATATTACTAACAATATAAACGTTAATCTTGTGTTTACTTCATTAAAAAAAAAATGTTGACAGTGCATGTCTGTCATGTCCACCAGAACATGCTTAAAATGAAATATGAGACAGTGACGTGTGGGAAAATAAGGTTAATATTTCTTTAGAATATTTTAGATCATAATATTTTTATTGTGCATCATTTTCAATCAAGCAATAATTGTCAAATTATGCACAAAAAGAAAATATTATTTGTGTGCATTTGAGACAAACCTATTATAGCAATGAAATTAGCCTTAACAAGACTAAAGAGTGAGACCTTTTATTCCCTTCATTCCTAAATGTTAGCAATGTAATTTCCACCACAGAATGCTATTAAATACATAAGGCATGGTGGAAATGACATTTGTTTGTCGTGGTTCAGAAGAAAGACAAACTTTTACTGTAACGCATATATCCACTATTGGGAATTTGTTGACATAAACAGTGTACAATGTGTAATGTGTGTTTAAATGGGAGTGTTTATATCAGAAACACCCATGAATATGAGCGACACAAATGACTCCTGTAACTGTGTGTATCATTGATCGGATGGAAACTAATATAGATCCTCACATATTCAGAGAGTCATAATAAAAATGTATCTAAACTGAGAACATCTTCTGTCATACCCATGTGTCACATGATCTAACTTTTGCGTGTATGCTAGAAACGTAGCTTTTCAAACTTTGAATCAATTGAATCGATTGCTTCGCAAAATGATTCAGTGTTTCAAAGCGTTCGAAACGCCACACGCTCGTGACCTCTGTTGGTCAGAACAGTGGAAATGCGACGAAACTCAGCCAAAACATGCATAAAACTACTCTTACAAACCAATTGCAAATGTTTTTTTGAAGGTGTAACCTATTATTCAATTAATAATCAATTCATTATGTAATAACATTAAATATAAAGACCTTATAATACACCCTATGTGTAATTTTATTAAATCGTATGGCTTGTTCTGTTTGTTTTATGGAGAGCCACTGGAATCATTTGAAACATTTCGAAACAGTTATGATGAAAAGAAGCCTCGTTTACTGAAAACACGTGACTCAGGCGCTCTGAATCACTGATTCGAAACATATGATTCGCAAATGATTCGAAGCGTGTTTTGAAAGAGCCCATCAGCACTAGTGTTTGCTGTCTAGCTTGCGCATGTTTTGTGTTTCAGCACATTGACGCACACCACGAACAGATCCATATCTATAACGACACAAACAATAAACAACGGCTTTATTACAATTAATAAACGATGACAGTACCTGAGCAACTCCTGATAAACACTGAGTTTGTGAGCATCTGTAGATGTGTCTCTGTCTGCCATATTTACTGCTGCCTCTGTCGTTTCGGGGTCCTAGTGCGCAAAGAATACAATGTAGCTGCATGCGATTGCGCGCCTTTACCAACAGATGGCAGCACAGCACATACTATATAAACTCACCTACTCGCTAGTCGCTTTCACATCTGCGTTGTGATCATAATCACAGTATTCTAACTCAACTCTCAAGGGAAATGTTCTTTTTTTTTTTTAAATAAAGACTAAAAGTGTTGTCTGAAGCTTAATGGTGGTGACGTTGAAGTCATGTGACCTTGGTGTAGGCCTACTTCATTTATAGCCTACGTTTAGCTACGACTGAATTTAGGCTTAACACAAGTTGTGTTCATGTGTGAAGATTATGATGGACAAAACCTGTAAGAATCTGAAACTTTTTGCAATAATCCAAAAGCCAATGGGGAAAAAACTATTGGCTTTTAGTTTATCATAAATGCTTGTTGTCAGTACATTCAGCAGTAACTTTCACCATATTTCAACAGACAATAGAAGTAGGCTCATTATGTAATTACATATAAAGATGTAGGCTACTTAAAGGCACAATATGTAAGATTTTTGGATTAAAATATCCAAAAACCATGTTATGTATTTTATGTTGACTTATGTACTTACATCATCCCAAACGTTTCCAACAATGTTTAAATCCAGAGAAATAAGAAATTTTAACCAGGACACGGACCGTGTCCGTGCGTTTCCTATCAATGACATCATACCCGCGTTACACTCGATTTCCGTGGTGAACAACTTTTTGGATACATTCATCGACAGAAAGCTCAGCACAGTCTCCAGTTTTCTTGATTTACTGCAAGTACCATGTTTTACCATACCTAATATCGATATAGCTCACTGCAGTGTGAACAAGTGTCTCATAGTAGCCACCGAGCGAACGCACAGAGTAGCATTATAACATAACTTTCAACACACTCAAATGTTTCTAATATGATAAAAGTGTGTGTTATCTAAGTGTGCGTTACCCCACACTTGCATGAGCAGAAGAAGCAGAAGCGGCGACTGTGGCATAATAAAAGCTCCACTGCTCTCAAGCCATGTGTCGCGCTTGTCTCTCTTTAGCAATCGCTCCACCGGCCTCGTTCAGCCCCACCCTGTTTCATACTACAGTAACTTTAATAAATATTTAATACATTAGCTCAACCAATGAAAATGACTTCTGCCCGGATTCTTTTCCACTGGCTGTAGAGGTGAAGACAACAACTCATATGATTCCGCGAAATCAAGCTACACCATTGTTTTGTATAAGCGACCTCTAGTGGTGAAAAATTACATATTGTGCCTTTAAGTGGGTCAAAAACCCATCTTACAAAAATATGTTCTAAGAACGTTGTGCTAACATTCCCATTGAGTTATAAAACCATTATTTCTGAATGTTCTCATCATCCAGTTTTTTAAATGTTTTAAAAACGTTTTTTCTTGGTTATGCGAACATTAAGGGAACATTCCATTTTGCAAACATAATGGGAACATTACTTTTAAATGTTCTCTAAACGTTCTGAAACAAGTAGTAGCCTAACATTTAAAAACATTACATGAACATCCAAGTAAAATGTTTCCGGGAAAAAAAAACTGTTTTTGTGCTAAGAGAACATTATTAAACACCAGATAACTTTGAACAAATGTTCTATTATCGTTACTGGAAGAACATTTGCTCATAACTTTGAGAGAACCTTGCCAGAACGTTAGACAACATTCAAAGAACGTTCCGTTCAGTTCATTGTACAGCACCGTACAGTTCATCTAGTTGACTTTAATATATATTTAAACTATAATATGTTTTAATTGAGTTGCAATGCAGTTAAGTGTAAGAAAACATTACATTCAGTTCACACTTAAGAATATTCCTTTAAATTATAATATTTCCATAATAAACAGCCTACTCTTTAAAAGTATGCTGAAGTGTATACAATTAGTGCATTACATTCATTAGCATTGTGTGGAAAAACAGGAAGCTTTTGGGATCTTAACAGATTAACTTTTTGTGGAAAAGAGTTCTCTTTGTATGGTCCACAGTAAAAAGAATAGCACGAGGATGCAACATGAGGATGAACACATTTTTAGGTGAACTATTTAATCAATTGATTTTTGTTGGTCTGTTCATATATATGTCAAGTGTTTGACTCTTTGATGAAGCGCACTGGCTGTGTTGTCAGGGGTATCAGGTGAAAGGTGTGAAGGGTGACGTGTGTTTGTCCGTATCACACATCCAGCTCTCTTTTGTTTGACCTGAATGGTCACACAGCTCAGGCACCTGAGACAGACACCTCACAAAGCAAAACACTGCCACTGCAGCCGCACCGCAGCTCCTCCACCCCCTTCCTGAAAGTCAACAATAAACCACGCTTCCAGTAAGCCAGATAGCTTCCCAAGTCCTACTCTTTGCCATGGAAACAAACGCCTTAAGCTGACAGTGGTGTCTCTCTTGACCAAACGAGGCCACCCATGCAGAGAAATGCATGGCTCAGCATGACACGTTCTGTACGTATATATACTATTTATATATGAGAGTTTCTGATGCATCACATTCTGTTCTTGTATTTTGGGATACTGTTAGTGTGTCGTCACTGCTATATGTTGGATAAAACACTGCTTTCTTCTTTTTTTATATATAACATTTTCATTTATGACCATATCACAATTATATTATCTGGTGAATGTTAAATACTTTTTTTTGTTATTTGAACATGAAAAACTGCTTTAGATAAAGAATATTTATGAATAAATATTCAAGTTGTCTCTTCATTTTTGCTGGTCTTTAACGTGCACTTGTCGTGTACTTCAAATCTTAAAAGTATATTTATGCAGTTTGCATAACTTGCAGTTTATATAACAGGTTATGAATAAAATAAAAGGCCATTTAAGTGCACTTTGGCTGCGTCTGAAATCGCATACTCTCTTAAGTAGGTACTCATTTTGAGTAAGTAATTATTTCATGACCACTAAAAAAGTATGAATGTGTGTAGTATGAATGTAATCTGGATGTACTACATTTGCAATGTTGTCATTGTCATGTGACCTACCAGCGTCAGTTACGTCACTTCACTGCCATACACAA
This sequence comes from Coreius guichenoti, assembly GCA_039654105.1. Taxonomy (NCBI): domain Eukaryota; kingdom Metazoa; phylum Chordata; class Actinopteri; order Cypriniformes; family Gobionidae; genus Coreius; species Coreius guichenoti. Next base: position 10,554,790 of record CM077171.1, on the reverse strand, counting down.
AGCATCTCCCGTGGCCTCATGGGATAGTAAAGTGTCCATCTTATGCACACTTCAGAATCTCGCCAGAAGTAGTAGATCATCCGGGGACTTTTTGCCTACTCTTTATATGAGTATACTGTGAATTCAGACATACTTCTTTTGTCACATACTGTTTTTCGCCTACTATATAGTAGGGAAGTATGCGATTTCGGATGCAGCCATCCATGACTGTTTCTTAACACACTTAAGTAGACTTTTAACAAATGCACTTTGTAATAATCAGTGTTGGGGAAAGTTACTTTTAAAAGTAATATGTTACAATATTGTGTTAATCCCTAAAAAGTAACTAATTGCATTACTTTTTATGGAAAGTAATGCATTAGATTACTTTTGTGTTACTTTCTAAGCTGCTTTATTTTTGGCAATTGTAAAGGCTTTTTCACACATAGGGCCCTATCATACAATGCGCAATGCGACGCCAGGCACGACGCAAGTGTTTTTTGCTAGTTTCAGCCCAGCACAGTTATCATTTTCACGTCCAGCGTCACGTTGTTTAAATAGCAAATGCACTTGAGCCCATCTGTTAGCCCATGAGTGTGCTGGTCTGAAAACGAGGTGTGTTCAGGAGCATTGTTGGCGCGTTGCTATTTTGAGGAACTGAAAACAACTGCACCATTGACCAACAAAAACCTGGTCTAAAGTCAATAGCGCAGTATTTTTTGTGTTATTTAAAGGGCGCGTTAATAATATGCGCCTATAGGCGGGTGCACAACGCGCGTACACTCTGCTTATTACACACACAGGGATGCGCAGCAGCACACACACATTTTAAAATATTAAAAATAAAAGGATTCCGCTTGCAAATTACGGCATGTAAATAGCGAATCCGCCATGGTGCAAGCGCAACTGGCTTTTAAAGGGAATGGGAGATGAGACTATTGTACATTACACCCAAAACACACCTATGACTCATTAAGAGACTAGCTACAACCCTTTTGGACCAAAAGGTACTAGCTACAACCCCGCCGACGGTTTTTCCCGTCGTTAAACAAGCAAAAGTGGATTCGGACACACCCTAAGTGCACCTGCGCCATGCGCTTCAGACCATGCGCTCAGATCGTTAAAATAGGGCCCCAAAAGTGAAATGAGTAAGCCTCAGGCTGAAGGAAACCTCACTGTACAATAGAGGGCGCCGCTCAAAATAACCTTTCAGCTGTGCTGCTGAAGAAAGTTCTCTTCAGCAATAAAACAACAACAACAAAAAAGAAACACAAATGTGATGTTTATCTAAAGTCATTTTTACTTATTAGTATGGTTGAATTGGATCATCGAAGATCAGCAAAGTATATAGTGAGATTAAATACATAAAGTATATTTGTGTAATTTAACACATTTAATCATTGCAGGTTTGTACAATATTATGAATTTTACTGTTTTTATTCATTGCATGTTCACATTTAGTCTAGAAACACAAGAAACATCATGTTCACACAGCGCACAACATGGACACAGGAGAGCTGTCAGTCAATAAATGGGAAAACACAGTAACTTGTGTTACTTATTTGAAAAAGTAATGCGTTACTTTACTAGTTACTTGAAAAAAGTAATCTGATTACTTAACTCGCGTTACTTGTAATGCGTTACCCTAAAACTGGTAATAACATCAAATTAAAAGTTTTACTTTTACAGTACATTTTATTACAGTACATTTTATTACTGTATCATTATGTTTTAATAATCTTTTGTTGTGTTTTAGTAAAGAAGTTCACATATTTTGATGTGTTGACTAACATAAAGCACATGTATAAGTTTAATGGTAGTGTATAATTTGATATTACATCTCAAGTTAATATATTTTAAATATACTAAATTGTCATACAGTTACATGACATACAAGTTTCAATAAAAATTACATTAAAGTATATTTTAGTTGACCATAAATGCTTGTCATTCAGCAGTAATTTTAACCATATTTCAAAGACAATAGAAGTGATTATGAAATGACATACAGATGTACTTCAGTCCTACTTAAGTGGGTCAAAAACACTCTAAAAATCAACTAATAGACTTATAAATGTAAAACTACAACACATTTTCATTTAATTGCAATTATAATGCAGTTATTTGTGTCTGAAAACATTACATTCAGTTCGCACGTAAGTATATTATTTTAAAGTATAATATTTCCGTACTAAATACTCATTTTAAAAGTATGCTAAAGTGCACTTAAGGGTCTATTTGAAATGTTTCTCTCAGTTTTGTTTTAAATAATCAGTTTTTCACTTTCCATCTTTTTAGTCTTTTGTAATGTTGCCTTCCTTAATGACATCATCTACCAGGAAGTGACATCACATTTTTGGTTGGAAGCATTAACAATGCATTTGATGAATTATGTGATGTTTTGCTGTATTGATTGGTTTGTGTGACTTTAAAACAGTGTTACTGCACAAGAATTGTCTTAATGTTGTGTCAAGGCAATACTTATATGATATCCAATCATTTACGGCTGTGTGGAAGTCTTGAATAGGCATTGTAAAAGATTTTATATGGTTCATTATACAGTTCTTTACAGATTTGTTGTCAGTTACGTCAAACAACGCCTGCACCGATCCAAAAGTGACGCTGAAGCTTTGTGTGTGATTCTCTTCATCCCATTCAGGAACGCTTAACTGCCGGGTTCTGGGATGTGTGAAGGTCTTTCAGAGTATGTGTGACTCTCTAATCCGCTGGTTAATGCACTGAATTGGGTTTTTTTCCCACTTTTGTCTAGACCGTTGGTTTGCAGATTGCCAGAGAGGTCATCTTAAAAGGTCAACTTGATTATCAACTCTAGTCTTGTTAAGAAAAGACTAGTTTTCTTTAAGGAGGTTAGATAAACTTGTGTTTCTCAGACTTACTTTGTTATTTCAATCCTTTCAAAATCAAGCACGTCTGTTGTTTTTTTTCTTACACGATCTCAGTAAAAATTATTATGGAAGCTTGTTTCCACCATGGAATAAAACAATTTAAAAGATAATTGCGACTATCTCACAATTCTGACTTTTTTTCCCTCGCAATTCTGACTATTTTTTGCAATTACAAGTTACATATCTTGCAATTCTGTCTATAACATGCAATTGTGAGTTTATATCTCACAATTCTCACTTTATAAATCGCAATTCTGACTTTATAATTCGCAGTTCTGACTTTATATCTCACAATTCTCACTTTATAAATCGCAATTCTGACTTTATAATTCGCAGTTCTGACTTTATATCTCACAATTCTCACTTTATAACTCGCAATTCTGACTTTTTTCGCAATTGCGAGTTTATATTTTGCAATTCTCACTTTATAACTTGCAATTCTGACTTTTTTCGCAGTTGCGAGTTTATATTTTACAATTCTGACTTTTTTGCAATTACAAGTTTATAACTCGCAATTCTGATTTTTTTCTTGCAATTACAAGTTTTTATCTTATTATTCTGACTTTTTTCGCAATTGCGAGTTTATATTTTGCAATTCTGACTTTTTCTCGCAATTGCAAGTTTATAACTCGCAATTCTGACTTTTTTGCAATTACAAGTTTATATCTCATAATTCTGAATTTTTTCGCAATTGCGAGTTTATATTTAGCAATTCTCACTTTTTTGCTATTACAAGTTTATAACTCGCAATTCTGACTTTTTTGCAATTACAAGTTTATATCTCATAATTCTGACTTTTTTCGCAATTGCGAGTTTATATTTAGCAATTCTGACTTTTTTCTTGCAATTACGAGTTTATTTCTCATAATTCTGACTTTATAACCTACAATTCTGACTTTTACTCGTAATTACAAGTTTATATTTTACAATTCTGACTTTTCGCAATTGCGAGTTTATATTTTGCAATTCTGAATTTTTCTCGCAATTGCGAGTTTATATCGCAGTTCTGACTTTATAACTCGCAGTTACGAGTTTATATCTCATAACTCTGACTTTTTCTCCCAATTCTGACTTTTCTCGCAATTACAAGTTTATAACTCGCAATTCTGACTTTATATCTCGGAATTTTTACTTTTTTCTTGCAATTACGAGTTTATATCTCAAAAATCTGAAAAAAAAAAACTTTTTTTTTCAAACATCCACTTCATTCTGTATTTGCCTATTTTTGCAAGCTCTCTGGGTACAAAAACAAACAGTTAGTGGTTCAAGTACTGCTGCCATCTGATGGGATTGAATCTATATCAATTTAAAACGAATAATAGAAGTCTTGTTTATTTCAGTGAGTTTCCTCCATCTTTTTCAACACAAAAAGTTTAAAGGCTGCAAAGGAAACCTCAATTGTGAAAATCAAAGAGCTCTCAGTCCCTTTAAAGGGTCGATCCTGTGCAAACAGGTCTGCGGTGCAGAAGCTGACACCATTGAAACTATTAGCAAACAAAGCCACGCTGAGGACAAATCATTTACCTTCATAGCATCACAGACTCATCCGGTAGTTTTGCTTCCTTCAGCACTAATCTGTTAATCTGCCCTTAGTGCTTCGTTTACACTCCTGCACTTTCAGTGATGCCACTCGGCGCAATAATGCCACATGTAGCCAGTAGTCCTACTCAAACACCCCTGAAAAAGACGTTTCCAGAGCCTCTAGTGTGCTACTGTATGTTAATGAAATTAACGTTTCAGTCCAGCTGATCAAGTCTACTAAACAAAGGCAGACTTGCATGATAAAGACGTGTTTAGAAGTTTTAAACAAGGCTAGTTTGAAGGCCTTGTAAGTCTATTAGTTTGAATAATTGGACAGAATATTAGCGGTTATAAGCTGTGTGATGTTTTGAGGTTATTGCTGTGGTGTTCTGGCTGGCTGTTTGAGCATTGACAGACAGATTTAAAATCAAGAACATTTTATCAATTGTGAAAAAGAGGGCTAAAGATCACCCCACACAAACACATGGCCGCTCACACGCCTCGCTTTATTGTACTGAATGTGCACTTGTAGTGTTCTTCAAATATTAAAAGTCTATTTAAAAAACTGTACTTGCAGATCATATAATAGTAATGAAATAAAAGGCCACTTAAAGAGAGACACTTTCATGACTGTTTCTTAATACGCTTAAGTAGAGTTTTAAAAAGTGCACTTTGTAATAATGTCAAATTTAAAGTTTTACTTCAAAGTACATTTTAAATCATGTTTTAATCTTTTGTCGTGATTTAAAGAAGTGCACTTTTTTGATGTGCTGACTAACATACTAAAGCACATGTAAAGTGCTTGATTATAATTTTAACTCTGTACTCAATACTACATTTAAAAATGAATATCTTTTAAACATACTAAATTGTATCTTTATCGTTATAAATGTAATTAAATTTAAACACATCACATACAAGTTTCAATAGAAATATATTCCATATTTTAGTTTACCATAAATGCTTGTCAGTTCATTCAGCAGTAACTAACCATATTTCAAAGACAAGTAACATATACAAATTACATATACTGATGTACTAAGTCCTACTTAAGCATTCATTATGATTAATATAAATTTTAACTAATACATTTTCATTTAATTGCAATTAATGTGCAATTAAGTGTATGAAAAAATTACATTGAATTCACACAAGTATATTCGGTTACACTTTATTTTACAGTGTCCTTGTTACATATGTTACATGTACTTACCATAGTAGTAAAAGTAAATGATTCATAATTACATGCAACTAACCCTAACACAAATCCTAACCCTATAGTAAGTACATGTAGTTACTTAATATTACCCCTAATCCTAACACTAACTGTAATTACATGAGTTAGTACATGTGTAGTAACATTTACTTGTGTAGTAAGTTAATTATTATTACTCAGTACTTAAATATATTAGAGTGTAACACGGACACCTTAAAATAAAGTGTAACCCTTTATTTTAAGGTGTCCTTGTTACAGTGTTGTTACAGTTATATAGGGTTAGTTGCATGTAATGATGCATGCAATTCATACACTCTAAAAAATGCTTGGTTAAAAACAACCCAAGTTTTTATCATTTTATCAACCCAAGTTTTTAACATTTAACCCAAGCGGTTGGGGTAAATGTTTGCTTAAAACAACCCACTCGCTGGGTTCAAACAACCCAATTGCTGGGTTTGTCCATTTTCAACCCAACTTGGGTTGTTTTTAACCCAGCATTTTTTAGAGTATAGTTGTTATACAGTAACTTCATGTAACGTGTAACAAGGTCACTAAAATAGTGTTACCGTATATTCTTTTAAAGTGTATTATTTCAGTATTAAGTACTTGGTTACACTTTATTTCGATGGTCCACTTTAGACACTCTCCTAACTATAAGTAACTTTGCAACTGCATGTAAACTAGTCTCAGACGTCACGCCCACAGACCGTTGGCTGAATGTCTGAGGCATAAGGCACACAAAATGGGAAACACTTCGGGAGTTTCAAAGTTGTCATCTGATTGGTTGAATTCTACAGGATTTCCAGGAGCATGTGTGTGTTGCCTTCTTTAATGGTCCACCTGGAAACAAAGCCATTGAGATGCCGAACCCCCTCATGGAAAAAGAAAGCCGTTGTGTTTACACCTGTGACAGTGAGCAATTATTAGGATCAACTATTTTCAAAAGTATGTGAAGTTCACGGCACCATTGTTGCAGTAAACGTACAATGTTCTTGAATTAATTGCACGCTGGTCTGTTATTGTAGGAACATCGACGTCGACATCAACATCGACATTTTCACGCCCCTAAACATGGCGCGGAAAAAAAAGAAATGTAATTGGTTGCTTTACATGTCAGTCAGACGTCCTTTGGGCGATCCTTAGCCAATGAAAGCTGCGATAGAGTCCAGACCTTCTGCCGTCAGTTTAAAGGCTCTGTCTATGCGAGAAATAAAAATGAAAAAATGCAAAATGAAGGCTGTCTTCCAAGGCTGCGTTTAAGTCTGTTTTGCAGTTAGACTTTATTTTCGATGGTTCACTTTAGACATTCTACTAACTATAAGTAGCTTTGTAACTGTCATTAAAACTCTCATTAGAGTATTAGTAGACTGTGGTTAGGATTCGGGTTAGTAGAATAAGTTGACATGTATTTGCAAAGTTACTTATAGTCAGTAGAATGTTTGTTGGGAGCATCAAAATAAAGAGTTAGCAGACAATAAGCAGACAGTCTACTAATACTCTAATGAGAGTTAAGTTACTTATAGTTAGAAGAATATCTGAAGAACTGAGTTGATGTGGATGTAGCTTGAAAGCACCAAGCGTCTGTCAAATTACAGTCAAAAATTGTGATGGAAGTAAATGAATAAATGTAAATATGTGATCATCCATTACAGGAAAACCATCAATGTTTGGTTGATACAACTTGAAAGCTCTAGCAGGGATTGTAGTCAGAAAGTCAAGTTTGTTAACATTATAATGGCTTTGTCAAGGCAGAACAATTATTGTTGTATTCAGTGTTCATAAACTTCCAGCGACTCCAGATATGAGCTGATTAATGTGTGTGTGTGGCATACGGGCACACTCCTTACTTTCCTCCTCAAGGTCACAGTGTTCTCCTCTATTCACCCTCGGGGAGATTCCACGCTTCTAGAATGTTCTAGCTGATTCCCTGCATGGCTAATTTTGTTGTTATGTATGAGGTGTGTGTGTGGATGGGGGTAGATTCTTTCCCTCTCTCTCCGGTGTGTTCAGCCTGAAAGTCTTGGCTTGTTTGCATTCCTCTCAGTTAATAAGTGTTTGTCTGATCCCAGAGCAGGGGCTAAAGATCACCCCACGCAAACACACGGCCCCTCCCACGCCTCGCTGGGAAAGAGCCAGCGAGAGAGGGACGCTAAGCTAATGAGTGTCATAAATTTCATGGACCTTCAGCTCATCCATTAACCATGATAATATCCGGGGGACCAGCGCGGATCAGATCTACCGCAGTGGGTCACGTGACCTGTCTGCATGCCAGCACACACATATACGTTCACTTTGACGGTACGTTCAGCTTTCAACCCTGTTCAAAAGGCCAGCTTACTGTATGTTGTGTTTTGGTCAAGTTTCTTGAATTGCGTAACAAGACTTAAAAAATATTTGCCACCTAGATTAGCACCAAACAAGCATAAAGCACAGTGTACAGTATATACTGCCAACAGTTTAAAACAATGTATGATACATAGTTGTCACTACATTTGTCACATGACCTCATCATTTGCATGTTTAATCCATTTATTTGGCATCCATGTAGTTGTACAGGTTTGGAATGACCTGAGAGAGAATACATGATAGCAGACTTTTCATGTTGAACTATGCATTGCATTATGCATTGTGGGATACATCCTCACATAATCCTCACAGTTATTAACTGCACATTTTGGTAAAAGTACCAGGGAACATTCACATGATATACAGCAGTGTTGGGGGTACGGCATTACAAGTAACATGAGTTAAGTAATCAGATTACTTTTCTAATGAGTAAAGTAAGTAACGCATTACTTTTATATTCACAACAAAATATCGGAGTTACCTTTTCCAAGTAAGTAACACAAGTTACTTTTTTTCCCCCTATTTATTGATCGTGTCCTATTCTTCTGCGATCCAGAATGGCAGCACAGCTGAACGGTTTGTTTGAGCGGTGCCCTCTACTGTACAGGCATGAATTTGCATTTCCTTCAGCCTGAGGCTTATTCATTTCACTTTTGGTGTGAAAGGGCCTTTACATTTGCCAAAAGTAGAGTCTTTTTTGTTATTAAAAAACAAACAAGCAAGCCCAGCCCAGGAGAGTAAAAGTAATGCAAAAGTAACATAACCAGGGCTTGACATTTACTTTTTTTGCACACCAGTCACTGTGGCTAGTGGTTTTCCAAAGCTACTATTCACTCAGCATTTTCACTGGCCACAATTTTGACATCAATACCATGGGGGAAAAACTGCCATATACATATTTTAATATTATCTCATAATTTGGCAGCAGCACTTTAAGACTGAGGCACAGATCCATTATACTGTTACACATGCGTTTTCTTTCTCAACTGTTTACGTTCACTCAAAACATAACTGGCTGTGAGACCGGCATTTTGACATTATGTGTTTGGCATTTGTGTGTATTTGACTGTTTAAGCGCAATTTAGTACTGAGAGGTAGTGATGGGCGATTTCGAAACACTGCTTCATGAAGCTTCGAAACCATTACAAATCTTTTGTTTCGAATCAGTGGTTCGGAGCGTGTATCAAACTGCCAAAGTCACGTGATTTCAGTGAATGAGGCTTTGTTACGTCATCACTGTTTTGAAACGTTTCGAAATTTCCATGGTTTACCGCTGGAGGGCGATGATCTCTGTGAACCCTTGAATCATGCAGTCACTGAGAACCCATGAACAAGTCTCTATGGGTTTTATCTGATCTCTGATCAGTTTTATACATTTGTAGACATTTTAATGAGACATTAGTATAATTAAATGAATAATAGTTGTTAATAGTCTCTTATTGGCCTGTTTAGTTGAGCCATCCATGAAACAAACAAAACAAGCCCTGAAAATTGATAAAATAACACATATATTAGGCTATACACTTGATATTGCATTTGATAGATTTTACTTTCAATAAAACATTTGCAATGTGTTTGTAAAAGGTGTTTTTGTGCATGTTTGGCCTGTGTTTTTGTTGTATTTCCACTGTTCTGACCAGCAGGGGTCACCAGCGCGTGGCGTTTCGAACGATTCGACCTACACGGTCTCACTCCAGCTCGTCACATATTGACGCTTGGTACATATTGACGCCCCTCGGCGTCACTTTTTAACGCACAGGGTACCCCTTTAGCGTCATTTTCTGACGCGCAGGGACATCCATTGATTTCAGTTGACGCAATTGGTCACGAGACATACGAGAACCAATGCAATTTCACTATCAAAGCTGACGTAATGTTTCTTCCGGCTGCAATTTTTGAATGTGTGCATGATCTTCGGCCGATGGAGACGCTGATCGCTTTTGGGGATTTTCTCCACACAGATCAATCGTTTGGCCTCGGAACACTTGGAATATTTGTACTTTTTGAATAAATTGTGCTTGCAGTCGTATCTGCCTGTTATATCCTGTGTTTTATATCATATAATACACAAATGGGTAGGTTTAGGGATGGGGTTTGGTATAGCGTAAATAAAAAATAAATAAAATAAATGTAAATAAAATTATGCTGGCTGATTAAATTGAGAATCACACTCCAACATGTCATAATGGCAAAATCATAACCCAATATATAATTTCATCATGATGATAACATTCCCATGCCCCACACGTCTGTGTATGACGCCAAAGGTATCTTATTTAAATCAATGGAGCACCCTGCACGTCGAAAAATTATGCTAAAGGGGTACCCTGTGCGTTAAAAATTGACGCCGAAGGGTCCTGACCAAGCTTCAATATGTGACGAGTTGGGAGTGAGACCGTGTTGCTTCGACACAGTAAATCATTTCGCAAAGCAATTGGTTCAGTTGATTCGAAGCTTTGAAAAGCTTCATTTCTCCCATCACTACTGAGAGGCGGCTTTATGTGTGCGCACAAAATCTGCAGAGAGATGAGAGAGAGAGAAAGAGCAGCTGGTATAGTGTGTCTATTCTGTGGAAAATGAGTATTGGAAGTGTTTCAGATATTTCAGTATCGATATGTATCGAAAAATCAATATTTTTGACAACACTACAAGCACTTAGTTTATTATTTCAGATGCCTTAAAAGAAAAAATGTATGTATTATACAATTCAACTTGGCGGGTGTTGATGTCAAGCCCTGAATGTAACCCATTATTTTCCTTTAAAAGCAACTAAGTAATGCAATTAGTTACTTTTTAGGGAGTAACACAATATTATAACACATTCCTTTTGAAAGTAACTTTCCCCAGCACTGCTGTACACAGCACTATATATTGCAGAAATTGTGTGCTATTCTAAGCACGTCCCAGTGTTGTTATGTCTGACCCAGTCTGGCCACTCAAACAAACAGATGCAATCCCACTTAGAGCCACTAGTGGCAAAGGAATTACACACTTCGCCTTTCAAAAACAGTATCAGTGTTGATTGGAAAGGGAAGGGCTGTGGGAAATTGCTTGAGAAGTCTGTGTTTCACTTCATCCTCCATCTGTTCCAATCAAGTCATTTAATGGGAGAGGCAGTCACTAACGGCGGGTCCCATTGCTGGGGGTGGAAAACTGAGAGTGGCATTGGAGAAAGCCTTGGCCGAGCCAGTCTACGAGGGGGTCCCAATTTGGATCCAGCATTGGGGCTTTTGTCAGGTTTTTGTCACCACGGCAGCTCACCTATTGAAGGCAGCGCCTCAGATATGTAAAGCAGCATCGTTTTAAAGTCTTTGCTCCACTGGGAAACAAACAAAGAAATAAAGAATCAAATCAAGGTTTATTCTGGAAAAAAACAGAAGGAGGGAAAAAAAAGAGTATCTTCCATGAGTAGCCATAGTAAAAGACCCTGGCAGAGCCATGTGCGGGACGCCAATGAGGAGGCGGCAGGGAAATAAATAAATAAATGCGAAAATGGAGTAGGGTGAAAGAGTTTACTATGCTCTTGTTTGCTTAAAGTAGGCTTTTTTCTTTTCATTGAGTGTAGCCAAGTCCTGCAGTCGGCTTGGTGCGTCTCCCACCCAGCATTCAAAGGCAGGTCCGGACTTGCCAGTTCAAGGTTGAGCCGCGTCCGCCAGTCTTTCCCTGGCTACCGTGGGCCTTGTTTATGTTTGTTTTTTTCTCGCTGTCACTGTAATTCCCTCTCTCAGGGACAGTCTTCAGGTCTCTCTTGAGATCAGGTGTCAGGTGAGCTCTTCTCTTCCTGCTTTTGTATGTGATAAACGTGTCCCATTTAGCGGCTATATTGTTTCATGGTCGCCACAACAGAAGCTTCATCCTTGACACCTTTGAGATTGGATAACCTTGAGCTGACAAACCTGTACTTGAAGGTGCCATTCAGAGCACGAACTGCCACAAATTGCTCATTTCTTTTAAATATAGGCTACCCTTGCTTAAGTGCGACAGGTCTGATTGTTGCTATTGTTGTGATGGTAAGGTTAGGCTAGTACAGTGCAAAATGAATGAGATGTATAGTTCTCTTGAAGAAAATGAAAGCACGGTACCTTTGTGACTACAATAGACACACGGGCTAGAAATGTTCTTAGAAAACAATACCCTACAGGCTAATTTAGCTTTACAACACATTCGATTACTTCATAATCTCTGTGAATTTTTTTTAATGGGAGGTGCACCTATAGTCTAAAATAATAATTCCAGTAGGTGGTTTATTTCATCAAACTGGTGAAACTGTATAAGTAAATACCATTTAATATACCATCTCAGTATCCAACCGACATGACCAATTGAAAGGTTTCTGTAAATATTATAATTCAAGTTTACCGTCCAAGTAATATACAGTACATGACATTAAAATAATGCAATACATAATAACTTAACAACACAAAATGTAGCATAAATACTCCAATATCTTAAAAATAAAGGTTCCAAAAGGGGGTTTTCACAGCAATGCTATTTTTGGTTCCCCAAAGAACCTTTCAGTGAACGGTTGTTGTTTTTTCTTAGTGTGAAGAATATTTTAATAATCTAAAGAACCTTTTTTTCACTATAAATAATCTTTTGTAGAATGGAAAGATTCCATGGCTGTTAAAGGTTCTTCATGGAATCATCAATGCTAATAAAGATCCTTTATTTTTAAAGGTTATTTATTTTTAGTGTACACAACTGTTAAAGAAAAACAAGAAAATCCAAATTTCCTCATAAATTATTATGGTATTCATACTTTTTTCTTATAAAATCATGTGTTTATTTGCTTGGTAAATATATTAGGCTTATGCATAGCCCTCTTAATTCAGCTCAGAATTTTCTTGTGGAAAAAAAAAAAAAAAAAAAAACATTTTTCATGACTCTTGCCTTCTAGATGGCCTTATAGCTCTATATGGAGCAAATGAGCTGTTCCGCTGGGTCCTAAAGTAATTTCTCTTCAGGTTGCATTCAGATACACATGTAGACATTAAATAATTTTTTGGTAAAGTTTAGTTTTAATTTTGAGCATTTTTTAGGTTTTTCTATGTGTACTGAAGCATTCCATTCATTTCTAAGGGGGTCAAATTGACCCGCGAGGGAAAGATTTGTTACTTTTTTTAATTTCAACCACATAAACTCTTCGGATCCAGTATTGTTTTTTTTTGTGGTTTAAAGGCGCAGTGTGTAAATATTAGCGGCATCTAGTGGTGAGGTTGCGAATTGCAATCACCCACCGCTCACCCCTCCCTTTCGGAGCACATAGAGAAGCTACGGTGGACAAAGATGTCGTCGTCTGAGACAGCAGAGAGTAGCTAGCGCTCTGTAGAGCAGTGTTAATTTTGACAGCAAATTTTGATTTAGTTTTAGTCAGTCTTTTGACTAAAATGCCATTTAGTTTTAGTCATATTTTAGTCACCTGAATTGTTTTTAGTTTTAGTCTAGTTTTAGTCGACTAAATATCATACGATTTTAGTCGACTAAATCTACAGTAGATTTAGTTGACTAAAATCTAATGAGTTTAGTTAAATTGTAATGCATTAATTGAGCATTTAAGCATTACATAACCGACTGTTACTTGAATACGTCAAAACTCACATTGTGTTTTTGACATTAAAAATACACGAAAGAGACCTCAATTCACTTTTTTTGTTTGTGTTTTTTTTTAAAAAACATCTATATAGTTTTTATAATGATGTATTTCTGTTTTAGTTAGTATATCAGGTTAAGCTAAAGCTTTAAATAAGTTTAAGTTTTTTTTTTTTTTTCAGTTAACATTTATTTAATTTCAAGTAATGAATATTTTTTAATGATTTTAGTTAACTATTATAACCCTGATACTTTACTAAATAATATGTGTCAAATACTGTTCTTAGTCTTTCCTCCTGACTATGAATTAAATGGGAATGAAATTAAATACAGTTTATTGTGTAACCAAAAACGTGTATATATAATGCGTGACTTTTAATTATAAACAAGCTCGAAATACACATTGACTCTTATTTTGAAATGTCTGCGCCTTACTATTGCAGTTGCAGCTGCTCTTTCAAGTTCAGATAAGGGAGATAAAATATGCATTGTTACAACCGTCTAAAACATATTACTATATAAACATCGTAAAGTAAACAGTGTCATTATATCTCAGCATTAGTTCATAAACAAGTACCTGGCATAAATGTGCGCTATTCATTGATTGAGCCGCTCTGAAGCGCTGTTGTGTGAGCCTGTAGAAAGCGCAACAGCGCTGTGTTTTCCTGCCGTTAGATCAGCACGTTACCGTTCAAATGTGCGCATCTGTCACACAGGACATCAGTACTGACTGGATCTCTTCCCTAATCGTCCCTTTCTAACATTTTCGTCTCGTTTTTATTCGTTTGACGAAAAATGACAGTAGATTTTCGTCATAGTTTTTGTCATCCAAAACTGGTTTTTATTTAGTTATCGTCTCGTTTTCGTCAGTGAAAAAAGGTTGTTGACGAAAATTATTTGTCAACGAAATTAACACTGCTGTGTGTAGATAGAAATGGCTCATTCTAAAGTAATAAAAACATAACGGTTATGTAAGGTCTTTATACTCCACTGAAAACATAGTTATGTATATTATATTGCATTTCTGTCAATAGATCCTCATAAATACTACACACTGCACCTTTAAATGCGACAAAAGTCCTAAGGATTTCCTAATGGAAATTTCCATTGTCAGTCATTTTAAAAACCTTGTTTTTCTTGTTGGAGTCAAAGGGCCTTATCATACACCCGGGGCAATGCGGCGCCAGGCGTGATGTGATGTTTTTTGCTAGTTTCAGCCCGACGCAGTTATCATTTCAACGTCCAGCTCCACGTTGTTTAAATAGCAAATGCACTCGCGTCCATCTGTTCGCCCATGGGTGTGCTGGTCTGAAAACGAGGTGTGTTTAGGAGCATTGTTGGCGCTTTGCTATTTTGAGGAACTGAAAACGACTGCACCATTGACCAACACAAACCTGGTCAAAAGTCAATAGCTCAGTATTTTTTGTGTTATTTAAAGGGCGCATTAGTAATATGTGCCTATAGGCGGGTGCACAACGCGCGTACACTCTGCTTATTACACACACAGGGAGGACGCGCAGCAGCACACAAACATGCCAAATATTAAAAATAAAATGTAAAAGATTATTATTGTGTACATAAAGATAAAAAAGCCTACATGTCATAATGGATAGTTATTGCATGTATCAGAATTACCTATTTGCAGTAATGACGAATGAAATTGGCTAATCATTTGACCAATCGTGGCACACATGTATTTAAACTGACTCGTCAGGTTGAGGGTGTTTATATTACTCCATGTAAATAACGAATCCGCCATGGTGCAAGCGCAACTGGCTTTTAAAGGGAATGGGAGATGAGACTGTTGCACGTAACGCCCAAAACACACCCATGACTCATTAAGAGACTAGGTACAGCCCTATTGGACCATGCGCCTGGCGCGCAGACCATTTTTTCCGTCATTAAACTAGCAAAAGTGGATTTGGACACGCCCTAAGTGCACCTGCGCCATGCGCTCAGATCGTTAAAATAGGGTCCAAAAGTGTAGTTTAGTTTGCAATGTGTCCAAAGATCAGATGAATGCATGCCATTTTCAATGAACAATGTTTCTACAAATTCTTTTCTGTTCTTTATAGATTAAAATAAAAACTTCAATCAAACTCGGCTTGCTGACACATTAGTGTCACTTTGGATATCCTTCATTTGAAACGCATCTCTACTCATTAGCAACACGATAAACAGCATTATTAGAGATGATTACAATGAGCAGTCCAAACAGCAGGAAATGGCTTCGTCATGGGGCTCTTTTGCAGGCTCACCTCCACCCCCAAACACCTACAAAAGAGCATCACAGGCCTGCGTAATGAACAAAGGGCCTCCCACCGTTTCACTACGTATTGTTTTCCCTATGCTCACTCACTGTGTGTATTGCTCTCTAAGCTGGTGATGGATGTCGGATTACTCAGCCACTAGTGTCTCACTAACAAAGAGACGCTGGCTCTGAGAACACACACCACACACACCGTCCAGATACAGCCCAGCATGTCATGGCCCACTGCTTCCCTGACCTCCACGTCTCTGATATCAGCGCTCATGTGCTAATCATGCGGCCTGCACTTTCATTGTGTAGACTTGATGATTTTTGAAGAATAACTGCAATACCCCCTGTCTGCTGTGCAACAGTACATCATTTATATTAATAAAACCGAACACACAGTGAGCTGATGGTTTATTGGCCGTGACATTATTACTTATTATCAGAAACAACCTGTCCAATGCCTCTATTTCCATGTAATGTAAATCAAAGTAAAGTCGACATAAAACACCACCCATTTTATTTATATAATATCATATGTTTTTTTGAGTATATTCTGTTAGGAATTGAATACATGGTAAAAAATATATATATATATATATATATTTGTCATATCTGGCAAAAAATGGAAAATCTTTTCAAGAGGCAGAGCAAGTTATTACTTTTTAAAAAATATTTAGAAGAACAATATTTTGTTTTATTTCGAATGATTTATCATTGCACAATATGACCAGAAACATGGCCATATGTAGAAGCTTAATAGGGTGAATCCTTGTGGAAAAAAGAAGTGTGCTTGAATGTGCATTTGTAGTGCACTTCACACCTTGAGAGTACTATATAACTTCGAAAATACTGGACTTGCAGATGATATAATGAAATAAAAGGTACACTTACATGACTGTTTCTTACACTCAAGTACATCTTGTTATAATGTCAAATTAACAGCTTTAAATTCATTATGTTTTAATAATATTTTTTCGTGTTTTAAAGAAGTGCACTTATTTTGATGTGTTGACTAACATACTGAAGTACTTGATTATAATTTAAATTGTAGTTTGTTATTCAATATTACATTTAAAGTTAATATATTTGAAATGTACTAAATTGCAGCTTCACCATTACAAATGTGTAATTAAAATATATTTAAATACATGAGGTCCATTGCTATGTGAAAACTGTTAGTCTGATCAGAAATGCAATAGCCCACATCTCCTCAGCATGCCACATTCAAAATCTTATTACTTAGAGTTAAATGTTTATTTAAATGGTAAAATAGTCTCGATGGTATCTGACACAATGGTAATAGTGATTGTTAGCAAGAACTTCTAATTGTATTTCAAGAGTGCCACAGTCAGACCAGACTTAAAGGGATAGTTCACCCAGAAATGAAAATTACCCCATGATTTACTCATCCTCAAGCCATCCTAGGTGTATATGACTTTCTTCTTTCAGACGAATACAATCGGAGTTATATTAAAAAATGTCCTGGCTCTTCCAAGCTTTATAATGGCAGTGAATGGAGGATGAGCTATTGAAGCCCAAAAAAGTGCATCCATCCATTATAAAAGTACTCCACGTGACTCCAGGCGGTTAATAAAGGCCTTCTGAAGTGAATCGATGGGTTTGTGTAAGAAAAATATCCATATTTATAACTTTATAAACTATAATCACTGGCTTCCGGTAACGGCCGTACGCATCGATTTACGCCGAAAGAGTAACCTCTGACCTGACGCATGGCGTATTGACGAATGGGAATCGCAGAGGATAGAGGACAAAACACCGGTCACAAATTAGAAGTCTAAAATTATAATTTTTAAAGAGAAATATCGGAGGATTTCGATTTAAGCGTTTGTTGCCCAGCCCTATTTGTTTGAACCACGAGAGGCATCAAAGCTTACGCTACTCCTACATCCGACGTCATACATCGCGTCACAAGTTACTCTTTTGGCGTAAGTCGACTTGCGTAGGTGGTACGCCAGATGCTAGTTATTTTAGTCTATAAAGTTTTAAATATGGATATTTTTCTTATACAAACGCATGGCTTCACTTCAGAAGGCATTTACTAACCCCCCGGAGACGTGTGGAGTACTTTTATGATTACCTTCAAAATCAGGACCGCAGTTCACCCCCATTATAAAACTTGGAAGAGCCAGGATATTTTTTAATATAACTCAGAATGTGTTCGTCTAAAAGAAGAAAGTCATATACACCTAGGATGGCTTGAGGGTGAGTAAATCATGGGGTAATTTTCATTTTTGGGTGAACTATTCCTTTAAGCTGGCTCTTTCCTCTTTCAGGTGGGCATTACACCTGCTGCAAAGACCAGCTATGGTGGTCCAGGCTGAGATTATAATGTTGGTCTGGTGCTGATGTTGCTGATGGACCTACACAGTCATGCACTAGCAAAATATAGATGGCCATGCCACCAACCTTTCTGTGTATGCTAGTTTAGAAGCACATGTCCTGATTTTGCAGAGTTAGCACGTTCATGGGACATCATATTTTGTTGAACCTGGATCAACATTCCTGTCTAAAAATTTAATGCTAACCCTATCCCTGCCCCTAAACCTAAGCCTACCCATAACTTCTCCTTAAAATCAGAGGGAAATGGTGGGTGAATAACATTGATGTAGAAGCACCTAACTCTGGTTGTAAGCCTAAACTTGACATAAACTGTAAACCTATCCCTCAAATGTGATTGCTTGATTGGATTGTTGTTCCAGGATCAACAAAGATGTTGGTGTTGCATCAGGTTCTGCTTTAAAGGCCTGCTGGGAACACCAGCGCAACAGCCTCCCATTCTGGAGACCAGGGGCCTCATTTATAAAACTTGAATACACACAGTTTTGATCTTAGAGTGTGTATATACGCTAAAATCCATGCCAATGTTCATATTTATAAAAACGGTCTTTGACATGGAAAAGTTATATGCTAATGGCATCAATTAGGGGGCATTTACAAGGCGAAGATATGAAACCATTCAGCTACGCTCGTTTTTTGTGCGTATGTTCATTCTCTGAATCACACGTACGCACATTTGAGAAATGATCGTAAGATCCAATATATTGATATGATGACGATTAAGCGCCACTTGGATGTGAGAAGTCAAATGATTCGGAAGAATAAGCATTTATTTCCATTCTGTATTGATTAGGGGTTTATTTCCATAGCAATATCCCAAACTCCAGCTCACCTTAAGACGCCTACTCAAGCTCACGTTACGAGCTAAACAAACTGCATGGTGAGATGTAATTTTGAACAAAATCAGGCTAAAATGAAATTTGTTTGATGTTCGTTTCGGGTGTTCGAAACTTCTCACCAAAGCAAACTTTCCAGAAAAGTCTGTTCTGGCTGGTAAACACCTTCAAACTACCATTGGTTGGTGGTGATGACGTAATAGGTGGGTGTGGCTCTGAGGCTTCGCCTTCTTTAATTCGGAAATCTTCTCCAGTTCATTTCTTTTGTTAAATCCCTTAAGGTCATATGTCCACAAGTAAAAACATGAACACACTGGAGAGCTGCTTTATAGTAAAAACTCAAGTTGTAATTCTAGTCGAAAGCGACACCAACACTTTTTTCATATTTAAAGGTGCAGTATGTAATATTGACAACTAGTGGTTGAAATGAGTACTGCAGTCCAAATTCAAAATATTGGAGAGAGTAGTTTCCCCCACCTCCTTCTCCTCAGACTCGACGCTCACGCAGGTTACCAGATTGAGGACACGAAACAGGACAGAGCACAATTGAGAATGGAAGTTGATGAGTTGATTAATCCGCGTTTTAACACTTTCACACGTTAGTTTAAAATATTCTGTTTGACCCACCAGTGTGAGTTTTTCAAGGCGACTGTTATTTAGAACGTATCACTTTATTGTTTCCATGGTGACGCGTCATTGCTTGTCACGTGATACACCGCAGTCACAGTAGTCCCGTATAACTGATGATCTGCTTTCATTTAATTTTTCCTTTTTTATTAAAAATATTTGCAAATTTCTTAACTATAGCATGAAATATCTGATATTCCGATTGTCAAATATGGGCAAGTGGATGTGTTTTGTTGTTTAAACACCTTTATAACGATCACGTTAGTTGAGCTATATGCGCGATGGGCAGCGCCATTTTAGTTTGTGCCGCAGTTCAGAGAATCTGATCTATTGGATTTACAACACGTGAATTCATCCACTTCTCCCGAAATACATGTAAGTGGCCATTGAACTGAGAGAAGAACAGTGTAAACTTTAAAGTTACTTACACTGTGTGTATCTGATATGAATAAAACTCGTTGTCTAATTATAATGGAAAGGATTATTATTGCAGCTTCCATAGACATCAGTGTGTATTTTACAAACTCTAAATGTATTGTTTTGTTGGTACTTATGTGTATTTAAATGTCTGAAACCTAAAATGAACATTATGCGGTTGAAAACACTGAATAGCTGTTCTGTCTCTGGCTCAGCGCCAGCCAAAGCGCAAAAGCATGTTTGAATTTAGCAGTTGATCACGTGATGCACTGAACGTGGATGCCGAGGCTTTTTAGGTAGAATCTGTGATCTCTGGCCCAGTTTGTTTGCTGGCTTCTGTGGCTGCAATATGCTGTGTTTTCCACCAACTGGCAACCCAGGGTGTCGAAATACTATTGGGTAAATTGGCAGTGGGCGGGATCACACAGACCAAAACAAAAACAGACACTCTGACACGAAACGCACGAATTTAGAATAACTGGCTGTAGCATTGTTTTTCTGAGAAACAAGTATGTGAACTTAGCATGTTTTCTAAATATCTGCAAACATATTATGGTATTTTTATGCTTTAGTAGAGTGCAAAAATTACATACAGCACCTTTAATACTGCAAAGCTGCTCGCTTTAAAGCAATCTATTGTATAAAGCGCTATATAAATAAATACACTTTGACTGGAGGGTCCGAATTGCAGAGCTCATGCAAACATATCCACTTCGCAATGATCAGATGCTTTCTGAACTGCTGCTTTCTCACCGCTGTCATTTTTGTGTGTTTATTTTATTATTGAGTGCAAAGAGCACAGCACATATTTACATATTCATCTAAACGTCGCTCTCAGCAGCGTGGACGGCGTTGGGATGTTTGCTAACAGTATATCGCTGCAAAGGTATTTCCAACTTCTATACCCCTAAGCAAAGAACACAAAAAACTTCACTGTGAGTATATCAGGGCCCTAAACCCCTGAAGAGAAAGAAATAACATGTTTCCCTTTTTAGGCTTTACTCTGGAAGGTAAGTGCACTTTCACAAAGACATACGCCATCACCTTAATAAATCTCAGTGGCCGTCAGACCCCCTCTAATGCGTCCTGCTAGCCTTCCCTAATCAAACCCCCACCTCTGGCTGCAGACACTGTTATGGACCCTTGCCCATTTTGTGCTCAGCCCTCATGACAATAGCACCAGTAGTTACCCAGGAGACTGGCCTTTCACGGCCCGTGTGATAAAAAAGATGTATTCCCTGCTCCTCTCCCCCTTTCCTTCACGCTCCACCCCCGTCTCTTGTGTCTGGATCCTGGGGATCGGTTAAGCACATGAGGGCTGTCTGAGACATCAGTGGCTCTCGGCTCTTCTTGTGGGACACAGTGGCAGAATACCAATGGAGTTGTGCGGGAAACGGTGCAAACCCCGTCCTGAAGCTACAGCTTGCCCAATGGCTCATATTCACATGAATGTAGTAGGCCTCATCCCAGAGTCTGACGTCTGACTCGACTGCCTGATAAACGGCCTCCCATTACAGTAAAAGCCTGACCTCTTTGATATTTACTCTCCTTTCTCAGTGCTTTCTTTAATTGAATAACACTTCGCTGATGTGACGTCAAACGGGCTTGAGAGAAATTCAGAATTTGAGAATTGGCTCCATTTCAATCAGTGTGAATCTGAATTGGACAAAGAGCTACTGCTACCTGATTTAACCCATTGAAATACGTTTTGTTGGTATAAATTGATGTATTTAAGTTGATTCAGTGATGTTAAATGAAATGTTTAGCTTGAATAAACCAATTCATTTAGATGCCATTTTTAGGTTACCATAGTGCATGACACACAGGATGTTGAACTGTAGTAGAAATGTGAAAATAGTAAAAATAAAAAAAGACAAATAATGATAAATTACATTATGAATTCTATTTATTCCCTGATATGCACTACAACATTTCACATATACTACTATTTTTATTTATTTATTTTTAAACAAAAAAATAAAAAAATTACATTTAATGAAAACTATAATGTATCTAAATTATATATCATTCAAAAGTTTGAGGTCGTAAGATTTTTAAATTGTTTTTACAAGAACATTTATATGCATTTATTTGATCAAAAATACAGTAAAAACAGTAATATTCTGAAATATTATTACAATTCAAAATAACTGTTTTCCATTTGAATATATTGTAAAATGTAATTTATTCCTGTGATCAAAGCTGTATTTTCAGCTGTATTTTCATTACTCCAGTCTTCAGTGTCACATGATCCTTCAGAAATCATTCTAATATGATGATTTGATGCTCAATAAACATTTATTATTATTATCAATGTTGAGCACAGTTGTGCTGCTTCATATTTTCATATATTCATGTGTGGCAAGTTCTGGCAACTGTGACAGTTCAAAATTTATTTGGAATACTTTTTTTGTGTAAAAGTCTTTACTGTTTTGTTCAATTTAATGCATCTTTGCTGAATAAAAGTATTAATTTCTTTGAACATTTAAAAAAACTTTTGAACGGTTTTGTATAAATGAATACTGTATGGAATTCTTTCTGGAAATATTCCATATGTTGTATGATGTTTGCGGGTAAATTATACTGAAAAATTAATGTTTCTTAATTTCATTCCATTTTAAGTCGTTAAGACGTGCATTCTCAGCTCAGTTTGAAACACAAATAGATACTAAACAAACCCTGATACTAAACAACAAGGCCCTGTTTTTTCCCTTAAAGATTGCTGCTTGGTTGTATTTTAGTTACATTGGCTCTTGCTTATTTTACACTTTTAGTTTTGAACATTGTTAGAGTGAAAGAAAACAAGCGAGAGGTTTAGCATTTCATCAGTGTGCTCTCCTTACCTGTAGCTATCAGCAAGACTGCAGGATAATACCTGTATCTGGTTACAGGGCCTCTCATCTGACCAAGCCACAACATTATAATTACGAGTACACTTCACCTGAAAAGACTATTCCAGCATAGATTGGTTATCCCAGGGGTGATAACATAAAAGATATGTGTCTGTATACGAACCCATGAATGCCTGTACACAAACCCTATCTATCTATCTATCTATCTATCTATCTATCTATCTCTAAAACTATCTATCTATCTCTAAAACTATCTATCTATCTCTAAAACTATCTATCTCTAAATCAATCTATCTATCTCTAAATCAATCTATCTATCTCTAAATCAATCTATCTATCTCTAAATCAATCTATCTATCTCTAAATCAATCTATCTATCTCTAAATCAATCTATCTCTAAATCTATCTCTAAATCTATCTATCTCTAAATCTATCTCTAAATCTATCTATCTCTAAATCTATCTCTAAATCTATCTATCTATCTATCTCTAAATCTATCTATCTATCTATCTATAAATCTATCTATCTATCTATCTATCTATCTATCTATCTATCTATCTATCTATCTATCTCTAAATCTATCTCTAAATCTATCTCTAAATCTATCTCTAAATCTATCTATCTATCTATCTATCTATCTATCTATCTATCTATCTATCTATCTATCTATCTATCTATCTATCTATCTATCTATCTATCTATCTATCTATCTATCTATCTATCTATCTATCTATCTATCTATCACACCCATTTTAAAGACATTTTATTTATTTGTTTATATATTTACCTCTTCTGGTTCATCTCCTTCTATATTGGTCCTTTTCTATATTTGTCAGCATGTATGTGTCAGGAAACACAGACTCATAGAAATATGGTAAAACACAAGGTTGAGGTTTATTGGTGAACAAATGTGAACAAGGTGAGTTGAAGGCTTTTGCAGACAATTGAGCAGATGACGATATGGTAAATAGGCCTGGTAAGTTGCACACACTTAGTGATGATTGTTGCTGTATTGTTTAAATTAAAAAGTCTTACTCTTTGTCTTACAGGTCGTGGGAGAAGAACACTGGAGGAATTGGAGACAGGAGATGATACCCGGAGAATGCGGAGATGAGGGAACACACTCAGGTAGGTAACTTCAGGTAAGTAACCCATGCAGTGTTTGACGGAGTCCTGGTCGTAGGTCAGAACCTGATGAGTGTGTGGAGCAGGCTTAAATGGAGTGGAGCTGATGAGGGTGAATGATGGCAGGTGTGGATGATTGCGGAGTGTGTGCAGGTGGGAGCCAGGAGGGATTGTGGGAAATGTAGTGCCAAACTGAGTCCAACCCGGGGAGGGAGAGTGACAGGTAGAGGACAGGTGACCAGGGGCGATGCCAGCAGGATGGGCAGCCTCCAGGGTGGCCCTGGCAATACAGGGAGCCAGGGAGGTGCAGGTGGTGCAGGAAGCCAGGAAGGAGCGGTCTCTATGTCCATGACGAGGGAACTATAGGCGCTGGAGCTTAAATCACTGGGGCTAGGAACGGCCTTCACGGCCATGCCAGCCCCCCCAAAAATATTTATTTGGGAGGAGCTGCAGGGTTATGTGCTGCCTCCTGGCTGAGCTCTGGGGCTGGAGCTGACTCTGGAACAGAGACATGGGCTGGAGGGGGCTTGTGACTGAGATCTGGGGCTGGAGTGGGCTTGTGACTGAGCTCTGGGGCTGGAGTGGGCTTGTGAATGAGCTCTGGGGCTGGAGTGGGCTTGTGACTGAGCTCTGGGGCTGGAGTGGGCTTGTGAATGAGCTCTGGGGCTGGAGTGGGCTTGTGACTGAGCTCTGGGGCTGGAGTGGGCTTGTGAATGAGCTCTGGGGCTGGAGTGGGCTTGTGAATGAGCTCTGGGGCTGGAGTGGGCTTGTGAATGAGCTCTGGGGCTGGAGTGGGCTTGTGAATGAGCTCTGGGGCTGGAACAGACTCTGGAACAGAGACATGGGCTGGAGTGGGCTTGTGACTGAGATCTGGGGCTGGAGGGGGCTTGTGACTGAGATCTGGGGCTGGAGTGGGCTTGTGACTGAGATCTGGGGCTGGAGGGGGCTTGTGACTGAAATCTGGGGCTGGAGTGGGCTTTTGACTGAGATCTGGGGCTGGAGTGGGCTTGTGACTGAGATCTGGGGCTGGAGGGGGCTTGTGACTGAGATCTGGGGCTGGAGTGGGCTTGTGACTGAGATCTGGGGCTGGAGGGGGCTTGTGACTGAAATCTGGGGCTGGAGTGGGCTTTTGACTGAGATCTGGGGCTGGAGTGGGCTTGTGACTGAGATCTGGGGCTGGAGTGGGCTTTTGACTGAGATCTGGGGCTGGAGGGGGCTTGTGACTGAGATCTGGGGCTGGAGTGGGCTTTTGACTGAGCTCTGGGGCTGGAGTGGGCTTTTGACTGAGCTCTGGGGCTGGAGTGGGCTTTTGACTGAGCTCTGGGGCTGGAGTGGGCTTGTGACTGAGCTCTGGGGCTGAAGCGGGCCCACAACTGAGCTCTGGGGCTTGAGCTGACTCTGGAACAGACTCATGGACTGGAGGGGGCTCGTGACTAAGCTCTGGGGCTGGAGCGGGATTGTGACTGAGCTCTGGGGCTGAAGCGGGCCCGCAACAAAGCTCTGGGGCTGGAGAGGACTCTGGAGCAGACTCATTGGCTAGAGGGGGCTTGTGACTGAGCTCTGGGGCTGGACACTGGAGCGGTCTCATGGACTGGAACCGATACTGGACTGTGCTCATGGGCTAGAGCCGACACTGGATGGTGCTGAGAGGCTGGAGCCGACACTGGACTGTGCTCAGGGGCTGGAGCCGACACTGGACTGTGCTCATGAGCTAGAGCCGACAC
Organism: Coreius guichenoti; assembly: GCA_039654105.1. NCBI lineage: Eukaryota > Metazoa > Chordata > Actinopteri > Cypriniformes > Gobionidae > Coreius > Coreius guichenoti. The sequence goes on along the minus strand of CM077171.1, from coordinate 10,529,037 downwards.
TGGACTGTGCTCAGGGGCTGGAGCCAACACTGGACTGTGCTCAGGGGCTGGAGCCGACACTGGACTGTGCTCATGGGCTAGAGCCAACACTGGACTGTGCTCATGGGCTAGAGCCAACACTGGACTGTGCTCATGGGCTAGAGCCAACACTGGACTGTGCTCATGGGCTAGAGCCGACACTGGACTGTGCTCATGGGCTAGAGCCGACACTGGACTGTGCTCTTGGGCTAGAGCCGACACTGGATGGTGCTGAAAGGCTGGAGCCGACACTGGATTTTACTCAATGGAATGAACTTGAGAATCTCACTCACTGGAATAGATTTGGGGATTTCACTCTCTGGAACTGACTTGGGGATTTTCCTCTCTGGAACAGATTCGGGGATTATATTCTCTAGAACAGACACAGGGAAATTACTCTTTGGAACAGAACAGACTTGGAGATTATTTACTTCGTCATCAGGAACAAATGCAGAAATTTCATTCTCAGGAACAGGTTCGGGAACTACAGGAAGTGGGGTTTTGGAAGTGGATAGACTAAGCAGGTGAGCATAGAGAATATATTGCTACAAAGTGCAGTTCTTAGCATCCCTAGGCATCCTAGAATACAGTGGCTCATCTAAGCCTCCATGAAAAATTATTAGTAGTATTTCATCATCAAGATACACTGTGGAGAACAGCTCTAAGAAGTGTGTGCAGGTGGGAGCCAGGAGGGATTGTGGGAAATGTAGTGCAAAGGTGACAGGTGATGGTGACATGACTGGAGATTGTGACAGTATGCACTCTTTCTAAAGGAATATTTATTTATTTACCTCTTCTGCTCTTTATCCTGTACTCCTTCTATATGTTATATTTTATTTTTATTTACTTATTTATTTATTCATTCTGTCAACATTTGCACATTTTAATTATTTATATTAGAATTCTTTTTTTTACATATTTATTTATTACATTTTTTACATTACATTACATTACATTTGAATATTCTTTTAACAGAGAGGTGGTGATAAATTATGGCCAGCTAATAACTATCAGATGAAGAAAAAATTAAAACTGTAATGTTTCTATTTTTTCTTCATCTGATAGTTATTAGCTTGGCCATAATTTATCATCACCTCTCTGTTACAGAACATACAGAAATATTTCTCTCATAGATTATTGAATTGTACAAAACTGTCAACATGTCATTATCATGAAATAATACCCAGGTCACATTTATCCCAATCAAATGAAAAAATGTTAAAGTGCAAAATATCAATTCTTTCTTCTTTTTTTGGATTTTGATCAAAACTGTGTTGTTGACAGGTTTTGTGAGATTATCCTAACAAATGACTGTTCAATATAGAACAAAAACATTTTATGAGGTACAAACCAAGTGCTTCTCAGCTTCCCAATATGAATGGCAGGTCCTGTTGATCTATGTAAAAGCACAGTGATATATGAGGGCGTGGGACGTCGTCCCCGTCAGACCCCACATGGGCCGAGTGAGGGCAGGCCTGACTGGAACTCTGGGGGGTACGAGAATCTCACTGAGCACAAACAAAGCCCTAACACACCCCCCACACACAGAGAGAGTGTCACCCCCAAAATAAGACAAGCAGAGAGAGGCTTGTGTAAATCACACACACACTGTCCTGCTCTATTTGACATCCCTCCCACCGCATAATAAAAGCAAGCGCACAAATGGAGCGGAATCAAGCATGAACTGAGTTAGAGATGTTGCTTTGGGAGGGTGATTCGGTTTTAGATAGGCCTTTTACAAAACACACACACACAACATGAGATATCTATATTGTATATTAATTTGAAGTACAGTATTCCCATTATAAACATGACAGGGTTGAGGGTGCGGGTGCGAAGACTGATTTTGTACCCTTGTCAATGAAGGAAAACATTAAAGGGATAGTTCACCCAAAAATAAAAATTCTTTCATCATTTACTCACCCTCAATTTGTTACAAAAAACATGAGGGTGAGTAAATGATGACAGAATTTTTACTTTTGGGTGAACTATCCTTTTAAGCAACAGTCAGAGACCAAATTAAATTTGTAAAACCTACAGAACAATAACTGACCCACTAGTATCTTTGGAAGAAGTTCTGTTAATAATCAGTCATTTGATTTATACACATATAGGTGCATTACCAAAATTTGAACACAAACTGGTAACTTGAATATGCATATGCTCATAAAAATATTACTGTTTTGCCAATTATTTTCGGTTACATACACTTTGTTCTATGGTGACGTTGTTACAGTGTAATTACACAAAATAATAAACTACTAGTACTTAAATGGTTAGTTCACCCAAAAATGAAAACTATCCCATGATTTACTCACCCTCAAGCCATCCTAGGTGTATATGACTTTCTTCATTCAAATGAATACAATCTGAGTTATATTTAAAAAATCTCCTGGCTAATCCAAGCTTTATAATGGCAGTGAATAGCAGCCCAAAATTTGAAGCCATTTGAAGAAAAATATCCATATTTAAAACCTTATAACGCTTCCGGCGAACCGCCTTCCCTATTCAGTTTACAAAGAAAGTGTAACGCCTCTCGCAGTTCAAAACGCTTACGCTACGTCCGACATCATACGTCGTACCAGTTACGCTTTTCCATAAGGTGAATGCGTAAGGCGATCTGGCAGAAGCTAGATATTTGACTTTATAACGTGTTAAATATGGATATTTTTCTTACACAAACCCATCGATTCACTTCAGAAGGCCTTTATTAACCCCCGGAGCCGTGTGGAGTACTTTTATAATGGATGGATGCACTTTTTTGGGCTTCAAAATTTGGGCTCCCATTCACTGCCATTATAAAGCTTGAAAGAGCCAGGACATTTTTTAATATAACCCCGATTGTATTCGTCTGAAAGAAGAAGGTCATATACACCTAGGATGACTTGAGGGTGAGTAAATCATGAGGTAATTTTCATATTTGGGTGAACTATCCCTTTAATATAGGGTTATGGTTAGGATTTGGTTTAGGGTTAGCTACTTGTAATTATGCATAATTTACTGTTATCACTATAGTAAGTATATGTAACGTGTAACTCTCACCTTAAAATAAAGTGCTACCTTATTTCCCTTCGCACTTACAACATGAAGGTTAGACTAAAGCCCGATGAGTTTTATTCTCTTACATTCACAAAAACAAACAAACCCAAAAAAAGTTTGGTATATTAGTGCCTTTTTATTATTTGCTTTAATGACATGTCTTCCCAAGTGATTAACTCATCCCATTTAAATTTACTTAGTACTAACAATCTAAATAAGAAGATAAAAGTAGTCTTGGTGTAAAATATAATTTGTATGATGTCTGCGTAACACTCTTAACACAATATGTGGATGAAAGTGGTTAGATGTGCATCAGAGCTAGAATTCAGTTGCAAAAGAGAACATTTGGCACATACATTTCACCTACCAAATAATCCAACACGGGCAGGAACCCCTAGATCCCATTCATTAAATTACTGCAGTTTCACTATCAGAATACACTGTTTCCATCACATCAGCACTAAAACAGCTCATTTGGTGACTATAAACCTAAACAATTCCATTTCAACCAAAAGATTTTAAACCAATGGTCTTCAATCGTGGTCCGGCACTGCACATGATGGATGTCTCCTTTATCTGACTCATCCAGTTCAGGTCTTGGAGCCTCCGCCAGAGAGATGATGATGATATAAATCAGGTAGGACATCCAAAATGTGTAGCCCTGCATGGGGACTTCCTGAGAACAACTGCTCTAAACAGCATTAGATTCACTGAAAGCACATTGTTTGTGTGTAATTTCATTTGCACATTTGATTTTGTACAACAGAATTTGTTTGAATATGATGCAACTGTTCATTTCTTAAATGAAACTCTTTCTTTTGTAAACAACAACCTTGCGCATGTCTACTTCCAGTTCATGGTTGGCGTCCAGTCACCGAATCCACATGATACATGATTTTAAGGACTCGCTAAGGAACTTGATTAGATTACCTTTAATGCAGGTAGATAACATGTCAAATACAAAAAAAACATAATCATAAAAATCAGTATTAGAAATAGATACACTTTTAAAAATACATCTTCACGTGGAGTTCATGGAATCCAGTATGAAATCTTTGGGGCTAAACAGCCCAAACCCTCTTTGTTCTTTGACTTGTTTGTGTCTCCAAAGGAGCGAATGTATCTCAGGTGTCTCTTCAAAGGAGAGACTCGATCTTACTGCTTAAGTCCCCTCCGAGAGAGTCTCCCAGGTCAAAGAGTTGATCGATGCTGACCGTCGAGCTACAGAGGAAGTCAGGGCGGTTGCCCTCATCCACCTCGGACCAGGGACTCTGCAGAAATGCCGTGGCCAGGAAAGTTTCCTCATCAAAGTCTACTTCGCTGCTCCTCTGGGTTTCCATCAACACATGGCTCTCAACGACACCTCCAGGAGCTTCTAGGGGGCTGATATGGGTGCCCCTAACCATCAAGTCCTCGTCTCGTGGTATGGGGCTCAACGGACCCCCTTCGTTCAAGCTCAGTTCTCCATTCAGGGCCGAGTCCAGCAGGGCGTCCCAGTCAAAGTTGCCTTTTAGGGAGCTTAAGTCCTCGTGCTCATCCATGGCCAGCAGTGGGGAGCTTGAGCGTCGTGGAGCTTTGCTCCCGCCAGTCCTGTGGCTGTACGGCTGTTTCCTCTTGGCGCCCTTCCCTGAAACCCAACAACTCAACATGGTGGCTTCAGCCAAACGAGGGTCCCAGTTCTGATCTGCTCCCGTGGCCTCCTCGAACTCTTTCAGGAGCTGCTGGGACTCGGGACTCACGCAAAGGCTTCTGGCCATTCCTGCGTTGGCTACAGCCTGTCCGGCGTGAGAGTTCATCCTGAGGCGGTTCTGAAGAGCTGGGTTGATTTGCACAGGAGGCATCCTGCGCTTCTTGTAGGCACCGTTGAGGAGACGCTCTGCGTACTGGGGATCGATCTTCCAGAACCCACCTTTGCCTGGCTCATCCTTTTGTCTCGGGACTTTTATAAAGCATTTGTTCAATGACAGATTGTGGCGGATGGAATTCTGCAATGATGAATGAGAAAATCCATGAGAAAATGTATTCAACTACTAATCTATAGTTCACTTGTGTGTTTGCATGATGCACTTAAACACATGGAAGTCAAGCATTAACGACTTTGTGAAATACCTTGAGTGCAGTTTTTTTCTTGTGTGGACGTGTTTATTGAAACAAGAACTTGTTGGACATATCGTAGGGTTTATCTGATTTTAGGCTTTATATTCATTTAGGCTTTAATTTCCATGTAACACTTTACAAGAAGGTTCAATTTGTTAATCTTAGTTAATCCATTAAGTACACTGAATATTGGTATCAGAAATTGCTAATATATTTTACAAATAATTACAAAGAAACTGCAACTTAAGGCCCGTTCACACCAAGAAGGATAACTATAATGGTGACTATACTACCTTTCCCGATCTTGTCCTCTTCTCTCTCACACTTTGCGTCCTGTTTATTCTATACTATGCTGTTATAGTTATAACTATAACTATATTGTTATAGATATCATCCTTGGTGTGAATGGGTTTTAACACATTGAATTAACTATGAAATCTTAAAGCAGAAAGACTAAAATAGTATTTTCTTGTAAAACATACTTCAGTAATCTTTTTTTATTATTATTATTTTAATTAAATTTTTACAGTGTATCAAACAGCAAACAATACTTTTACACCCTTTATCATTCTAGGTCAATGTTAATTTCTACAAATACTAATACATTTTTAATATTTGAACATTTTAACATGTATACAAAAAGTACAATTAGTATAAATTAGGGCTGTCAAACGATTAATCGCGATTAATCGCATCCAAAAAATATTGGATATAAGTTTGTGTTTACATAATATATGTGTACTGTGTATAATTATGTATATTTGAGTACACACTCATTCATGTATGTAATTAAGAAATATTTGCATGTATACTGTATATGTATTTTCGTAAATATATACATCCATGTGTGTGTATTTATATATACATAATAATTATACACAGTACACACACATATATTATGTAAAAACTTTTTTTGGATGTTTAATCGCGATTAATCTCTTTTCCTGCCATTGGCGGAAATTTCCGGCTTTCTGTGTTTCCACTGTTATACGGTAGGGGGCGCTATTACACATCTTCTGAAAGAGTACTGAATCTCCTGATCAAACACAGGAGAAGAAGAAACAGAAACAAGTGATAGCATATGTAAGCAGATGCATATTTAAAATAACACGATCATCAATATTAAACAGCATATAAATCAAAACTTTAATAAATGAAATGTCGACCCAGGACGAGCTACAGGACTGTGAAGCTTTGGGGGTGTTGATGGACTCCATCTACTCCATCTGTGTTTTGATCATCGTTCTGAATCCGATCCAGATGTTGTCCGATTTTCTCAGCTTTTTGCTCAAAATGTTGCTTTTTTAATGAAACCTACCCATATTCGGTGGCTGGCAACTTTTTTTCAAAAACGCTGGCAGGGAAAGAGTTAATAATGAAAGTAATAAAAAAAAAAAAAAATTAATTAAAAAAATTAAAGAAATTAAAATTTCTTAATACCTGCATTAACTATGCTAACAAACTGAACCTCGTTGTAAAGTGTCACCTCATTTGCTAGGTGGTATTACAGGGAGGGACATTCTCATTCTGAAGAGCATTTGATTGGACAAATATTTAGATATGCAAATGAGTTCAAAATGCATCATTGATTTTTGTGGACCATTTCCTAGAAGAGCAAAACTGGATATTTGAAAGACATGCATATGCTAAATGATAATTTTGTCAGCTTTCAGTAAAATGCAAAACCGGAAAGCTAATAAAAATGGACTAATAGCCACAAAAGTCCAATTTTATAGACCTCCATTGTGTATCAATATTTTGGGCACGCCAGCCACCACAATCTAATTATGTTTAAACAAAGCACTGACTTTCTAACCCTGGTTAACCATTGCTTTGAGTTAAAATATCTAAAAACTGAGCGAATGTCTGCGTTTTCTTCAGAGAAAGGAGGTTATGGCTAAGGGGGTTAATTAATAATTCACCAACAACTAAATCTTTTTAGAAATCTCCCTTTTTTGTGTAAATATCCAACTTATGAGCTCATTCTTCCGCCTCACGAACACGTTTCAAAAGGGGACAAATGTATCCTTTTTTGCAGGACACCTTTCGGTAGTCAGCTAGGATTACACTTATATCTGAGCACATTAGCCGTACACAACTGTCATCAAAAGCTCTCAAAATAAAACAGCCTTATGAAAGGTTTCTGTCGGTCTCTCTCCAATACACAACCTACTTCAGCAGGTGCTAAGAAGGCTTTCTCGCTCTCCAGTCTGCTCGAACAATAGCAAAACACCCTCTTTGGCATTTGCCAGCTATGCAAATGATGCAGGTCTCGGGATGAGTCATCTATTAGGTGCATCTTTTAAGTGTAAATGCATTTGGTAACAGCTGTAAGGTTTGACGATATTGCGTCTTACCTGCCAAGTGGGGTCTGCGTGGCGGAAGTAGCAGAAGTTGTCCGTGATCCATTTGTAGATGCATGAGAGGGTGATTTTGGTTTTCTTACTAGCCTGCATGGCCATGCAGATGAGAGTTGCGTATGAGTACGGTGGCTTGATATGAGGGTTTGTCTTGTAATCGACTTCATCTGGACAGTGTCCGTGGGCGACCAGGCTGGGCAGAGCCGAAAAGGACGGCACCCTGTGGAAAGACGCCGCCGTGGGTTTGCCCGGGGTCAGCGGCATGCCCATGGACGCCGGGTCTCCTGCTAAAGGAGACGCGGGAGCATCCGAGCCTACTCGGCTCCCGAAGAAGTGGCTCTGGTGGTGGCTGGTTTGGGACGCGCTGGCGTTGAGAATGGAGAACTCCTGCAGCCACTGGAGGCTGGTCAGGCTGTCGTCCAGATTGTCGGAGCTGCAGCTGCTGCTGCTGCACTCGACTGAACCGCGGTCCATCCGCTCGGCCTGAGCAGCGGCTGTGACCACCTCCTCCTCCAGCCCCACCGAGCCCTCCGGCCAGGGGTCGTTCGCATAACTCATGGACAGCATGGTCCTTTCCCAGCCAAATCCTGAGGAGACAATAACGTTTAGAAGAGCTGTTTGTTTCTATTATAGGAAACTGCTTTATTTGGATTCTCCGGCTTATAGAGGTCATAGAACTTTCCAGAAACTACACAGGTCACTCTTTACGACATCTCATAACTGGATACACAATAGAGCAGATCCCAAACCACTAACATTCCTCGGCATGGCAGGTGCATCAGGACGCTCACAAAATATTATGTTTTGCCTATGTTGGCACAGCGTCCTTGTTTATAGTTATAGTTTATAGTTAATTTATAGTTATTTCTTTAGTAACTACATGTAACGTGTAACAAGGACACTAAAATAAAGTGATACCTAACAGTAATAACATGCAACTAACCCTAATCGGTTACACTTTATTTTAAGGTCTCATTGTTACAGACTAATTATATATTTAAGTACTGAGTAATATTTAGTAACTACATGTACTTACGATAGGGTTATGGTAGGATTAGGGTTAGGGTTAGTTGCATGTAATTATGCATAATTTACTTTTATTTCTATGGTAAGTACATATAAAATATGTAACAAGGACACTGTAAAATAAAGTGTACCCCCTATAGTAAGTACATGTTGGTAATTAATATTACTCAGTACTTAAATGTATAATTACAATGTAACAAAGTGTAACCAAGATGTTTAGTTTAACAAAACTCAATAAATTATTAATACTAATGTAAAGGTATGTTTACTCAGTTTCCCTTTGTAGCTATACATTTTTTTGGCTATTATCATTTTAATAATTATCAGATAACGCATTTTGTAATTTACTTTATAAACACATTTGGTAACACTTTATTTTACAGTGTCCTTGTTACACATGTTACATTACTGTAGCTAATAACTATAAATTATGCATAATTACATGCAACAAACCCTAAACCAACCCCCTAATCCCACCATAACCCTATAGTAAGTACATGTAGTTAGTTGTTATTACTCAGTACTTAAATTTATATTTACACTGTAACACGGACATCTTAAAATAAAGTGTAACCACACATTTTTTTAGATGATGATACGTTTGTCATGTCTACTCGAAGTAAAGTAAACTTGCATCAACTCACCTGTTACCGAGAGGAGCCTTGAGTGGCAGGGAAATAACATCCAATAACTCAAGAAATTGAAAGTTTATCCGATTAGGTCGAAATGACTTCCAGACATGCAGCTGCTGGAGAATGTGCCTCTGCGCGTCTCAGTTCAAGGTCTCCAGGGCAGCAGAAGCTCCGGGGCCAGTTTAATACCTGCTGCTGCAGGACGTTTGTCCAGTCACCCCAGCAACGACGCACCCCCCTTGTAAACAGCTTCCCGTTCTTCTATTGGTCGGGCGGTTGTTATGGTGACTGGGCTAATAATCGCGAGCGCACAGGTTGGTGAACGTTACACAAGTTCGCTTCTCGTCTGACTGGCGGAGAGAAAGCGCGAAACGAGAAAAAACACAACATTATGTTGTTTACAATGAAATTGTATAATTCCTTGTATGAAATAATAATTAAATGGCAAACGAAAATAAAGTGAAATGCACATTTCAGTCATCTGTATACTTTTGAACTCAACGTGCAGAATGATTTTTGGTATTTATTATTTTTGTAATGGTTTTTTCATGATGTTTGATGTCCTTTTTGAAAAATACATAATAATACACATAAAATGTGTAGTTGTTACTTTAAAGAGTTATTTCTACTTGATCTGACCATTAAAGTGACCCTTAGTGCATCCTGACCCTTATGATAATTAACCATGGTTTTACTATAGTAAAACTGTAGTAACAGTGACTGTGGTAAAACCATGGTTATTTTTGTAGTTACTATATGGTTTAACTGCAAAAATCATAGTTGAACCATGATTACTGTGGTAAACCATGGTTAGTTTATGGTTTAACTGCAAAAATCATAGTTGAACCATGATTACTGTGGTAAACCATGGTTAGTTTATGGTTTTACTGCAAAAATCATAATTGAACCATGATTACTGTGGTAAACCATGGTTATTTTATGGGTTTACTGCAAAAATCATAGTTGAACCATGATTACTGTGGTAAACCATGGTTAGTTTATGGTTTAACTGCAAAAATCATAGTTGAACCATGATTACTGTGGTAAACCATGGTTATTTTATGGTTTTACTGCAAAAATCATAATTGAACCATGATTACTGTGGTAAACCATGGTTAGTTTATGGTTTAACTGCAAAAATCATAGTTGAACCATGATTACTGTGGTAAACCATGGTTAGTTTATGGTTTAACTGCAAAAATCATAGTTGAACCATTACTGTGGTAAAACATGGTTAGTTTATGGTTTAACTGCAAAAATCATAGTTGAAACATTACTGTGGTAAAACCATGGTTATTTTATGGATTTACTACAAAAATCATAGTTGAACCATGGTTACTGTGGTAAAACATGGTTAGTTTATGGTTTTACTACAAAAATCATAGTTGAACCATGATTATTGTGGTAAACCATGGTTAGTTTATGGTTTTACTACAAAAATCATAGTTGAACCATGATTATTGTGGTAAACCATGGTTAGTTTATGGTTTAACTGCAAAAATCATAGTTGAACCATGATTACTGTGGTAAACCATGGTTAGTTTATGGTTTAACTGCAAAAAATCATAGTTAAACCATGATTACTGTGGTAAAACATGGTTAGTTTATGGTTTTACTACAAAAATCATAGTTAAACCATGATTACTGTGGTAAACCATGGTTAGTTTATGGTTTTACTACAAAAATCATAGTTGAACCATGATTACTGTGGTAAACCATGGTTAGTTTATGGTTTAACTGCAAAAAATCATAGTTAAACCATGATTACTGTGGTAAACCATGGTTAGTTTATGGTTTTACTGCAAAAAATCATAGTTGAACCATGATTACTGTGGTAAAACATGGTTAGTTTATGGTTTAACTGCAAAAAATCATAGTTAAACCATGATTACTGTGGTAAACCATGGTTAGTTTATGGTTTTACTACAAAAAATCATAGTTAAACCATGATTACTGTGGTAAAACATGGTTAGTTTATGGTTTTACTGCAAAAATCATAGTTGAACCATGATTACTGTGATAAACCATGGTTAGTTTATGGTTTAACTGCAAAAATCATAGTTGAACCATGATTACTGTGGTAAACTATGGTTAGTTTATGGTTTAACTGCAAAAATCATAGTTGAACCATGATTACTGTGGTAAACTATGGTTAGTTTATGGTTTAACTGCAAAAATCATAGTTGAACCATTACTGTGGTAAAACATGTTTAGATTATGGTTTAACTGCAAAAATCATAGTTGAAACATTACTGTGGTAAAACCATGGTTATTTTATGGTTTTACTACAAAAATCATAGTTGAACCACTGCAAAAATCATAGTTGAACCATTACTGTGGTAAAACATGTTTAGTTTATGGTTTAACTGCAAAAAATCATAGTTAAACCATGATTACTGTGGTAAACCATGGTTAGTTTATGGTTTTACTGCAAAAAATCATAGTTGAACCATGATTACTGTGGTAAAACATGGTTAGTTTATGGTTTAACTGCAAAAAATCATAGTTAAACCATGATTACTGTGGTAAACCATGGTTAGTTTATGGTTTTACTACAAAAATCACAGTTAAACCATGATTACTGTGGTAAAACATGGTTAGTTTATGGTTTTACTGCAAAAATCATAGTTGAACCATGATTACTGTGATAAACCATGGTTAGTTTATGGTTTAACTGCAAAAATCATAGTTGAACCATTACTGTGGTAAAACATGTTTAGTTTATGGTTTAACTGCAAAAATCATAGTTGAAACATTACTGTGGTAAAACCATGGTTATTTTATGGTTTTACTACAAAAATCATAGTTGAACCATGCTTACTGTGGTAAAACCATGGTTATTTTTGTAGTTACTATGGTTTTACTAAGAACCACAGTAAATGGTTACTGTAGTAAAATCGTTAATTTTCATGAATATTGTCAGGCTCATTCAGTCATAATATTTTTGACTTGAATAAAACTGGTTAATTTGATGTTACCACGTGAACGGTTACCTGACTTTTTTTGTTGTCTTTGGTGGTTTCAGCACTGCTTCTGAATTACCATAGTGAGTTCGGTCTGATGTCTGAAGATCTATTTGTTTTAATAATGGTGATTTGCCTCTTTCTCTCTCATCCAGAGCCCATCTGCTGACCTGCTGATTGGCAGTTGTCACATGTGAAGTAGAAGGGGCTTGAAGAGGGACCGAGCTCAAGAGATGCTGAAGCTTTTATTGCTATGGTTGCTTTTGTAGAGTTTCTTTGGCAGGAAGCCACTCAGCCACACTAACAGAGCGCTCAAGAGGACAATCCCTCTTGTATCTTTTTATCCTCCATTTAGTCCCTCTATGTTACCAACAAAAAGTGCATTCCTTCAAAAAACAACCCCTTTAGATGCACTCAAACTAACACTTATCGCCTTAAATCTGTCCTGAGAGCAAGTCAAGTTTGAGGTTCATCCCTTTAACTGTCAGTTTCGTTCATTTAAACACATCAATGCCTGTATAATGTGGCATTTGTGTGGAAACAATGCTAATACGTGATACATACAGTGCTGTTGAATGCAGTCTGACACCTGAACTCTTGTCAAGAGGCTGCAGACTGTCCCGCTCCCATTAACAGGCATTGTATTGAGAGTAAAGAGACAGCTCCTGAAGCCCTTTCCTCTCTTGCCTCAGTGCCAGTCATGCGTGAAATCACTTTAAACACATTCCTTATTGTTTGACCACGACATGTTTGTTTTTGGTCTGATCTGATTGTTCAAGACAATTTTAGACCTGTTCTTCCTCTTCAAGTAAACAACAGGTGGCTTATGACATATCAGTGCCAATTTCTACAAGTGAAAATGCAGTTACAGATATCAAGAATAATAGGTTTTTACTAGTAGAATTTTTTATTTATATATATATATATATATATATATATCAAGAGCTGGATTTCTGCGAGTGATGATGTTGATATTGTTGATATTAAGAATTTGTCAAAAATTCGCATTTTAACTATTAAAAAATTGAATTGTTGACATCAAAAAGTCATATCCTGATTAACAAATTGAGCAATTTATGAGATTTTATAAATGTCTGAATCAGTGTTATTTTAGTAACATTAAGATACTATTATAGATTTTATTAATATTTTAATATTATTATAATTTAGTTTTTAATATGTATAAACATATTGGCAACTATTTAAAAAATTTTCTTACATTTTTACATTTCAAGTAGCTAACAAAAGTAGCTGTTTTTTAACTAAAATAAGCCTCTTGTTTTAGTCTAAATAGAAAAGCTGTGTCTAATTGCCATTCTTCATTGACATATTAGTCTAAATTTAACTTCATGTTATTAGTATCAATGTCAAATGCTAATATACCAATCTGTACTCTTCAAGTTGCATTTTTAAATGAAACTTCTTGTTTTATAACTATCAGAAGTTTTCAGATCAATTTTAACCACTAGAGGGCGCCAGCATAAAGCTGGTCACAACTGAGTCACGTGTTGTCATATTTCTCGACTGATTGCAACGATTCATTATTTCATGGTATATTTATTTACTTATATCTATCATATTTATCTTTTCTGTTTTTATAGATGCTAACAATAATTAATATAAGATTAATAGCCTAATAATAATTATGCACACTTAAAATGTCGGAACTCATTGCGTTATATATCAGTCTAAATAGCATATATTTAAAATAAAGAACGTTTTAAAGTAAAAAATTAAAAATCAAAATGTTTAGATATTTAAAATAAACCTCTTATTTACTACCATATAGCTTACATGTGTGAACTGACTTTATATATCTTATTAATAAAATAAAATATCTTTTAAAATGTACTCTGACTTTGTATCTAATGCAATGAATGACATCCATGGATTTTTAATTGTGGCTTAAGTGTTGTGATACTTTTGGGGCCACTGTAAAGCATCTGCTCTAACTTCCATACAGTAAGTATGAAGCCTGAGCAGGAGAACAACAACAAGAAGCTCTGAAGACCTTCCAAAGTCCCTTCAGTTTCACTTTGATCAACCATTCACAGACAGTGATGAGCATAAAGCTCCTGCAAAAACATAAATCAGGAGTCAGTGGGAAAGTGCATCCCAAGGCCCCAAAATCAGGTCAAGATTATGGAGATAAAAAGATGTACAAACATGGTCCTATAGCGAAGTGAAGACACAACAGAGACAGTCAGTAATGAGTTTAAGGACCAAAATACCATACAAAAACCATAAAAGATTTAATATGTAAAGTATTTAATCTTTAATCATCTTTTTTAACCCCAAGAACAATACCGTTTAACTGACTGACAATCAAGAGTTTGTAATAATTTTTTTATGTTTTTGAAAGAAGTCTCTTATTCTCACCAAAGCTGTATTTATTTGATATCAAATTCAGTAAAAACAGTAGTATTGTGAAATAATATTACAATTCAAAATAGATGTTTACTATTTGAATATATGTTAAAATCTAATGTATTCCTGTGATCAAAGCTTTTTCAGCATACTCCAGTCGTCAGTGTCACATGATCCTTCAGAAATCATTCTAAAAGTGCAGCATCTGTTATCTTTTCCGTATTAAAAGAAAAATAAGATAATCAGGAGCAGAATACAGTGGATTGAGAATAGCTTTTTCTTGTTACACCAATTACATCACTTTCCTGAAGAAGTGCCACATAATTTAAGTATAAAGTATGAAAAAGTAGGCTAGAAAAGTTGACTCATTCGAAAGAAAGAAAGGTGTATGTAGTGATGGAATTCTCTTAAAGTCACCATCACATCAAAACTGACAAATCCTATTTTTGATGTAATATTGCAGTATTTATTATAAGTGATTTATATGTGCACATCATTTTTTTTAAATTCATATGTCCTCATAATCTTTAATCAAAATAACTCCCCCTCCCTCTTGCAGCTCGTCTCTTCTCTGATGATGCGTTTACTGGCATGAGGGCGGGGTAACCTGTCACTCACATGAGATCCACCAATAGCAAACCACAACCATCCAATCAATTCCCCATGGACAAAATCAAGCCCCGCCCTACATTTACTCTTGTTTGAGAAGCCGTTTCATTCGGATAGGCCTATACGTCAAAGTTAGGGCTGTCAAACAATTAATCACGATTAATCGCATCCAAAATAAAAGTTTGTGTTTACATAATATATGCGTGTGTACTGGGTATAATTATTATGTATATCTGAATACACACACATGCATGTAAATATTTGCATGTATTTACTGTATATATATTTATATCATTTATATTTATATTTAAATATAAATATAACAAATTTTTCTTAAATATATACATGCATGTGTGTGTATTTATATATACATAATAATTATACACAGTACACACACATATATTATGTAAACACAAACTTTTATTTTGGATGCGATTAATCGCGATTAATCGATTGACAACACTAGTCACAATAGGGAAGAAAAGACTTCCATTCCATGCCAACTTTAAGTAGATAAATTACAAAAAAAGTAGAAAATAGACTCTTTCTGAAAAAAAGGTGTAGATGGTGGAATTCTTGAGTGTCTCTTAAATACAACACAGGTAAAAAGGTAAGTAAGTGACTGAAACTTCACTAAGCGAGTCTGTTTTCAGTTCCTCACGGGATTGCAGACGTATAAGGACTTGACGTGTCTGCGGTCCGTTGTGTCGCGGAGCAGCAAAAAAAGGCCAAATACTGTTATTTGACACAGTGATTGACGTGTATGCGGGATCTCTATGGCCTTGTCTACAGCTGGTATTAAAATGCGTTTTGGTCGATTGGATCACAAGCAGACGAGGGAGACACATTTCCGTTTACATCCACTTTCAACCACTTCTGTCCTGATTTCTTCAAGGGGAGCGTCTATGGGCGGGTAAATGTGTGGGCTTTTTCAGATCTTTCAATCTAATGGACAAAATAAGCTCACGCAATTTACATATAAACACGACCAGAGACAATAGAAAAACACATGGAGAGCATCAGCTTTCGTTTCTGCTCTGACAGCCGCAAGACCAGCCGAACGCTGTGAGTGTGTGTTAGAAATCAGGAATGGTGAGAGAACATTGTGCTTGGGATGTTTTTCATCTTCAAACCAAACTTGGGTCTCCAGATGACAAAGTTTAATCCTGTCTGGCTAGCGCTCTTCTTATAATGTTTACACATTAGGTCAGTAGGCGGAGAGTAGGCGGTCTTTTGTGGCTGTTTGAACACATTCGGCCACATGAGTGTTTGCACTACGAAAGCCATCCGGTCGAATGTGTTTTTGACTACCTCTGGAAGCGGTTGAAAGTGGACATGCTCAAAACGTTTTAGACCCGTTTACACCTGTGTTTAGTGTTGTCCACTTGTGATCGATCGACCAAATCGCATCTTGATACCAGGTGGAAACAGGGCCTATGACTATGAAGTTTGAGATCTCTACGACTTACGGTCTCTGATGATGCCCATCACTTTTAGGGCAGATCAAGACAATTTTCAGTGCTGCAAGATGGTTGATAAAAGTTGTGAAAGCTTTTTACATAATTTCTCAAAGTTTAATACGACTGAAGGTGTGGTTTCTATTGCCTTACCATGTGTAGCATGCACTGCTGATACTAATGTCACTGTAAACCTTCTCACATCCAGACCACTGTGTTACAACTCAATACATACAGATCACAGAAGAAACGCCCAGCTGCATTACATTATAGATAGCCTTCTCCATAACAGGCTTTCTCTGACACCCGGTCTGAATTATTCAGACTCTCAGCTGGGTGGGTTGAAACTCCTGAATTCATTTCAAAGCAGTAGCTAACAGCATCCCCATTTACACCTGGCTGAAGCCTTTGTGAGCTTGGGACAGTGAAATGTGCTACCTGTGGCATTCGTTTCTTTATTTATTACATTTTAATTTAGCAGTTGTTGTTATTATTAGGCTTGTGGTTTTATATAAAATTGGTCTGGTCTTAAAGGCCCACTAAAGTGCCTTGATACGTGCAGCGTTATTCAATGTGTTGACGTAATTTCCACTGAAACAGGAAGACAGGGCGGAACATATTGAACAGCTCCTCCTCTTTTTTAAAATAGCCAATAGTTTTTAGTTTATATCACAGCTCGGTCAGAGTCGTTGAGCTAGATAAAGCTGCAGTTTCCTCCTAATCTCTAACCGTTTCTCCTCCTAACCTCCTTCATATCGCTTTAAAATACAACATTCTGTGCAGAATTCAAAAGGGTCCGATACGTTTTGTGGTCTGTGTCCGACTCGCTCATATGATCCGCTCTGTGCTATCATGTCTCTGGACTGATGCTGCGGCGGTTCGCATGAAACTAACATGAAACCAGACTTCAGCCCAATGGAAAGCATATTTACACTGTATGAATCATTCCCTATCCCCTATATAATGCACTATGTGCCATTCACCATGTAGAAAATAGTAAATGTGTGAACAAGTGACTGGCCCGCAGCTTTAGTGTCTATGTATAATGTAGGGGCTTCAGATTCTAGAGAGCATTTGATTGGACAGCAAATCTGATGAGAAGCTGAAGTGCAGTGATGTCATCAAAATCATTGATCCATATTGGTGGAAGTAAGAGACTAAGTTTTGATTATATCTTCTAAATGCGAATTTTGTCATTGTTTTGGAGCACATTAGCTTATAGATAACAGTAAGGCTGTGTGTCCACCAAAGCGTTTTTCCCGCGGCTACCGTATGTTTCCAATTGTTTTCAATGGGAGCACCGCATTTTTAACGCCAGGAGCGTAAAGATGCGCTGAGCATTAATTTACGCTGAGCGCTCTGCAGTTTTTACCAGTCGCCGAGAGTTGAAGAATGTTCAACTTTGGGTAAAATGGAGCGCTCATCACTGTCACTTTTTACCATCCAATCACAGTGGAGGAGGGGCGGGACAAATACAACACTGACCAACCACCACATTCTGCTTGTACAACATCAACAGATGACAACAACAAGCATAATAACGGAACAAAATAATTTAAAACAAGAGCCAGAGCAAATACTTTACAATTGTAACAACATTTTTATATAGAAACAATACAGGAAAAAACTATCTGTGTAATGAGATACTAGTAACACTTCTGTGGATATTCTGTATCAAAGCAAGCAAAGCGTCTCATCTGAAAAAAAAAATGCTGCGCTGGTCTCAAGCACCAACAGCCGCCTTCAGCAGAGTGCCTAGCGTTTTCAGGTGGCTAAAACGCTTTGGTGGAAATTTTGATTTCATTGGGACTTTAAAGTCGGCATGAAATGGAAGTTGCAATAGTCTTTTCTTCCCTATATTGTTATGTATAGAGTGGTGCATGATGTCACTTTGTAGGCCAACCGGTACTTAGCATCGCATTGGTTCCCTCGAGAAAAACCCAATAGGATTTTTCCACAGGCTTTTGGATTATCACATAAAACAAGCTCTGTGATCAACAAAAGTTTATGATACTTACACGTTTTGTCCATCAAGATAATTTTCACAGATGAACACAACTTTTATGAATTTTGAAGCCTAAATGCAGTCGCCAGAAGTAAAAGGCTAAAGGTAGGCTATAAACGAACTACACCACGGTCCCACAAATTCAACGTCACCATCACTAAGCTTCCCACAACTCTTTCAGTTTATACCTGTTAAAAAAAAACCTGTTCGGCGTGATGATGTTTAGTCTCCTCGACAGCCTCTGTAGTCCCATTTAGTCACTTGTTAGCAACCGCCTTTTTCAAGACACGTAACAGCTTCAAAAAATCACGAGTGGGGTAATATTTTTGTATTTTATGTTGTAGAATAAAACGTTCAAGTGTCTTGAGCTTGTGTTCACCACAGACCTTATTTCCATTTAACCAAATCCCCATTAAAAAAACCCATTGACTTTGAGACGAGGGAACCGGAAGTGCTAAAATGTTAACTCGCTTCCGTGTTTTGGCCTACGAAGTGATATATCTTCTAAATGTGAATTTTGTCATTGTTTTGGAGCACACTAGCTTATAGATAACAGTAAGGCTAACATATTCAAAGCCAAAAAACTTCAATTTTGATTTCATGGGGACTTTAAAGTCGGCATGAAACAGAAGTTGCAATAGTCTTTTCTTGCCTATATTGTGACGTATAGGCTAACCGAGTGAAATGGCTTAAAAAATGGGGAAAAAAAATTAAGGTTGATTTTGTCCATGGGGCCAAAATTGTCCATGGTGGTTTGCTATTGGTGGATCTCATGTGAGTGACAGGTTGCCCCGCCCTCACGCCAGTAAACACATCATCAGAGAAGAGATGAGCTTCAAGAGGAAGGGGGGAGAGTTATTTTGATTAAAGATTACGAGGCACATAAATTAAAAAAAAATGATGGGCATGGATGAATCATTTATAATAAACACTGCAATATTCCATTAAAGTCACAATATGTAATGTTTCGCTGCTAGAGGTCGCTTATACAAATCAAAGGCGTAGCTTGATGACACCTGGACTTCGCAGAGCTTTTATTATGCTTCAGACGACCGCTTCCGCTTCTTCCGCTCATGTGTGTGTGGAGTAACGCAGCGCTGTTTTATCATATTAGACACATTTGAGTGTGTTGAAAGTTATGTTATAATGCTACTCTGTGCGTTCGCTCAGCGGCTACGAGACACTTGTTCACACTGCAGTGAGCTAGATCGATATCAGGCGTGGTAAAACATGGTACTCGCGGTAAATCAAGAAAACGAGATTTAAACAATAAGACTAACTGTGTTGAGCTATAGAACAATGATTAGTTTTCTGTTGATGAATGTATCCAAACAGTTGCTCACCTGTCTAATAAAACACATCATATATTAAAGCGTCTTTGGTGTTTCCATGGTTTCTACAAAATAAAACCGGAAATCGAGGGTAACGCGGGTATGATGTCATTGATAGGCGACGCACGGACACGATCCGTGTCCTGATTAAAACTGCTTATTTCTCTGGATTTAAACATTCTTGGAAACATTTGGGATAATGTACATAAGTCAACAAAATATATAACATTGTTCTAGTGGTTTT
The DNA here is from genome assembly GCA_039654105.1 of Coreius guichenoti. Taxonomy (NCBI): domain Eukaryota; kingdom Metazoa; phylum Chordata; class Actinopteri; order Cypriniformes; family Gobionidae; genus Coreius; species Coreius guichenoti. The sequence continues at coordinate 10,508,889 of CM077171.1, read as the reverse complement.
TGGATATTTTAATCCAAAAATCTTACATATTGTGCCTTTAAAAATAAGAATTGTCCATTTTCATAGTGACTTTAAAAGACAGGAAAAGCAATGTAAACAGAAAGTATTCATCTGAGCAATAACTACGCTATGCCGTCCTGCTATTCTGACCAATGAGAGAGCTCATGCCGATCGCCAGTGTCCAACCACGCGCGACGCGTTGCTTTAAATTACGTCACTTGAGCCGATTGGTAATTTGTCGATGGACCAATGGGACGCCCGTGTGTACTCGCTGTTTTGGCTCTGTGGCCAATCAGAGGCCGCGCTCGGGTTTGTTGTTGGTGATGATGACATGAAAATATTTGTTGTTACTGGAAGGAGAGCGAGGAGAGAGTGTGAAGGAAGGGCCTGGCAGGGACGCTCGCTTTCAACGAACATACACACATCGTACGGTGATTTCCGTTCACGGGAGTCGCGGAGGAGCGAATAGCGGCGATGTCGGTGAATATGGACGAACTGAGACATCAAGTGATGATTAACCAGTTTGTTTTGACTGCGGGCTGCGCGGCGGATCAGGCGAAGCAGCTTCTGCAGGCGGCGCACTGGCAGTTCGAGGTAACCGCTCATTAATAATCGAGATCAACGTTTTATACCAGCCTTTTAAACCACAGATCACTATTTTGACTGTGTATGAACACCTAGTTTCTATATGTGTGTTCGTTCATCGCGCCGGATGCATTCGCTGCATTACATAAAGCCACGTCGCGCTTGTTTGCATGTAAACAATGAGTAAAGCGTTTCTCGCTCGATACGGTAATGTTTTCATGGCTTTCTAAGGGCTTTTAGCCTGATAGCCAGTCTGAGGCAGAGCAGCTTTGTGTTTGAATCCACACTAAAGCCACTGAGATTATCTGTCATGTAATACGGACCAAAGACACTGCCTGACGGAAACCAAAGCGATGTGTGTTTTTTATAGTTATGTAAATGAAGGCAAAGGTGCTTGGGGAGGAAGCAGTGGTGAAATGTGCTGGTTTGAAGACTTATTCAAACATGTAAGTGGGTGGATAGAAGGTAAAGAGATGAATGAATAATTGGATGCATAGATGGATCATACATTGATGCATATATTTGCATTTATTCATTTGGAGGATGAATTCAGCATATACATTGTATCAGTCCATGCATTCATTGGGAATCAAACCCATGACCTTGGTGTTGCTGATTGTACACATGGATAGAGAGATTGATGGATAGCCATAGATATGACTAGACATAACCATCATTCATTTACTGAAAATACGTGAACACAAAATCACCCAGAGATAAGCACAACAGTCAAAATACTGCCAAACAGCTATGACGGAAGAACAGTACAAAATTGGACATACTAGGGGTGTAACAATATATTGTCACAATATATCGCAATACAAAAATGCAACAATATGTATCGTGGATAGTGACAATCTGTATTGTGTATAGTTCACCCAAAATGAAAGTGATTGTGTGAGGAAAAAATTCAAGAGTGTGAGTTTTAGTGTCAGTACTACATAAACACTATATATAATGTATAATATTGCAATGGGGGAATATTTGTGGGTCCTGATAATGCAAATTATGTTAAATTATTATATTAACAAATATGTGACCCTGGGCCTGGACCACAAAACCATAAGGGTCAATTTTTTGAAATTGAGATTTATGCATCATCTGAAAGCTGAATAAACAAGCTTTCCATTGATGTATGGTTTGTTAGGATAAACAAACCTTTAAAGTTGTCCAAATGAAATCCTTAGCAATGCATATTACTACTAATAATACTTTTTTTTATTTTTTTTTTATTTTTTTTTTATAAATATATTTACGGTAGGAAATCTACAAAATATCTTCATGGAACATGATCTTTACTTAATATCCTAATGATTTTTGGCATAAAATAAAAATCAATAATTTTGACACATACAGTGTATTGTTGGCTATTGCCACAAATATACCCATGAGACTTATGACTGGTTTTGTGGTCCAGGGTCACAAATGTCTTATGTTACCAGTAAAAAGTGGCCAACATTATTTTAAATGTATCTAGTCAAAGACAGAATGCAAACATATTTGTCTAAAATAATTCTAGGCCTCTGTTATGTAGAATATACTATTAGTTTCAGCTTTAAAATCATAAAGATTTTTATTCTGGTGTCACCAATTTAGCATTTTAATCAATTGTAAAAAAAATGTTACCATCTTTTACCATATTTCTTGGAGTATCGCATTGTGATCGAATCGTGACATGTATCGTTACACCCCTAGTACATACAAATAAGTGTTGCATTTCATGCCTATTTGTTATATTTTTGATATATTATTTGTAATAATTGTTACCCTGTTTTATGGCAGCTCGCATTTGAAGTGTCATGTGGTTGTTTTGAGTGTTTCCTGTAAGGAAGAAGCGGACATGCCTCAGAGACGATCTCATCAGCAGTGTTGCAACACACTCATAGATAGATAGAGAGAGAGAGAAGATGTTTTTTTTTTAATTTACATTCCCTGGTGAAAGAAAATTCAGCCAAATGAACCCAAGCACACTTTAATCATTCATATCCTCTCACGTGTGTGTGTGTGTGTGTGTGTGTGTGTGTGTGTGTGTGTGTGTGTGTGTTTTTTTCCTGTTGTGGTTTTTGTTAGTAGGTTCATTGTGTTGTTCGAAACGTTCTAGTGGTCGAGTACAGGACACACACACACACACACACACACATACTGGTTTGACTAGTTAATGTGTGTATTGTTTATAAAGTAGACATGCGTGTTGTAAGTCATTTCCCTTTAGCTCAACCCTAGTAAGTAGGGTAAAGTTTACTCTAGTCACAACAGGCTGTGTTTGGACTGGAATGCTGCCTGTTTTTATGTGAAACAGCTTTTATTGATAACGGTAAACATTTCAAACACTAGCACGCTGTGTTGTTGTCACATGACCTTATTGCATGGAAATTTGATTTAGGAAGTGTCGTCCAGTTATTTTGCTTGATGTAAAAGTATAGTTTCTTTTGGCAGACGAATCAAATAAGGAGGCAGAGAAAAGATGGCCGATTCATTCATCCTACTGGACCAGAGAAGTTGAGTGCACTGCATTGTGGGACAGGTTTCCATGCAGTGTGCTTTGTTGTGTACTGCATGTTTGAGTAAGGCTGCATCTAACATTGCATACTCTCTCTGAGTAGATTTACGACCATTAAAGGAATAGTTCACCTAAAAATGAAAATTACTCCATGATTTACTCACCCTCAAGCCATCCTAGGTGTGTATGACATTCTTCTTTCAGACGAATACAATCAGAGTTATACTAAAAAAATGTCCTGGCTCTTCCAAGCTTTATAATGGCAGTGAATGACAGTCCAAAATTTGAAGCCCAAAAAGTGCATCCATCCATTATAAAACTGCTCCACACGGCTCCGGGGGTTAATAAAGGCCTTCTGAAGCGAATCAATGGGTTTGTTTAAAAAAAAAAATCCATATTTAAAACTTTATAAAGTAAAATATCTAGCTTCCGCCTTCCGTATTCAACTTATGAAGAAAGTGTAACGCCTCTCGCAGTTAAAACTCTTGCGTTAAGTCCGACCCGTCAGTTACGCTTTTTCCGTTAGTTGAATACGGAAGGCATTCTGGCGGAAGCTAGATATTTTACGTTCTATATAGTATGAATGTGTGTAGTATGAATGTAATCCGGACGAACTACATCCGCCATGTTGACATGGTCATGTGACCTACGGCGTCAGATGCGTCGCTTCACTGCCATTCACAACTCAACTGAAGGCTGCATACATCATCGAGGCGGTCTCATTTAAGAAAAGTAGGCGTTAGATTGCAAAGTAAGAAAGAAATTACAGTATTTTACACCTCACGAGGAATAACAGTCAATATTATTACGGTTACTTTTCTTAAATAAGACATCCTTGATGACGTATGCAGCCTACAAACACAACCTTGAGATGCAGCTATAGTTGTCGTTATAGTTAATGTTTCTTGGTGTGAACAGGCTTTAAAAGGATAGTTCACCCAAAAAATGAAAATGATCCCATGATTTATTCACCCCCAAGCCATCTTAGGTGTATATGACATTCTTCTTTCAGACTGGGAGCCCAAAATTTGAAGCCCAAAAAAGTGCATCCATCCATTATAAAAGTGCTCCACACGGCTCCGGGGGTTAATAAAGGCCTTCTGAAGCGAACCGATGGGTTTGTGTAAGAAAAATATCCATATTTAAAACTTTATAAAGTAAAATATCTAGCTTCCGGTGGACCGCCTTCCGTATTCAACTTATGCAGATAGTGAAACGCCTCTCACAGTTCAAAACACTTGTGCTTGTCCGACATCATTTGTCGCGTCGGTTACGCTTTTTCCGTAAGTTGAATATGGAAGGCGGAAACAGAAGCTAGATATTTTACTTTATAACATGTTAAATATGGATATTTTTCTTACACAAACCCATCGCTTCACTTCAGAAGGCCTTTATTAACCCCCCGGAGCCGTGTGGAGTACTTTTATAATGAATGGATGCACTTTTTTTTGGGCTTCAAATTTTGGGCTGCCATTATAAAGCTTGGAAGAGCCAGGACATTTTTTTAATATAACTCTGATTGTATTCGTCTGAAAGAAGAAAGTCATATACACCTAGGATGACTTGAGTGTGAGTAAATCATGGGCTAATTTTCATTTTGGGTGAACTATCTTTGCATACTGTGTATAGTATGGCATACTGCACTTGTTTATCAGGACATACTGGTGTTGTCATAACTCATTGCTGGTGTTGTTTCCTCATAATACTGTGGTTAGTATTTGTTAACTTTTACTGGTCTGTTTTTTGATTGTGAAAGAAAGGAAGTCAACCACACCTTCAGTAACAGACACGCTTGTGTTTACATTCTCAGCAATGACGTTCCCCATTTCTCCTGAAGTATCAGCAGCGTCCAGATGGTTTCTCAGACGCATCTCTTTCTGAGCGATCTGTTGTGGCTGCTGTAGTTTGAACAGGTGGTCTCTCTCTCTCTCTGGTGTTGGGTAGTAGCGGTTTGATTGATTGTACCAAGTGCATGTCTAGGACAAGTGTCCCCTTTGGATCGCTACGGCTCTTTTACGATGTATAGCTTCGGTGACAGATGAAGGGGTCAGAGAGCTCTGTTCTTAACCTTTTGATCTCATTCTGTGATAACATCAGTAGCGGAGAGCAGCCAGGGACAGCTAAAGCTTGCACACTGTAGAAGTATGACCAGCCGTTTGCTTGATTTTAGTCTCAGGAATATCAGGGTAAAGTCTTGCCTAGTTTTTCCTCGAAAGCACTTATTCCATAAATCTGGTACCTTCATTTCTATGGCCTTTAGTGAGCATCTTGCATTCGTAGCATCTCTTACATGTGTGATGGAAGTGCAGTGCTGTTGTGTTAGTAAAACCAAAGGGCGAATGATGAACCCGAATAAACCGGAGAAGCTGTTGCCGTCTCCTCATGAGCCGTAACCAAGCGACAGTGGTAAACATCTGTCGCTAGTATTTACTCACCATGCAGACGTATCACAGTTTAGAACCAAAATCAAAGGTATGATTCGGGCCAGTCCGTCAAACCAAGTGTAAAAAAAAGAATCCCTGACATTTTCGAGTGTTTTGTTGCTATTCCCAGAGCAGTGTCTACATGACGGCATATTGAGTTTAATTCGCTCTAGCAGCTTGTGTGTAGATTCTCCATTTGTCTCTGTCCCTTTCTGCACACAAGTAACCTGGTTTATTACGAGCATGCTGTGTGTTTGTGACATGGCTCTCTGTGGGCATGTTTCGTACCCGCTTATTTCCAGCGTAACGGCTGAAATCTGCAGCATTTGCAGAGAGACTAGATACGACACTCAAACCTACTAGAAACTGACAGTAAGCATAATTGTCAATTGTTTCCCTTGATATTGTAATTAGTATCGGCTGATATATGTTCATTTTTAATGTTATCGTTATCGCCCGATTTGGCCGATATATTAAAGCCGATAAATAATGTATTATTACCTTCAGCTGAGACTCTTCAGATACGCACTGTTCACCATGATGGTTTTGAATTGCTTGAAATATGATTGGAATCACTTCAAAAAAGGAAAATACAATTAAGTACAAAATGTGCAGCGCAAGTCTGTCATATAAACTACATCAAATTAGAATGAGAACATTATAAATGTCTGCTTGGGGATTTTAATGAGACTTTTGTTTTTGTAATCAGGCTCTCAAAAATTATATAAAAATCTGGATTAAAATTTATCGGCCAATATATCGGTTATCGGCTTTCAAATATAAAGAATTATCCGTATCGGCCAAAATTTTCATATTGGAGCTAATTGTAATCGTGATTGTAATTTACATTATAATACTTTTGTGGGCTACCTGAATGCTTGCTTTATGTCGGATATATACATCAAAAACAAGCTGAGAACCATATTTAAATTAGTTTATTGCGGTTTTATGCATCAGTAAATGAAGACAACGACTAAACAACTTCACATTGGTCCTGCTAGCATGAATAACAAAACCGTTATTCAGCTTAAGAAATTGTACATGGAACGTGAAAATACAACAAAATTGTGATTACTCTGATGCCGTCACTGACTGCAGGCTTAAAGGGATACTTCACCCAAAAATTCTGTCATTTACTCACCCTAAAGTTGTTCCAAACCTAAATGACTTTATTTCTTGTGTTAAACACAACAGAATATATTTTGAAGAATGTGGGTAACCAAACATTTGATGTGCCCCATTGACTTCCGTAGTATGGGGTAAAAATAGTATGGAAGTCAATGGGACCCATCAAATTTTTGTAGGGCCCCATGATTTCTGCGATGCAGAAAACGTGGACGGAATCCAGTCATAAAAACGGAATTTACTGTATAACATGGAAAATTGTCATATCATAAGCATAGAGACTCAAATGTCTTCATGGCAACCCGACAAAGTTTGTTTTTTCCAAGTTGTATTTCATACGATTAAAAGATAAATTCTTCCTTTGATTACCAGAAAATACACAACACAGAATTTGTGGGGGGGAAAATAATTAAATTATGAAAATTTTAGTTTTTATGAATTAAATTAGATATGCTTTTTGATTATTAATTTAATTAAACCATTAAAATGAATCCAGAAAACACAGAATTTGGTAAAAAAAATGTAAGAGAACAAACATATTTCATAGGGCCCTAAACATGTAATTTTTGTTCATTTTTAATAAATTATTGTTAAATTGTATGTTTCATGATTTCAATTAATTAGACATGCATTTTGATTACTGAAAAATTATTGTAACTATTAAAATGGAGTCCAAAATAATTAAAATGGAAAAAAATGGAATCCAGAAAAAAATATCATCTTTTATGTTCAGCAGAAGAAAGAAACTCATACAGGTTTGGAACAACATGAGGGTGAGTAAATGATGACAGAATTTTCATTTTTGGGTGAACTATCCCTTTAAGGTGTGCTTGCATTTACAGTTTCTTTTTTTGCAGTGATATTTATCGAAATCCCAAAATTGTTGTGGCCCGGGAATTTCACATTCAGATTTTGCATCAGGTTCAAGATGGTCGCGCAAATTCACAGCACTGACCAACAGAAAACTGCTTGGTTTGAAAGTGACCTCTTTTTAACCGCATGGCGCTCACAAATTGACTTTTTAGCTTGTGAAATTTCTTTGTGATTGAACCTTTACACTGTTCGTGTTCTCTGGTTTAGAACAAGACCATCATCTATTCCTCATTGATTATAACAAGATTGTTCTAGATTTGTCACATTCCTTGCTTGCAGCGTGCATGTGACCTGTAACAAATCCAAAATGATTCCAATTTAGATTTCAAAAAGCCCATTGTCTATTTGTCAAAAGTGTAGCGATTGTATGAACCTCACACAGAAGCAAATCATGCAACTTTCTGTCGGTCAATGTGGCAAACAAATGTGCCCAACTTGAACTGTTCTGGGGGAAATCTTTCGCCCTTACTTTAAATTTCCAGTTGTATGGATTCCTGTTGAAATGACTGGATTTCGACTGCGGAAATTTGTCAAACAACAGTAAATGTGACTGCACCTTTAAGCTGTAATCAACACAGTTTCTCGATTAGTTCTTGTTTTAGTAGCTTTTAAACTTAATCTCGATTTTTTGCTGCCTAGCCAAACAGCATTTTTGGCCTTCTTAAAGGGATAGTTCACCCAAAAATGAAAATTACCCCATGATTTACTCACCCTCAAGCCATCCTAGGTGTATATGACATTCTTCTTTCAGACGAATACAATGGGAGTTATATTAAAAAATATCCTGGCTAATCCAAGCATTATAATGGCAGCCCAAAATTTGAAGCCCAAAAAAGTGCATCCATCCATTATAAAAGTACTCCACACGGCTCCGGGGGTTACTAAAGGCCTTCTGAAGCGAATCGATGGGTTTGTGTAAGAAAAATATCCATATTTAACACGTTATAAAGTAAAATATCTACCTTCCGTATTCAACTTACTTAAGCGTAACTGGCGCGACGATGATGTCGGACGTAGCGTAGGTGTTTTGAACTGCGAGAGGCGTTACACTTTTTTCATAAGTTGAATACAGAAGTCGGTCCGCTGGAAGCTAGATATTTTACTTTATAAAGTTTTAAATATTATGGGATATAATTATGGGTGAACTATCCCTTTAAGGCCAATTCATACAATCACCAGATAACAGTATCACGACACTACTCAGACATTTCACGACCCAACAAATGCCGATTCAACGTTCAATTGGGGAAATCAAGCGCTGACCAATGGCAACGGATGGCGACGGGTAACACACTGATCCGACAACCCAACAAACATGTCTGTTGTCGTTGGTTAGCATCTATTGCAGTGTGAATTGGCCTTTAGGCATGCTGATTTGAACACAGGTTAACACATGAATCCTTTCAACCTGGTCCACATTGCATTATTCTCGTCAAGAACTGCCAACCATTCAACTGGCTCATTGTAATATTTATCAACATTATACAATCTGAAATCAGGTGTAGCAGAGATAATGTGCAAATTTGCTTGATATCAGAATGTCTTTCAAAGATTTATTCCTAAAAACCTCGAAATCTAATGATTAGCCTTTCCATTGGGAAGCTCATTGTAACAGCCTTGTTTAAGACCAATATACAACCTTTAATTCCCAGAAATCCAAGCCAATCAGATTACAGATGCGCCTGCCAAATATGCTATCTTGGATGTGTAGCTTACCAGTATCACTAGCTGGGCTGTGTATCTTATTTAGTCGTTCACCTCAGCGTTCGATTCGTTTGCTAGTTCGGATGCCAAGTTTGTACATTGGTGAACCCTCTTTTAGCAGTCAGTGCCAGTGTTAATACAATACAGATGCTCCTTGTTACAAGCAAGCATTGTTTAGAGCCATAACCGTGTGTGTGCAGTCGGAAATGAGCAATAGTCCAGCACTTAAATGAGAACAATCTTTGTACACATGATGGCGTTTGGGGGAGGGACGGATAAGATTTGATGACAAAGAACTCTGTGGTTCTGTAGCAGCGGAAACAATGGCGGATTGGTGAGTTCATCTTGATATGTGTGTCACGTCAAGCCGCAGACATTCCTGCACTAGCCGTGGCTGTTGTTAAACAAAACGAGAGAACAGGAGAAAGACTGGAGAGGGGGAAGGGGCTGTGCGGGGGATGAGAAGAGGGCGCTCAGCGAGGGAAGTGTTACCAGACGAGGGGTTGAGGGAGAGAAGGCCAGACACATGTGTTTGGCAATATTTTGAAGGCCATACGTTCACGTGATTCATCAGCAAATCATATTCGGAAACATTGATACTCTACTCTTGACAAGATGCTAATTTTTTTCACCCTAAATGAATAATTTATTCAAAATAGACTTGTATATATCCAATGACTTGAATGCACAACTTCTCTTTTATTCATCTTTTTGAATGTCACCTTTCAAGGGTTAGTTTCACCCAAAAAATGTAAATTCTGTCATTAATTCCTCACCCTCATGTCGTTCCGAACCTGTAAGACCTTCGTTCATCTTCAGAACACAAATGAAGATATTTTTGATGAAATCTGAGAGCTCTCTGACCCCTCCATAGACAGCAATTTAATTAACACTTTTAAGGTCCAGAAAGGCAGTAAAGACATTGTTAAAACAGTCCGTGTGACTCCAGTGGTTCAACCTTAATTTTATGAAGCGACGAGAATACTTTTTGTGCGCAAACAAAAATAACAACTTTATTCAACAATTTCTTCTACGCTATTGACGTAGTAAATACAGTGCAGCGCATTGGCCGGCTCCTGCGTCAGCATCACATGCATCGGCCAATGGTAAGCCGGCGTTCTGGTGTAACTCTGACGTAACTCGGAAGCACTGGACTGTATTTACTACGTCAACAGCGTAGGAGACTGACACAGACAAGAAGAAATTGTTGAATAAAGTTTTTGTGTTTTGCGCATAAAAAGTATTCTCGTCGCTTCATAAAATTAAGGTTGAACCACTGGAGTCACATGGACTATTTTAACGATGTCTTTACTACCTTTCTGGACCTTGAAATTTTCAGTGATGTTGCTGTCTATGGAGGAGTCAGAAACCTCTCGGATTTCATCAAAAATATCTTAATTTATGTTCCAAAGATGAACGACGGTCTTACGGGTTTGGACCGACATGAGGGTGAGTAAATAATGACAGAATTTACATTTATGAAAAACATGAAACCTTTGTTAGTTTGGCATAATCAAATGTGAGAAACATGCAGAAGAAAATAAAACATTAAACAGGAAAGGATGTCAGAGTATGATAATAAAAAAAAAAAAAAAGATAAAATATCAGATTAATTCATGATTAGTTTAGGTAAAATGTCATGTGGTGCAAGTACCCCAGAAATGTAATTAATAAATATCTATATTTAATAAATAATGATATTTGTTAAATACTTTTTTTTTTTTTTTTTTTAAATCTTGAGAAATATATTTTTAAAAGTATCTATACAAAAATAAAAATATACATTTGGAAATATTGATGAAGATGTGTACACTCATGTATTCCAAGGCGGAAAGGAAATTGCTTGATTTAAATGACATTTTTAGAGTCATAAGAGGTACGAATGTCCGGGTCTCTCCTTCACTGTAACTTTTTTGCACCATTTATCATCCACTAGAATTTCCTCAAAAATGTGCAAGATTTGAGGCATCTTTGATGTTCTTAGTACAAACAAACAGTGCTACAAAACCCAAGTGTAAGCAGTAGTAATCAGTGTTGGGGAAAGTTACTTTTCAAAGTAATACGTTACAATATTGCGTTACTCCCCAAAAAAGTAACTAATTGCGTTACTTGGTTACTTTTTGTGGAAAGTAATGTTGTGTTACTTTTGTATTACTTGTTCTCTCTTAGGCTGGGCTTGCTTGTTGCTTGCAGTTTTGTTTTTGGCAAATGTAAAGGCCATTTCACACTAAAGTGAAATTAATAATGAGTAACTTGCATTACTTATTTGAAAAAGGAACTCAGATATTTTGTTGTAAATTTAACAGTGATGCAATACTTTGCTACTTACTTTAAAAAAGTAATCTGATTACATGTGTTATTTGTAATTACTGGTAGTAATAGTGATGCTTGTCTTGGTAAGCAAAAAAGGTGTTTATGTGTATTTTCCAATCTCACATTTTTCTGGAGCTCTGAGCGCGCATAGCGTATCAGTTCTTAGAATCCTGCACAGATTGCATGTGACGGTTTAGAAACCCTCTTTTAGATCACAGAGTGCTTGAACCGACTGACCCGTGGGCGTCACAAGCAGGGAGGAGGGAGGAGAGGGCGACGTTTCCAAACCAGAGTTCCTCTGCCCATTCATGTTGTAACGCCGCTTCCTCCGTCTCATCCCCATCTCTCTTTTTTTTTTTCACAGACGGCTTTGAGCTCGTTTTTCCAGGAGTCCAACATCCCCAGTCATCACCAGATGGTAAGTGTGTTTAGCATGGAGAAAGAAGGGGAAAAAAGCAGTGCTGTGTTCAACATCCTGTCATTGTCATCAGACGGCCCGTTCTCAACATAGCATCTGAGAGAATAATGATGGCCTGGACTTCCTGAAGGCCACAGATATTATTAAAGAGCCTGAAATGCACTTCATTAGGCTAGTCGTAATTGTTTTTCAATGATAGGCGAATGTTTGGATTTCATGCCGTTAACAATGTCTTTCACAGCCTGCGTGATTTCGCCACTTCCTCTGGAGGTTTTTTTTTTTCTGCGACTAACAGACTAATAAAATCTTGGTCGACTTAGGCCCCAATCAGACAGAATGCGTTTTTTGCAGTGAGAGGTGCCTGGCAGTGAGTGTTTGCGTGCTGTTTATGCGCCCCGGGCGCCTCGCGTTTTTGATGGGGTGCTCTGAGTGCCTGAAGTTGAAAAAAAAATCAACTCTGAGCAGAAAAGCGCCCGACGACATTCGCTGTTTTTTTTTTTTTTTTTTTTTTTTCTCCCCATTGTCCAGTCGAATGAATGGAGAGGTGGGCCTTCCGTTGTGGTGACGGTAACTTTAATTAGACTGACAGGACAGCTGATTCGGTGGTTGCCTAGCAACATTAAAAAAAAATGCAGCGCACTGCTCTTTTCTAAATTCAAAAACAACCAAAAAACGCATTCTGTCTGATCGGGGCCTAAGCCTCTTCTAGTTGACTATTAGGGGGCAGCCCTACTTTTTTTTTTTTTTTTTTTTTTTTTTTTTTTTTTTAAATCTCTGTTCTCCTCTTTGTGTTCGTCTTCAGCACGTCCCGTCTCTGGACTGTGTTAAGGTCCTGTTTACAGACTTTGTAAGTTCAAGTGCGGAACAGAGATTGGCCAAAATAAAACAAAAGACCGAATGCTGATCGTGTGTTTAGAGCAAAAACTGTCCGGTTCCCGATTTATGGCCGGTCAACCGGTGCATCTCTAGAAAACAGAAGAACTCGCACAAATGCTCTCAAATATATTTTTTAAGGTTGTACAGACTAAATTTCAGGAGCATACAGTGGGGAGAACAAGTATTTGATACACTGCCGATTTTGCAGGTTTTCCTACTTACAAAGCGTGTAGAAGTCTGTAATTTTTATCATAGGTACTCTTCAACTGTGAGAGACGGAATCTAAAACAAAAATCCAGAAAATCACATTGTATGATTTTTAAATAATTAATTTGCATTTTATTGCAAGACATAAGTATTTGATCACCTACCAACCAGTAAGAATTCTGGCTCTCACAGACCTGTTAGTTTTTCTTAAAGAAGCCCTCCTGTTCTCCACTCATTACCTGTATTAACTGCACCTGTTTGAACTCGTTACCTGTATAAAAGACACCTGTCCACACACTCAATCAAACAGACTCCAACCTCTCAACAATGGCCAAGACCAGAGAGCTGTGTAAGGACATCAGGGATAAAATTGTAGACCTGCACAAGGCTGGGATGGGCTACAGGACAATAGGCAAGCAGCTTGGTGAGAAGGCAACAACTGTTGGCGCAATTATTAGAAAATGGAAGAAGTTCAAGATGACGGTCAATCTTCCTCAGTCTTGGGCACCATGCACTCGTGGGGCATCAGTGATCATGAGGAAGGTGAGGGATCAGCCCAGAACTACACGGCAGGACCTGGTCAATGACCTGAAGAGAGCTGGGACCACAGTCTCAAAGAAAACCATTAGTAACACACTACGCCGTCATGGATTAAAATCCTGCAGCGCACTCAAGGTCCCCCTGCTCAAGCCAGCGCATGTCCAGGCCAGTCTGAAGTTTGCCAGTGACCATCTGGATGATCCAGAGGAGGAATGGGAGAAGGTCATGTGGTCTGATGAGACAAAAATAGAGCTTTTTGGTCTAAACTCCACTCGCCGTGTTTGGAGGAAGAAGGATGAGTACAACCCCAAGAACACCATCCCAACCGTGAAGCATGGAGGTGGAAACATCATTCTTTGGGGATGCTTTTCTGCAAAGGGGACAGGACGACTGCACCGTGTTGAGGGGAGGATGGATGGGGCCATGTATCGCGAGATCTTGGCCAACAACCTCCTTCCCTCAGTAAGAGCATTGAAGATGGGTTGTGGCTGGGTCTTCCAGCATGACAACGACCCAAAACACACAGCCAGGGCAACTAAAGAGTGGCTCCGTAAGAAGCATCTCAAGGTCCTGGAGTGGCCTAGCCAGTCTCCAGACCTGAACCCAATAGAAAATCTTTGGAGGGAGCTGAAAGTCCGTATTGCCCAGCGACAGCCCCGAAACCTGAAGGATCTGGAGAAGGTCTGTATGGAGGAGTGGGCCAAAATCCCTGCTGCAGTGTGTGCAAACCTGGTAAAGAACTACAGGAAACGTATGATCTCTGTAATTGCAAACAAAGGTTTCTGTACCAAATATTAGGTTCTGCTTTTCTGATGTATCAAATACTTATGTCATGCAATAAAATGCAAATTAATTACATAAAAATCATACAATGTGATTTTCTGGATTTTTGTTTTAGATTCCGTCTCTCACAGTTGAAGAGTACCTATGATAAAAATTACAGACTTCTACATGCTTTGTAAGTGGGCAAACCTGCAAAATCGGCAGTGTATCAAATACTTGTTCTCCCCAATGTATGTGACCAAAATGGTCACAATTTCGAGCCTTGTGGTTTATAAACTCTGCTCATCTAGATTTTAACAGTTACTGTAAGACTTTTAGCATTTAGCTGAAGCACAGCACACTACCGACATGCTAAAACTCTCCATTAAGTGTCATTTCATTCCCTTTTTAGTAGACACAAAAAATAGTATTTTAGATATTCTTTTCGTCCCTATTGTGACGTATATCCGAGTGAAGCGACTTCTCGAACAAGAGTAAATGTAGGGCGGGGCTTGATTTTGTCCCTCAAGAATTGATTGGATGGGTGTGGTTTGCTATTGGTGGATCTCATGTGAGTGACAGGTTGTCCCACCCTCACGCCGGTAAACACGTCATCAGAGAAGAGAAGAGATGTGCATGTAAATGATGCAAATAATTTATAATAAATACTGTAATATTCCATAAAAAAACAAGAATTGTCTATTTTGATTTCATGGTGACTTTAAAAGAGTATCTAATACAGCCTGAAAATCTTCCGGCTGTGATTCCCACTCATGTGTCCGTATCCTGTCTCCCTGGATGTAGTCTTATCAATCACTGATTTAAAGATGTGTTGGACACAACCCTCAGCAATAGGAGCAGATCTCAGCCAGCCGTTGAGTGTTGGATCAGGCATGTGGTCTGGGGCTTGATGAAGTGATTTCTGTGTCTGTACACGCAGATGCAGCTGTTTTTGAACCTCATCAGACGGCTGAAACATGAGCCGAGCCATTTCCTCTCGGACAAAAGCAGACGTGCAACCGCTGTTCTTCAGTCTGCCGAGGGTTACACAATCAGTTTTTCTTCTCACAAAACCAGTCCCCGTGGACATGCCACGATATGATTCTTGCAGTCATGCTGCGTTTTAAAAGATCAACGTCAGCCTCCACCCACGACATGTGCGTGCGCGTGTGTGTGTGTGTGTGTGTGTGTGTGTGTGTGTTTCTCTCCCTCTTTTAATCTGGCTGTATGTGAAGGGAGTGTGTTTGAGAGAAGCAGAGGCAGGAAGTGTAGCTGTGTTTGTTTTTATTTTGAGAGCAGCATTACATCATGCAGCTGGGGACCATATATGGACAAGGGGGCGGAGCAAAGCCAAGAGCAGGATCTGATTGGATCAGAAGCATTTGTGTGTGTTTGTGCCATTACTGCTCACAGTGTGTGAGTGTGTCTGTATAATACAGATGCAGTCACACAAAGAAGACATTTATAAACACACGGGACCCATTTCCTGAGGGCTGCAGATGTACTTATGAATCACTTCCATTTTGTTCTCAATACAAAATAAATAAATAATATGCACTTATTTTTATCTTAAGTACACAGTTTTCTTTCTTTCTTTTTTTAAACAATTTGCTGTAGTGAAGCAAATTAATGATAAAGTGGCATGTGTTTTTATACATTTAAGTATAGTACAAAATACAGTTTTTAAAATTTGTTGCTGGTAAATTATAGTAAGTTGTCAGCAGCACCAGGGCTCTTATTGGCCCACGTCTGTTCGACTCTCTCTTGAGGCAGTGCAGAGCCCCATACAAAGTCCCTCTGGTCTCAAACAGGTCCTTTGACATCCTGTCTGTAGGTCATGTTTACGCTAGTCCCGGCACACACTGTTATGACTGTCCTTGAAAAGGGAGTCTTATAGCAAAACACTCCACCCTCCACGGGCCTGCGTAGTTCAAACCACTCACTGGAGAACGTATACGCTGTTTGACAGCTCAAAGAGTGTTTTTTTCTTTTCTATAACAAAAATACAAGCTGCACATTGCTGCTTTTAAACTATCCAGTATGTTGGCCCTGTTAACTTCCATTGTGGTAATTGATAGCATTTGTGACATTGCCGCTTAAAGGTGCTAAATGTAGAATTCAGAAACTCTTGTTATTAGCGACACCGGTGGCCGTTAAATGAACTGCAGTCAGCAACTTATTGCTCGCACTCGTGCACATGTAACGTACAAGATGCTGAACTTGATTCAATGACCCGATATATTCACAGCGAAGCACTTTTTCGTTCTTTGTTTATAAGTAAAAAGAAGTTGGAAATAGCTTTGCAACAATATACTGTTAGCGAACATCCCGACGCCGTCCACGCTGCTGAGAGTGACAGTTAGATGAATATGTAAATAAATATGTGCTGCGTGCTTTCGTCTAATTTGTCCATAACAAAATAAACCCAACAACATTGACGGCGATGAGAAAACAGCAGTTCAGAAAGCATCTGATCATTGTGGATATGTTTGCACCAGCTCTGCAATTCACCATGTCGACAGATGAGGTCATTGAAGTTACACTAGCCGCGCTTCCATTTCCCTTCAAATTGTGCAAATTGAAATTGTGACTTGAAAATACGCCCAGTGGAAACGCGTAAATTTCGCAAAAACTTTTTTTGCGATATATGGGAGTTTTTACGCTCATATGAGGTGTTTTTTTTTTTTTTTTTTTTTTTTTTAAGCAATTCGAAAAAGGAATATTTCGCAAAACTGCAATGGAAACAGTATTTCCACATTTACATGCCACCTGGTGTACGTAAGTCACATGATCATTTTTTAAAGATGGCGCGGTATGCTTGGACAGAAGACGAGACGAGTTCTTTATTCTGTATTTATTGCACTATTGCATTGCACAACTTAAAAAAGGTTGATCTGTTCATCTGGAAGTTCCTCTGTGAAATCTCGTATTATAACCTCCCAGAAACACCACATACGTGGCCGCTTTCCTGGCCATTAATGCTTGGATAACACATTAATACATGAAAATACTTTTAAGGCTATTTTAAACATCACGACTTTCGCTTTTTAGCCTAAATAATATTGGTCTCAAATCGGTGTTGTCATGAAGTAGCCACAAGCTTCTCAAAGTAGTTAAACTACAGACAAAAGCTGTTCCCATGTCGTAATTCCAGCTTGTAAAAAGCATTCACGTCTTTGTAGAACTCATAATTAGTTTGCAAACTCTTAATTTTTGGAGACTTGTACCCACCTGACTGCTGCAGATTCATGCAGAAACATTCAAAATGGCAACAGCTTCAGCAGTACAATATAGTCGTTCTTAAAGTTGGCATTGAAACAGAAGTTGTGATAGTCTTTTCTTCCCTATTGTGACGTATATCCGATTGAAACGGCTTCTCAAACAAGAACAAATGTAGGGCGGGGCTTGATTTTCTCAATGTGGAATTGATTGGATGGTTGTGGTTTGCCATTTGTTGGATCTCATGTGAGTGACAGGTTGCCCCGCCCTCACTCCAGTAAATGCATCATTAGAGAAGAGAAATGAGCTGCAAGAGGGAGGGGAAGATTATGAGGACGCATAATTTAAATGAATAATGATGTGCACAGATAAATAATTTATAATAAACACTACAATATTCCATAAAAAAACAATAATTGTCCATTTTGATTGATTTAATGTAAAATTATTCTTAATGTAAAATGTAGTTTAGTATCTTGTAGTATTTTTGTTTAATAATTCCAATAAATGACTATTGTTAATGTCTTAATGCAAGATTAATCTGAAAACAAATGACCTACAATACAGTTTAATGAAGCTAGCACGGAATAAGCTAAATAAACGAAGCTTAGCTAATCAATCTATTGATTACTCAAATTGCAATGATTAATTTTGGCATTGTGTTGTCATAACCCTGTTGAAAAAACCAGCATATGCTAGAGAATCATAATTCTGAAGTCTGAGGACATGAACAGGGTTGCCGTGGTAATTACGACATATCGTGAACGCAGCATTAATTTATTTAATGCTTAATTTTCAGATGTTTAAATGATCTACCAACTATTAACAAAAAGTAGCAACTGCATTGAAGCTAGGTCTAACTTTTTAATTATGTAAAAGTTTAAATGAATTTTTTTTTTATGACAATGCAATACATTGTTTTTGTTGTGCATACATTCGTGGGGAAAAATAGTGTTACCTAAAAAAAAAAAAAAGTTGCTGAAAAATGTAGTTAAAGGTGCAGTGTGTAAATCTTAGCTGCATCTAGTGGTGAGGTTGTGAACTGCATCCGCCCACCGCTCACCCCTCTCTTTCGAAGCACATAGAGAAGCTACGGTGGCTGACACAGGACAAAGATGTCGTCGTCTGAGACAGCAGAGAGTAGCTAGCGCTCTGTAGAGCAGTTTGTCCGTTTAGGGCTACTGTAGAAACATGGCGGCGCAAAATGGCGACTTCACTGTAAGGGGACCCGCGGTGTATGAAGATAGAAATGGCTCATTCTAAGGTAATAAAAACATAACGGTTCATTATGTAAGGTCTTTATACACCACTGAAAACATAGTTATGTATATTATATTGCATTTCTGTTAATAGATCCTCATAAATACTACACACTGCACCTTTGAGCTAGTAGTGTCACTAATTTTAGCAGGTTATTTCCCAGTTGTAAGTTATTGTAA